>CM076575.1:512132824-512732824 GCA_034641835.2 Pinus albicaulis | reverse complement strand
ACATAAGTACTATGTGATATTTTTTCATGAATTTTATCGTAAGTGTTGGATCTTATTCATGCAGAGGAAAGATCAAACATTCTCAAAGTTTCTTGAGTTTAAAGCACTGGTGGAGATATACACGGTGAAGCAAGTGAAGGCTCTTAGGAGCGAGGTGGAGAATACATCTCTAACAAATTGAAGAACTTCTGCAGCAAAGAAGGAATTCAAAGAGAATTGATAGCACATCATAACCCACAACAAAATGGGGTTGCTGAAAGAAAGAATAGAATGATTGTGGGTGCAGCAAGAGCGGTGTTTCATGATCAAGGCCTACCAATGCATCTATAGGCGAAAGCATGAAACACTGTGGTATTTGTGCAGAACCGTTGTCCTCGTAGGATACTTGGCATGAGTACACGAGAGGAGGCTTTCACTGGTAAGAAACCTGATGTTTCACAATTTAATATTTTTGGCTCATTTGTTTATGTGCATGTGATCAAAGACGCTAGAAATAAGCTGGAACCAAAAGCTGAGATTGGGATTTTTGTCGGGTACACTGAAACACCCCACAACTATCGGGAGTATTTTCCAAACAACATAATGACCGATGTGTGACAGGATATAAAATTTGATGAGGAGAAATCCATGTGGTTGTCCCTTGAGAGAGAGTTGGACTTGCATGCAGAGGAGGAACTTTTGGTTCCCAAGGATGAGCCTCAAGATGTGGAGCAGCCACATGATGAGGATCATGGAGTGGTGGAAAAAACTCATGCATAGGCATCCATCAAGAATGAAAGAAGCCACACCACGGAAGCTGATAGATTGAGACTTGATGCTGTAGAGAATGTAGGAGCCTCTACTTCACAGTGCATACAAAGACAGTCTCCAGATAGATTTACTGGATACATGGCTCCTATGAGCAAATGTATTGTGACTGAACCATATTCCTTTCAGGAGGCAGTACAGCAACCAACTTGGGTTTATGCAATGGTGGAGAAGTATGACTCCATTGTCAAGAACAGTGCATGGGATATTGTCCCAAGATTGATCGAAAAATCAGTGGTTGGATCTAGACGGATCTACAAGGTAAAGCAAGTTGTTGATGGGAGTGTGGAGAAATACAAGGTTAGATTTGTGGCTCGGGGATTCTCACGGATTGAGGGGATCGATTATGATGAGAATTTTACACCTGTTGCAAGGTAATCTTCCATTATATCCATCCTTGCACTCTCAGTGCAGATGGGCTCATGATTTCCTCAAATGAATGCGAAAACTGTGTTTCTCAATGGAGTGATTGAGGAATAAGTGTACATAGAGTAGCCTTAAGGTTTCGAGATCTTCAATAGTGAGTCACATGTGTGTCGACTCAAGAGTTCATTGTATGGGCTGAAGCAAGCACCTCATGGTTGGTACACTCAGATATACAGTTATTTCACTGGACTGGGCTTCACCAAAAGTGAAGCTGATGCAAATCTGTACCATATTGTGGTTGAGGGTAAGTTATTGATTATTGTTCTTTACGTTGATGATCTAATTTTTATTGGTGATGAGTAGTTGATACACTCATGCAAGGAGGATCTTTCAAGGAATTTTGAAAGGAAGTACATGGGACTACTTCATTATTTCCTTGGTTTGGAAATATGGCAGCGAGATGGTGAACGTTTTGCTTCTCAAGGAAAGTATGACAAAGAGATACTGGGTAAGCTTCATATGGAGAGATGCAAACCCATGGACACTCCTCTTCCAGGAAATTAGAGGAAAGAGCACGCTACTTCTGGAGAGGTAGTGGATGATACTATCTACAGGCAGTTAGTTGGTTCACTGATGTATCTAGTGAACACCAAACCAGACATTTTCTACGCATAACCAGCTGAGTCAAGCTATTGTTAAGCCTACTAATCTCTTTTAGAAGGCAGGGAAGCGTGTATTTAGATAAATGAGGGGCACATTAGAGTATGGTATATGGTATAGAAAGACATAGGGAGTGAAACTTCAAGCTTCACGGATGCAGGTTGGGTAGGCAATCCATCAGACAGAAAGAGCACACCAAGAGGGATCTTCAGCATAGGATCGACAATAGTTTCTTGGTATAGCAGGAAGCAGCAATCTGTGGCACTCATTTCATTAGAAGCAGAGTATATAGTAGAAATTTAAGCTGCATGTGAGGCTATCTAAATGAGAAATATCTTGGTTTGTTTGTTTGGTTCTCGGATGGATCTGACAGTGATACATTGTGATAATCAGAGTTGCATTAAACTCTCGATTAATCATGTGTTTCATGATAGGTCCAAGCACATAGATATCTGATACCACCATCTCAAAGGTTTTGTGTAGAGGAGAATATTTTTTCTTCATTACGTTCCCATGCAATATCAGGATGTAGATATTCTGACGAAGGCGCTCACCGAGAGCAAATTAAAATACCATAGAGGCAGGATCAGGGTGAAGAATAATCCATATCTTGTTGAAAGGGAGTGTTGAATTTCAACAAGAAAAATTTAGCACCAATGCTAGTGTGGAACCAAGAGGTCCAAGCAGCACCTACACTAGAGTGGGACCACAGGTCTTCGGATCACCTACACTGGTGTGGGCTAAATTTGGTGCATGTATATTTTAGTTATCCCTTAATTAAGATGGATAATAAAATGTAATATAATCTCAAAATAACTTGTAATGGTTAACTGAGTGTGATAAACTCAGTTAGCTCATTAATTTTGAGTTATAGGTAGTTGGTGAGGCATACAAAGTAGTTCTAGTTGTAACAGAGTTTGAAGTGTAGTGGTGCATTAGTTAATGGAGGTTGTAATCAGTTTAACTCGGTTAAGTGAGTTAAAATCAATTGTTCTAGTTGTAACTGTTTGATACACTAATGAGATATCAAGTGACTTAAATATTAATTAATTCACAATCAGTGATATCACATGAAACCAAGGATTAATTCACAATTAGTTGCACGCATGTCAGATCCAGTGGAGACCTAATTGAGATCTAAGTGAAAGGGACGTTGACTATCAATTGTAGGATTATTGGGTTGCACCTATGCAACCAAACACCCATTGTAATGCCCATGATACTTGCGTAGTCAAGTAAGGCCAAAATTCCTAAATAATAGGGATTTCATTCATCAAGGATTGTGCAAGCAAGGCAGTTTTTCTGGAGGCAGTAAATTGGCTAAGTATTGGTCAGTTTTATCTGAGATAGTGTGAGACAATTGGCTGAGTATAGGAGGGATTTGTGGGAAGAGTTGTATGTAATTGTTTCATGTATCCATGTTGAATATACAATAGAAGATAGTGGGGTTTTGAGCAGCAAGCTTTCCCCAGGAAATTATCTGTGTTGTGGCTTGATTGATTCTTCTTTGCTTCATGTGATTGGTGATTGTGTTTTTAATTCCACAATTGATTTGTAGAAGCGATTCATTATTTAACTTTAGTACATTGTTAGATCAGATTGAATCCATGATATACATGCTTTTTATATAATTTCTACAATATTTTTATACCTACTTTTGATGGGTCATCAAAGATTAAAACAAAGACTTGGGAGGAGACAGTTGAGAATACACTCGTTGATGAGACACCGCCCATTGTTAAGGTATCCATTGATGGGGTATCTGGGGTTGTGACCGAGTTATCTGATGATAGCAGTGCATCACAGGTTGATGAGGGGCCGAGAGACAACTCCACCATTTTTGAGGAGCCAATAGGTACATAGGCATCTAGGTTTAGGGTAGAATTGTCAGATGACAATCACATGTAGCTAACTAGTGAGAATTCCTTACATATTGGAGTATCTGTGGAGGAGGGTGTGCAACCATCCTTTCGGTTAGCCCTTGAGGAGGCACTAGGAGATACAATGGTATTGGATGATGTTTGCACACAGCAGTGCCATCAGTTTCAGGTTGACCTTCTATATTTTGAGGTGAAGGCCACATCAGTACGAGATGCTATCCTACGATAGAATGAGCTGGAGGGCATGAGAGTGGTTTGTGCTGAGTCAGCGAAAAATTTGGTCCACATTGGGGAACTATTGGATTCCCTAATGGTATAGTTAGAGGGCACATTGGAGTGTCATAGCACCCCCCTTCAGGCATACATCGACAGGGTGTAGCACTCGCACAATGGAGGGACTATTCTATGTGCGGGGATTCTTACATTTGATTCTTTTTTCGAGGTTGCATGGTGAGAGGCACTGATTTGGTACCCCATGGGGTAGGCTAGGTAGCCGGATACATCCATGGCCAGATTGAAGCAGATTCCATGGATTACCAAAGGGACACGAGAGCCAGATTACTATTGAGATCCAGGTGGGATTTCACATCACATGATAGAGTCAATAGCTGATGGTAGTCATTATGTGATGGGTATGATGTTTTGGCACACACACATTTTCAGATCTCTATCAAAGCCCTGGACATCCCTAACGAGAGGATGGTTTGACAGGAGGGTACACCCTTTTCAGGAGCTATCTCAGCATAACGACCGTGCATGGAGTCACAGGGTGATTAGCCTACTTTGGTAGGAGCTGGTCGGAGGAGGAGGCATCGATAGGCCACCAGACATGGAAATACGTAGAGACATTTGAGAACCTTTGAGGTCTAAAATGGGCCTCCTAAGAAAAATGTACAACCAAAATAAAATTTATAAGAACAAATAGGGTTCAAGATGATGATGTCGCCCATGGGGAATGATTCACCTTTTTTGGGATAAAAAAGTAAAAATAATAAAATATTAAAATTATTTTTCAACTTGTATTTTCAACTTATCTCCCTAATTTTTTACTCAAATTTCAAGCAGGAGTAATCTTTGGATGAAAATTTTAATTCCTTATCCAAGGAGTACCCAAGTTGCATACTTTTGATTGACCCTACTACATGAAAAATGATAAATACATGAAAAATCATGATTGCAATCAATTTTTTCAAGTATTTCTAATTTTTCATGTATTAGGGTCAAATGAAAGTATGCAACACGATTACTCTTTCAATGAGGAATCAAATTCTGCATCCAACGAATGTTCCCACTCGAAATTTGAGTAAAACAATAGGGAGACAAGTTGAAAATACGAGTTAAAAAAGTAGTTTTGTATTTTTTCCCTCTAAAATTTGATGATGTAATCTAATATTGTTTTAATATTTCCACCATTGTTTTATAATTTCCTCAGGAGGCCCATTTTAGACCTCAAAATTCCCCTAATGCGATTCTCTCTCATAGGTATATGGTACAGTTGAGCTATGGAGGATAGCATGAGTGATGTCATTGTCATGTGAGGAGTCGGGCCGCTCTAATGGGGAGATGTAGCCCACCTCATGGGGGGTTTACTAGCAAAGTGGTGGATATTTTGGCCCATGCACGATACTATACAATATAGGATGATATATTTGTAGCTGACGGTATCCGGTGGTGTACAGGAGCAGGTTGCAACATACAATGGCATGATAAAGCGTGCGGAGACACTTGGTGGTATGCAGTGACCCATGTTATGACATAGCAGGCACTTGGAGTGTTTCCTCCAAGGGGACTTATGGAGGGCATTAGGTGTACCCTAGGATGTGTTAGACTCCTATATTTTTACAGTATCTCCAGATGACTGCCTATTCCTTATATTTTTCATAATGAAAATAATATTCCATGACTATAATTTATTTTTAGAAAGGAAAGGAGATCCTCAGTAAAAAAGGGGTCAAATAAGTCCATCTACCATTTGAATCAGTTAAAAGAGGAAATTTTTTCTTATTAAGTGTGATGGAAAGCCAAATCTCACTACCTTCATAATTTTTCATTTACCCTCTCCATTGCCTTTCATTTTACCTATTTCTAACACTCCCATGCTCTGAAATCCCATTTTAACCCCTAAACCCACATATGTATAGCCTTTTCCCCTTCCTAAAACCCATTCCCATTACTAATATCCTTTCCCTTTACTAATTCCCCTTTTCCATTAAAAACATGTAAAAAACCCCATTTTTTACAATGTTTTTAATTAAAATAATATTGGGCCTCCACATTTTAATACCTTACCCCGATATTATTTTCAACCCCCTCCTAAAGTTTTTCTATTCCCACCTTATACTAATTACTCACTTATCTATATTTTCCCCCCACCACATTAACCCCGGGACCCACTTTTAATAAACTTTGTTTATTTTCACCTGACCCCTATTATGATCAAAACCCCAACTCACACTTATATTAAAGCCTTCGCTTTAAAAACCTTTCCCTCCACTTTAATATACCCCCGGGCCCCACTTCACATTACTACCCGCTAAACATATTAAACCCCACGCTAATGTTTAAAACCTCTGTTTCATTAAATCACCTGACCCCACCTATCAAACTGGCCTGTAATTGGCCCACCACCCCACCACCGGCCGATCTCCATCATCTAATCCGATGGCCCCAAACCCTTTTTTCATCCCCAAGTGCCTGTCATTTAATATCATTGGGGGGTTGCGAAATGCACAATTTTACAACCCCTCCCATCTGCCACGCGTCATCCCCACGCTTCGTCGCATCCCCTCAAACCAAAACTACAATCTATTTCATCACCGTGCGATAAACCACAAACTACCTTTCCATTAGACCGCCCAGTCCCACCTCCTACCATCCCTTTGAAACTCCGACAGTCGTCCGATCTCCCCCATCTAATCCAATGGCCTACACGGATTTTTTGCATTCCCTTCCTGTCTTCCTCCTCCCAAGACTCACAGGGTATGGATTCGAATGGTTTTATACAATAGAGGATTATGAGAAAAAGAAAAGAAGAAAGCAGGAAAAGGAGAAATCAAGGTAAATATAAGAAATGGATAAAAGACACAGTTAAAGAATGGAGTTAAGGGAAACACAGTGAAAGGTAAAAGAAGAATGTACAGTGACAGTAAAGGCAGATAAAGACAGGTTAAATATGAAAGGATAGAGTTAATAAATAGTCAAATGATAAGCAGCGAAATTAATTTTTGCAGCACCAACAATGCATCCTCTCTTATGGTCTATGAAGTTGTGATCCAAAGATAATGCCAGATGTCAAGATCACTCAGCATTCGTTTCTTCTCAACCACATTAGCCACCTCTGGCTTAATTTTGATTTAATGAAAGATACCAAAGTTATTATTACAGTAGGTTTTTCAAAGATATTTTTGGCTTGGGCCTTGCATGGTCACAATTGTCAAAGTTTCATTTACTCTGTAGTAAATGCAATCTGTCACCCTAGATTAGGACAACTACATTATTTGTAGTTAAATACTGCATGTATTTTCATTATTAGTGTTGGTTGTTTAGTTGGATTCTGTTTAGACTCTAGGTTGCAAAGATTATTGTATTGGAGCACTGTAATTGTTTTTGAGTTGGAGATAAATGATACAAGCGCTCTCACAGGATCCTTGAGTTATGTTAATGGTGATGTTATCCCTTTTATGTTAATGTTTGCCCTCTGTTTTTCCATACTGTACATCAATCTCCCTAATAACATAACATAAATTTTAGATTAAGATATGTTGCATGAGCACCTTAATTATGTCTGTTATTGTTATCTCAATTTTTTCTTCTGCAAGTTCAACTAAAGAATTCTTAACCGCCTTTTAGTTTTACCGAACCGTTATCTTAAGGTTTTCTTTTTAATTTTAACTAAAGAATTCTTAACTACTCTTTAGTTTCTCTGAAACTGTTATGTTGATGTTTTTATTGTGAAGTTGGGTTAAATAATTCTTAACTTCTCTTTACCCCCTCTAAACTGTTATCTTAAATGTTTTCTTCTAAAGACCTCAATGTAGAATTCATAGATTGTCTGCTCTGTACTTATGTTGAATTATAGTTAAATAATTATTAATTTTTCTTTAGCTTTACAGAACTCACTACCATCTCATATTCATCTTTCCACAGAGATCCATTTTACATAATTAGCTTGCCCTACGAAAACCCTTGAAAAGTAAATGTACAACTCAACCCTTTTATGACTCCATAGCCCAATGGATTAAGCTTCCCACATTCTATCTATCCAACCAAACAAACAATCAAACAAACAACCCCAATCTTTATAACTAGCCAAAAATTAGAAAATATAATCATAAAGCTAAATCAGTTAATCGTAAATACAGAGAGAGCCCTCTCTGAGCCCAGGAAGGCTAGGTCTTGGACTCCAAAGTGCTTTGATTTTTTTCTCTGCTATTTTTTCTTTCCAATCTTACAAATTACAGGGAGCTAACAGGATGTAGCTCACCTAGGATTGATGAGGATATTGTTGAGCATCTAGAGACACCACGTGCAGCAGAGATAGGGCTATGAGGGTGTTATCGGCAAATCTGAAGTGGAGGGAGTGTTTTCCGGAGGATTACTCTTGAGCATTCAAGCAGCAAGAACGAGTTGAGGAGGAAGGGACATTGCTTCATCTAAAAGGAACTTTGGAGACCTAATCACTCATGCTTGAGTGATGAAAATGATGTGGCAGAGGTAAAGTAGGATGAAATTATTTCTATATGCAAAGACAAGTACTCTTCTTCACATGAGTCCATGGGGTCATATAAGGATACTTATGGGGAGCATTAGCCTTCATGTGGAGTTGATAAAAGTACGCCGGATTTTCCTTCCAATGTGTAGGGTGAGCAGTCAGAGGACTCGATGAGAGATATTCAGGATGATGAGCATATGGTGGATCATGGGGCAGCTAAAGAGGAGGCTATGCACATCATGCATGATATTCCTTTGGGGGAGAACCAGATGGGGGCTCAAATTGAATCAGTGCTAGATATGCGGCTAACCTTGGGGTCAACCATTTAGGAGGAGTTGTTGGAGATGGTGGTGCATCCATATGTGGGCCGACCAATTGATGAGGTGCCAGTAGATGCACATACAATTAGAAGGACTGCAGTACTTTCAGGGAGCAGCGCTCTCCAGGAGTACATCGATAGGGCTTGCAGCACACATTTCCCACTTGGGCCTATTATAGAGAGGGACCTTCCTTTTCAGCCAGTTCTCGTTGATAGGCAAGACAGAGCAGCATGATTTGAGTATGAGTTAGCAAGCACAATCCAGACATCTTCCATATGCAGATATCACCACATTGGATTCCTCGACCAGGATAGACTAGCAGGAGATATTGAGTTGGTATCCTATTGGTGATACGATATTCTTAGTTAGGAGCATAGCGGAGCAGGGACCTATAGACATGAAAAATACTATAATTTCCAGTTGGCAGTGGGGCACATCTCGAAAGCTCTTCATCAGTCCATCCTGACTTCAGGAGAGAAGGATCAGCATTGGGTTGAGTCATGGGTTGGATTGGAGAGAGGTAATGAGTTGGTACACAGTTGGTGGGGCAGCTTATCTAGTCAGAGCTATGACACAATAGGAGCCTTGGAGCATTGATGCAGGTTCACAGTCTTCACCTCATGAGGCAGTAGCTATAGCTAGATGCAGTGTGTAGTCTAAGCTAGGGGACTTGGGCAATGATTTTCCATGGTGGTGTTGGGATCTATGAGGATTGATTGATGATAGGTGTGGTGAGAGATCAGTTTGGGATCCCGGAATTGACGATTTTGTTCTAGGTAGCCTGACACAGGGTAATATCCGCACTAAGGGGTTTTTATGGGATCTGGGCATTGGGTCTTAGTTGCATCAAGCCAATAGGGTGGCCAAAATCTTTGTTGTTGCTTGAGGACAAGAAACGTTTTGGCAGGGAGGACTATAATATTCCTAATTTAGCTTTTAGCTAATTATAATATAAAAAAAATTCTTCCTTAATTGATAGATGAATAAGAGGGTAGAGGGACCAATAAATCCCTTTAGTAGGAATAAAACCACTTCTTAATGTGAATTTGGATCAATGCATATAGATAAGTTCAAGATGAATAAACCACTTCTTAGTGTCAATGTGGGTCAGTGCATGTGGATGGGGTCAATTTGACCAAATCAACAACGCTGTCATGGAGGTAGTGGAGACAATGGAGGACAATGTAGTCATAATGGAGGTTAGTGGCCATGTGTGTAACATCATTATTGTGTGGCGCCAAGAGGGTGAGGGCTCACACGCATATAAGAAAGGGTATGGTAGCCATAGAAATAATTCTGGATTATTATTATTTTCTTGTCATTCACAACTTGATCACACTTGATCTGTTTAGCCGAGTCTACAGTGTTGTTTAGCATGAGGGTGTATCCGAGCGGAGATCCCAACCTCATCCTCGGGGGACTTTGAGTGCCTACTTAGGATAGGATTATTGTTGTCCATATGAGTTGATATCATCATCCAACATTTAGGCCAGTTGTAGATCCTCTAGCATTGCGCAATCACTGAGTGACTTACGCAGTCTAGTAGTAGATTTCACCAGAAGAGGGTGAAATTCCATGTAATATTCCCAATTAGCTTTCAGCTAGTTGGAATATTAATTTTTTCTTTTGATAATAAGATAGGTGGATAAGTTGGTAGAGAGACCCATAAATATATTTAGTAGGAATAAATCCACTTCTCATGTGAATGTGGATCATTATATCAGTTGACTAAATCACCTTTAGGTGTGAACAAGGGCTAAAGAATTTGTAGAGGGTCAAAGTTGACCAAATCAATAGCATTGTCATGGAGGTAGTGGAGAGTTAATGGAGGAAAGCGTAGTCATAGAGGAGGAGTGTATGCATGAGAGTAGCTTCTTTAATGAGTGTGACCGAGGGTGAGGAATCTCACCAAGCATATAAGGAAGAGAATGGTAGCCATAGAGGGAATTCTAATTATTGTTTATGTATTGGTCTTTTATGACTTTTTGTACGCTTCAGCTCTTTAGCGAAGTCTCCAGTGCTGTTTAGCACAAGGGTGTTCCTGAGCGGGAATCCCACCCTCATCCTTAGGGGACTTCGAGTGCCTAGTCAGGAGAGGTTTATTGAGCAACATTTCCACATTCTGGCATTAGGAAAAGCTTTAGACATCATCCAAAGTGCAGTCTCCTTTAGGATTGTGTTTTTTTGCAGTGCAGTAGCAGTGGAGGGTTGATAGACCCAATTTCTAAGCTTGTTTTCCAGTGAGGGGAGCATCCATTCATCCGGGAGGCTAGTAAGTAAATTACTTGAGCTTTTTTCCACCATCCGGCATCAAGCCAAGTAGCAACATTCACCCACAATGCAGTCTCCTTCAGAAACTGCGTTATTTAATTGAGCAGTTGTAGTGGAGGGCTTAGTTCCCTAGTTTGTGAGATATATCTCCAGTGAGGAGAGAAGAAATTCATTTGGGAGCTCTACTAGAGGAGTATCAGCCATTTCCATATCATATCAACCACCTCTTATCAATTGTCGAGTTGCAGAGCTTATTCATCCCTAGGCCTTCATTTCATCATTTTTGTATTTTGTGTATTTTCAAAAACCCTTTTTGGATTGTCTCGGAAATGTGCTTGGGAGCTTAGATCTCCATTCCCAACACTTTTTAATTATTATATCAATAGATATATCTATTTATATTTTCTAGTTGCAATTACACTCACTGGGACTGTGTTGTCTTATCTCTCCGACATTTTTTGTAGCAGTAACATTTCATATTTGGGTGTATTTGAGCATGGGAGGCTTGTCTTGCCTAGTCTGAGTGACTTGTTCCTCAATATATTGTACTCATTTTCTATTTTTATTCATAATAAAATGGACCTATGATTTTCTCATATTTGATGTGTTTATATTTGATGCAAATTCTAGTTTTATGTTCCATATTGCTACTTTTCCTATTTTGGAATATTACAGTGGTATCAAAGCATAATCTTGGCTCAGCCTGTGAGGCATCACATTTATGTCATCAGAAAAATAAGAAGCCTCTCACAGAAAGGATAAGGTTTGATAAAAACAAATAAGACAAAGGCAAGACTCCAATATCATGAGAAATGAATGGGAAGGAGTTTTCAAATATTCTTCTCTAAACTATGTAAGATATTACCAGTGAAATGAAGGAGATGAGGATGGAGAGACGTAAAGAATCCCCTAAAGGGTTTTTACATGAAGAAATCTCTGACATTTCAAAACACTGTTATGAACAACCAGTAAGGTAGAAGGTTCCACAATGCTCCACCATGCCTAAATTCATAGCATTAGGAAATGAGGAAGGAGGAACACAAGAGGAGGAGACTCTTGGTGATTACCTCTTAGAATATCAGTCTCAATATCAGATATTCAAAGAGAATTTAAACTTCCAAGGATTCTATCATATCAAGGATAAAAGAAGACTCAATAATCACAATAGAGGTATACGACATATTCAAAACAATGATCTGCAACATTATTTGGTTATATTCATTCTGCTTACTTTTGATGGGTCGCCCAAGTGCACAGCCAAGGCTTGGGTAAATAAATTATACACCTATTTCTAGTTGCACCAAGTTTCAAAGGTGGAGGCCATTAAGATAGCAGCGCTGCACCATGAAGGTGAGGCTCATGATTTGCGGTTTCATGGTCTTTCTACATTGGGGCATGCATATGTGACTGGATATGCAGGGTTCACTAGGAGGTTAGTGGAAATATTTCATCTAAGATATTCAGAAACACCCTTTGTTGAGCTAGCCAAGCTCAAGCAGTCAGAGCCCTTGCATGATTTGGTAGGATCCACTAGACCAACTACACCTAGGATGCTATTGAGAGGGTTAGAGACTTGCAAAATAATTTTCCAAGGGAAAGATCTCCCCTTTAGCAAGAGCTCTCTTCTCAAGAGGAAGCTATGAAGATTCCTCCCTCCAGAGAGAGCCAAGACAAAGGATCTCTTAATGATGATGAGCTATTCTCCAATAATAATGAGAAGGAAGAAGAAGAGTGTGAAGAAGATACCAGTGTTGTAGCACCGGGAGGAGATCCATCACTACCTCGGGATTAAGATGGAGAAATTGCTCCAATTAGAGGAGACCTTGCCTTCTTACAAAGAGTTCCAAAGAATCCAACATTGGGAGACCAGGTCACAATCCAGGAGCAACATGTGTCAATATTGATAGACAGTGGGACTAAGTAGTGGGGGAAGTATGTTCTGGCATTGAATATAATTTTGACGACATACACCATGATAGATCACTTCTTTGTGGTCAAGAATTCTGACATCAATATGATATTGGGTGTGCAATGGTTGATTACATTGGGGAAGGTTACCACAAATTGGGAGACTTTGCAGATGGAGTAGGAAGATAAGAAGGGTGGTTAGCATCAGGTGATTAAGGGCATGCACACCCATCCATTCCAGGAGGTCTCTACACATAAGAAGGATACTGATTTGCACAATGGAAGTAGGGAAAAATCAGTCCACTCAAATATATAGTCTACTTTAGACCTTGATGTTTCATTACATGGATGAATTCCACCAGGAAGGTACCATGACTGGAATATGATCAAATATTTCTCACAAAAAGATGCATCATTCATGGATTTGGATGAGGAGGGAGCCTTGGGTGAGGCTAGCACAATGCATAGAGCCTTTGACTGGCTCAACGAAGGAATGAAAAACTGTCCAATATCTGCATTTCCATCTCTCACCATGCCCCTTGCGCTCGAAGATGGTGTTTCAGGAGTATATGGTGGCACAATAATGGTGCAAAGGGGCTACTCCATAGCCTTTGAGAATTAGAAGATACTTCCACATAGGAAGGAGTCTTCCATATATAGCAGAGGGTTGTTGGCATTCATGCATGCTTTGGCAAAATTTTGGAAGTTTTGGATGGGCAAAGGCTTTGACCTCCATAGACTTCAATATTTTCCTAAGCAGAAGCAACTGCAAGGGAGGCGGCATCAGTGGGATAGAAACATTCTGGTATGTGACTTTGGCATTGATCATGTCAAAGAGGGGAGCTATGGGATGATAGGTTCCTTATCACGAATGCCATCAACGTTTTCATTGAGGAGTATAGATCCATATTGGGAGTCCCATCTATTGGTGGAGTATTACAAGGATCAGTTCACATGTGAGGTGATTGATGGGAAAGTAGATGATGAGAGGTATAGAGTGGTGGATGGAGTCATCTATTACCAGGATTGGATCTTCTTGACTGGAGACTCCAAGCTCAAGGAGAAGATTCTACCTGTAGCACATGAGGCACTCCTTTCTAGTCACACAAATTTCATGGGGACATATCAGACCATTATGGAAGGATTATCATGGGAGGGTCTCAAAGAGGATGTGCTCCAGCACATCAAGAGGTTTGTAGTTTTCTTGATGAATGAGGAGGGAAACAACCATCCTAAAAGGATGTTATAGCCACTTAATTTTCTGGGGGAGAGACGGGAGACCTCATCTATGGATATCATCACCAGCTTACCAATAGTACATGGTAAGAGTTGTGTCTTTATACTTATTGATAATCTAACAAAGTATTTTCATTCTCTTACCATTTATATAGAGTGTATTGCTCCACAAGAGGGTAAGCCTCTCTTTGGACTTTATGGTCTTTTTAAGACCAAATTTAGTGATGGATATAGCCACTTCTTGTATGGCTTTGGGCAAGTATTTTTTTATTTTGGGTATACTCAGTTGACACCCAATGCCACTTACTACTTCCAGCTAGATGAGCAGGCATACACAACAAGTAAGCGGTTGGGAAGCTACTTGCCACATTATGTTTAGGGGCAGCAAGTATCCAAACTGTATGGGTTCCAGTTGGGGAACTATTGTCACCATCCAAATTTTCATATAACACTCAGTATATTTATCATTTTAATTCCATATTGTGATGATATTCTATTCACTATATGTGGGATGGCTTGGGAAAGCAAGGTTCATAAAACCAAAGAGTGGATCCTTGAGAGTCCAGTTTCCTTTTGGCCTCTTGAGGACAGCATTATTGTAGCCCAAGATCGGCAGAATTTCTACACAGATCATAGATGGGGAGAGAGATAGCATGGGATGGAAAATTTGGTCTATCATGTTCAATTATACATCCCATCTACATTGCAGAAGCAGGAGATGGAAGAGTTTTTCTATGAGCTACCCAGGGTGATCCATCTTGGTTGGAGAATAGCATGGTAATTGGAGCTTCTCATTAAGGTTAAGGTCCCAAAAAAATTTCAGGTCCCATGCATCAAGAAGGCCTCTAGACAACATGTAGTTTTTTCCATGGGTATCCCACTTATTCATGATTAGAGGCAATTGGTTTTATTACAAAAGGCTAACTTACACACTTGGGAGGAGCAACTAGGGGATAGTTTGATTGGAGAGCATCTAGTTCAGTGGAGGAGTTTATCAAATGAGGTTGCTACAGGAGGAGGAGAGGATATTTTCCAGTATCCATCCTTTCATTTTCTTGAGGACAAACAACATTTTGGAGGGGAGGATTGTAATATTCCCAATTAGCTTTCAACTAGTTGTAATATTAATTTTTGATTTCGATAATAAGATAGGTGAATAAGTGGGTAGAGAGACCCATAAATCTCTTTATTATGAATAAAACCACTTCTCATGTGAATGTGGATCATTTGATCAGCTGATTAAAGCACCTTTAGGTGTGAACAGGGGCTAAATCATGTGGACAGGGTCAAAGTTGACCAAATCAACAATGTTGTCATGGAGGTAGTGTAGATTTAATGGAGAATAACGCAGTCATAGAGGAGGAGTGTATGCATGAGAGTAGCTTCTTTAATGAGTGGGACATAGGGTAAGAAAGCTCACCAAACATATAAGGAAGAGTATTTCAGCCATAGAGGGCATTATAATTATTGTTTATGTATTGGTAATTTATGACTTTTTTCACGCTTCAGCTATTTAGCAGAGCATGTTGTTCTGTTAGGCACAAGGGTGTTCCCGAGCGAGAATCCCACCCTCATCCTTGAGGGAATTTGAGTGCCTGCTTAGGAGAGGTTAACTAAGCATAATTTCCACATTCTGGCATCAGGCCAAGCAGTAGCATTCACCCATAGCATAGTCTCCTTTAGAAACTAAGTTATTTTATTCAGCAGTTGTAGTGGAGGGCTTAGTGCCCTAATTTGTGAGATATATCTCCAGTGAGGGGAGAAAACCTTCATTAGGGAGCTCTATTGGAGCAGTATAAGCCATTTCCATATCAGATCAACCACCTCCTATCATTTGTCAATTTGCAGAGCTTATTTAGCCCTAGGGCCGCATTTCATCATTTTTGTATTTTGTGTATTTATGGAAACCCTTTCTGGGTTGTCTTGGAAATGTGCTTGGGAGCTTAGATCTCCATTCCCAATAATTTTTGAGTATTATATCAATAGATATATATACTTCTATTTTCCATTTGCAGTGACACTCACTAGGATTGCACTATCTTGTCTTTCCAGCATTTTGTGTAGCAGTAACATTTCATATTTGGGTGTATTTGAGCATGGGAGGCTTGTCTTGCCTAGTTTGTGTTAGGTCCCTATAATTTGTCATATTGGTAAGAACAAATAAAAAAGGGTAACATCAAACCAACTTTGGAGTCCTGGGACCTAGCCTCCCTAGACTCAGAGAGGGCTCTCTCTATATTTGTATAAAAGATATAACTTGTTTGATTTAAGATGTTGATTTTAGGCTAGTTAAAATAATAGGGTTGTTTGTTTTGTTTTGTTTGGCTGGGTTACTTGATAAGTAGAAGAGATAGAGTAAGAGAAATTCAAACCATTGGGCTATGGGTTCTATGAAAGGCTTTAAAAGTACAACAATAAATCAAGGGTGTTTCATAGGGAAAGTTAACAAAGCCAAATGGATCTTAATAGCTTATGTGGGTGTGAAATGAACATTAAATTGTGAGTTTAGTAGGTTTAAAGGGAAATTAAGAATCCTTTAACATATACTAGAACAAGAAGAGTTTTTAAGATCACTATGTTCTAAGAAAGAACCAAAGTAAAAGGCACACCATAAACCTCTTTGGGCAAACTTCACCAAGTAAAATTTAAGACAAGAATACAGAAAACCCTAGAGAGCAAGGAACTCCTAAATTCTCTAGCTATTTACCTTCAGACAAAGAAAAAATTTTAAGATAAAAAATAAGTGATGATTAAAGAGCAAGGAACTCCTAAATTCTTAAATTAGACTTTAAAAGACCTTCAAATTAACTATTCAAGATGGACCAAAGGACAGGGCAAACCATAAACTTCTTTAGCCAAACCCTAATAAGTAAAATTCAAAGAAAGGCCTTAAAAACAATGTTTCAAGCTACACCAAAGGACAGGGCATACCATAAACTTCTTCAGTTTGACTCTTATTAACCCATTTTCAATACAACAAGCTAGGTGGAATCAGAAATAAATTAAGAATTCTACAACAGAGAGCAGGCAGGCTTAAGGTGCCTCTAACAGCATATCTTAACCTTAAGTTTCTACTCAGTTTGTAGGTTTTAACCCTGTATAGAAATTATCTTCAAACAAATATTAAAAAAAAAAAAGCAATAGCAAGAGCATAAAACATAAAACAGATATACACAGATATTTTCCCCTGGATCCCAAGTAGGATGACCAGCTTGATTTTTCATTATATTCCTTTTAGTGTTACAACACATATATATACATGCCGAAGCATACATAAACCCCAATCCATTAACCCTGGATTAGAACATAATCGTAGTTCCCTTTACCGGATCTACAAAATACCAGGGGCCAAAAACCATCATGCCCCGAAACCATGTGCAAACCCATGCACAAAACCATGGGTGGGTCCGCCCACCGGAAAATAAGGTCCAAAAAAAAATTCTCCGGGGGCGCTGCCTCATCCTCCAGGTCAATAGAAGAGAATTGACCTGGATGATGAGGATAAGGAAAGAATCACAAACATATTGATCAAAATCAAAGATACCAAGATTAGTGAGCTCCAAGCTAATCTTGGTAGAGCAAAGAATGTGATCAACTTTCTTGAGTTGGAAAATCAGCAGTTGAAGAAAAAGCAGGCCATCAGTGAGGTCAGGGCAATTAAAGCTCAGAAAGAGGCCGGAAAGGCCAAGGCTTTGCTATATGAGACCTTCGGAAATTTTGGTGGCAGTGATGATGAGGAAGATCAGCTTCCTAGCATTAGGGGAATTTTGAGGTCTAAAATGGGCCTCCTAGGGAAAATGTACAATCAAAATTCACTTTATGAGAACCAATCACATTTTAGGGGATGACATCATCCCTAATGGTTGAGGTGGCATTGCTTGAGTTAAAGGTACTTACTTGTCACATTCTAATGGTGGATAAAAACTCATGGTTAACCATGGTAGTGTTCTAATTACTTTTAAAGTCAAAGTAAAGTACTGATAATAAATGTCATTTCACAATTTTTGAATAAAAATATATTATTGTCATTTCATATTTCTTGGAATAAACAATGCATATCCCTATACATTTATTATATTATATTATTTTTATATAGTGTATTAATTACATGTTATTATAAAATTTAAATAATATAAATTTTAATTAATAGCATATAATATAATTAAGAATTTATAAATTTATATTTATATTTTATTTTAAGTTATTTAAGTACAAAGTACAAATGCATTAGTTGTTCAATGATAATGACTTTTTCTTGAAAAGCTCATTCTTATTTATAATCACATCAATACAATTTTTTTATTAATTTTTATTTTGGTACAACTTTTGAATTTAATTTAACTATGGTTACATTGATTGTGGTACAAAAAGTGAATTGAAAATTCATAAATATTATTTTATTGGTTTAGCTATTATTTTATTATTTCCTTAGGAGGCCCATTTTAGACCTCAAAATTCCCCTAATTGGCGTTAGCCCGGGAAAGACAAGAAGAGGCAGAATTGGCAGAGCAGCTCACTCCAAGTGAGCTACTTGCCATAGAAATCAGCAATTATAGGGATTCTTGACTTGAGAGGGAAAATTTACATCTAGAGGGCCAACTAGAGAAGGAAAAAAGAGACACCGATGTTCAGAGGAAGATGGCAAGACATTATGCCATGAGAAACATAATTGCAAGGGCCAAGCTCAAATGAGCCGATGCAAATATTCAGGATCTAAATGAACCAAAGGAGATGGAAAAACTCAATATCCTTGCTGATGTTTCCCTCCAAGCATCTAAATCTTAGTCAGCAAGCTAAATTCCAATTTTGACACTTTTGTGCACATTTTTTTATTTTTGACAGTTTGACTTGCAAAAATTGGGCCAAATGCACAGCGCCACCGGTGTTGCGCTCTTTTTTAGGGCACTAAAATGAAAAAAAGTCAACATATTCATGTTCCTCATGCCAAGTACATCATCCTCATAAAGCTTCATTAGGATTTGGAGCAAAACTGGTCCTTCAAAAAGGCCAAAAACTACCAAATAAAAACCTTTCTGCCCTCTTTTTGGCACTGGCGCTGCGCGTTTAGAAGTATTGGGAGAAGTGACTTTTGACAAGGAAAATGGGCACCATTCTGGAAAGTAAAATAATATTTGGAAACTAGACAGGACAGGTTGTGAAACCGGCTCCAAAAATAGAAGAAAATATATATCAACGCCTTAGAAATAAGTCACTTCGAGGGGGCAACCTCCAATACATTACATGAATGAACAATTCTTGGATGATACAAATGAAAAAACCTCCTTTCTATATATAGGATTCCATGGGGCCACAATGTAATCCTAGCCAACCTAACAATAATAATGTAAACGCACAATAATAATATGGGGTTTACAAGGGTACAACAATAACAATAAGGGGGGCTACACTAACATAATAAGGGACTACACTCTTAATATAGGGACTTAACATGCCCTTCTCCTCCAAACAAGTGTTGTCCTCAACGCTTGATTATTTCTTGATGCTTCTGTATAAAATTCTCATCCTCCCATGTGGAATCTTCTTCAGGAAATTTCTTCCACTTGCTGAGATACTCTGAAATTGATCGTACTTTTCGAGTTCTTGTTTCTGTGACTACTTCAGAACTTATTTCGATGTGATGTTGATATTCCTAATGTTTCATTAGATTCTGCACCAAATTTAGGTTATCCTTTGAGATTTGGAGAACTTGTTGTTGGTGCTCGATGTGATCTTCCACTAATTTATCATCTATATTTTCTATTATTTGATCCTTTAACCCATCCAACTTAGCCTCCATTTCTGCTTTTAAACCATCTATGTCATCTTTGGTTGCTCTTCGTAAGATCAAAATTTGTTGCACTTGGTACCGTAATTTTGATATCTCATACTGCAATTCTTCCTCTTCATGCATCATAGTATAGCTTTTTGAGGGCTTAATGGGTATGGAATTGTTTTTTGGATGCATTTTAGAACCCAATACTGATAAAAATTCTAAAATATTCCCTTGGAATAAATTCAAACTAATTTGTTTCAAACGAGACTTATGTAATTCGAAAAAATACACACCTTTTTCTTACTTTTGAGGAGCACGATATTGAAACTAAATTATCTTTGTGATTTCGGATCTTTAATAGCTGAAATTTGGCCCTAAAGTAGCCCTCTGAATCTTCTTTTGAATGCCATGGGTCTGACCTGATTTTGGTTCTTCAAGGCAAATTTATGCCCAATATCCCACAATAACCTAATTATGGACTAGTTCAGTAGAGTGAACTTTTATGAATTTCCACATGTCACTGTTTCCTCCTTTGGGTCTGAAATTGATATATCAAAAGCTACAGTCCGTGTAATTCTAGCCACTTTTTACAAAATTCCAATCTGACGCTCAGAGAGAGAGTTATGAATATTTTCCCACGATCACCTCTTTGAGATGAAATTCGGGAGCCTGAAAAGACCTAACTTCCACAGATCATATCTCCAAAAATATTGCAAACCAAGCTCTGAAATTTTTCCAAGAGGTTCCTCAGGATTTCGGCTTCTCTCTGTGAAAATTTCAGCTTCTGAAACCTCGTAGAGAAAATTCTGCAATTACCTGTTTAGATTATATTCAGGAGCCTGCAAAATGACCTAACTTCCATAGATCATATCTCTAAAAATATTGCGAACCAAGCTCTGAAATTTTGCGATGTTGTTTCTCATGATTTCAGCTTTGTACTCTAAAAATTTCAACTTCTAAACCTTCATAGAAAAAAATTTATAGCGAAAATTCCACAATGACCTGTTTGGAGCAACGAAACCCTAAAGTCCAAAGCTCTAATATCAAATGTTGTGAAACCAGCTCCAAAAATAGAAGAAAAAAGATATTAACGCCTTATAAATAAGCCACTTCGAGGGGGCAACCTCCAATACATTACATGAATGAAAAATTCTTGGATGATACAAATGAAAAAACCTCCTTTCTATATATAGGAGTTCATGGGGCCACAATTTAATCCTAGTGGGGCCACAATGTAATCCTAGCCGACCTAACAATAATAATGTAAGGGCACAATAATAACAATATGGGGTTTACAGGAGTACAACAATAACAATAAGGGGGGTTACACTAACATAATAAGGGACTACACTATTAATATAGGGGCTTAACACTCATGGCATAATGTCTTTCCATCTTCCTCTGAACATCAATGTTTCTTTTTGCGTTCTCTAGTTGGCCCTCTAGATGTAAAATTTCCCTCTCAAGCCAAGACTCCCTATCCTTGTTGATTTTTATGGAAAGAAGCTCACTTGGAGTGAGCTTCTTTGCCAATTCTGCCTCTTCTTGTCTTTCCCGAGCTAAATCCCTCTTTAACCCAATTATCTTTGGCCTTTGTCTAGAAAGTTAATCTTCTTCATCGTCACTGCCACCAAAATTTCCCAAGGTCTCATCTAGCGAAACCTTGGCCTTTCCGACCTCTTTCTGAGCTCTGAATGCCCTTACCTCACTCATGGCCTGCTTTTTCTTCAAATTCTGATTTCCCAACTCAAGAAAGTTGATCACATTCTTGGCATCTTTGATTTTGATCAATATGTTTGTGATTCTCTCCTCATCCTCATCACCCAGGTTAATTAGATGAAACTCTTGCTCAGTTTCATGCTTGTCCTCCTCTTCAACAATGACATGCTCTGTAACATTTCCTTTGCCCTTGTCTACTTGGTTTGCTGATGAAGAAGGAATGGCCCCTTTCACATCAAGTGCAACAAACACATGCATGTAGATCCTCCGGTATGTCAAAGGAAATGGCTCAATGTCACTCATTTTAGTGCCATATGTCTCAATGTTCCCATCACTGCTTGATACTTTTTCATCATGATATGAGGGTGAAGAGTTTTGGAAAGGTGATGCAGAAGGGTCAATATGAGGTGACTAAATGTGAGTGGATGGTGATGTAGGAATAGCGGGATGTGATGGAGAAGTGGATATGGGAGGATGAGAAGATGAAGGAATATCTTATTGCATATGGCCATGTGGAGTACTGAAAACCTCATGGGCAATGAAGGTATCCCATGGAATGTTCTTCTACTGGAGCTGGTGCATAACCACCATCTTGATAAGTGAATGATGAAAAAGGATCTGCATTTGTTGATTGTAGTCTCTCTTTTTCACTATGCAGACCTTTTTTTCAATGCTACAAAAAAGATAATATGGTTTGCGCAGCATCCTAACTCTAGTGAAATTCCTAAGAAGACGGATATGGTATGAGTAGAGGTGGGAAAACCTTCCCTCACAAGTGAAATAATTCATTATTATCCTCATCATGGGTGCAATCTATCAAGAAGATGAGAAAAAGGGAGGATGGACTTTTGGTGATCCTTATACCTGGGTTTAAGGTATGGTTCAAAATAACTCATGTCCAGGTTTTCTTGTTTTAACCACTTCTCTCCCACACTAGGTATTCCTGTAGCATCTACAATGGCATTGGTAGACAACTCAAAGGTGACCCCGGAAATGTTGACTTGTTTGTCATGCAAATTGATAATGAATAGTCTTGTTAATTCTGGGTTATTTTGGACCTACTGCACTCTCTCACAAAAATCAAAGTAGCCTACATGTTTAAAGAAAGAAACAGTGAGGGGAGAGGCCATGAGTTCTCTTGTATTGATAGGTTCAACTATGTTTATCTTCCATCCCTTGTGATCATGTCTCCTTGGAAAATGGGCCTCAACACCACTACCACTTTCTTCTTTCTCTCACATATTTAAACTCTATTTTATAAAACCCTAGGGTACAAGGGAAATGAGATGAGGGGAAAGGAATGAAATGGAAGCTTTGCAAAATGAAGGGAATGAGAGTGAATGAAGGGAAAGAGTGAAAGGGAATGGGTGTTGTGACAAAATAGATGAATGACAACCATCAAGCAATGTAATTACCCTTGTTTATGACTGATTTTCTTCAAGGAGGATGAAGTAATGGTAAAACAGTGATTTTAAGTTAAAACTTAGGGTTTCCTTTTCATTTAATTACAAGTGATCAATTACATAAAAATAGGGTTTATGTTATGTACTTACCCCTTAAGAGTGATTTGGAGGACTTTGGCAAAGACTTGAAGGTGATTTGAAGTGATTTGGGCTATTGGAAAGCTCAGAAACCCTTTATGTCTAAGTGCGCAGCGCCAATGCTTGAGGGCATAGCACCAAGCTAAGCTCACAGCGCAAGGCTCTGAGTGTGCAGTGACAAGGCAACTTCACAAAGTCCTGTCGGGCAAGAGCGCAGTGCTTCGACAAGGACGCATCGCCAACTCCCACGCGCGTAGTGCCTTTAGAAAATTTGTGGAGAAAAACTGGCAAGGGCACAGCGCCAACTCCTAGGTGCGAAGCGCCAAGGAATTTTAGCATAATTTTGCTCGAAAACTCTCAAACTCTTCCTTGCTGAATGATATTGATATTTTGAAGGGCAACAATGATTCTTTTGAAGTGTTAAATGACCTTTATAGTGAAGTGGAATTTAATTTAACTTTGAAAAACCCACTTTCTAATGTTTAAAAATCCCTTTTACTTTTTCACTGATTCTCTTTGACATTTTTTTCTTTGCAGGTTACTGAAATCATGGAATTGGATTTTCTTTTGCTTATTGAGGCATGATAAGTTCATTTTGACAACTTTGGAATTTAATCACATAGTAGCATCTTCAAAATCTTCTATAGTTTCCACCATAAATTTTAACTCATCTTTTCGACCTCCTCTAGCCACCTTTTTCAAAACCCTAAGTGTCTGCAATTCTTTACAGCAATCATCAGTGTTGTCTTCTAAGTTCTCTATAGCCCTTTCATGTTCATTCATTTTTTTCCAGTTCATCTTACCTTTTTTCCATATTCCATCAATTTTCTGATAAACTTTCTTCATGTTTGGCCTTGTGTGGTTCCTCCATGTTACTTTCCTAAAAGCAATCACTACTTTGGCACTCAAATGGACTAACAAGTTTGTAAACCTTGTCATCTACAAGACCAAGTTGTCCCTCTTTCCCTTGCTGTAATTTTTTTTCATTCAGGAGTAGACAGTCTACATCATCGGTACTTTATGTTGATAAATCTTCCAACACTTCTGCAGAAGTGCTAAAATTTTTCCGTTTTTCTCACTTGTAGGTTCTGAACTGAGAAGATAATCCTCCTTGAAAACTTTAGGTCCTCCTTTAATAACCATGTCTTGACATTATATTACATCTGAGCCAGATTCTAGCAAAGGGAAAGCAATGCCTGAAACATCCAAGGATGACCTTGAAAAATGTAAAGCCCTAATGACCTAATGTGAGTGCCCTTAGACCTGATTTTGACTGAAATTTGACTTAGAGATTTTCAAGTGAAAATAGAGAATTATTATAGGTTATTATGCCCAAAGGGACATGGGAATGACTTAGCAACAAGAAATCTCAGAGGGAGGATGGATTTTATTGACAAGGGAAAATGGGGAAATGAGGTTTTAGGCAAGAAAGAAGGATGAAAATGAGAGGTAAAAACCTATAATGAGTCTTTTAAGAGCAACAGGGTGACTTTGAGATGGCAAACTGATAAATAGGGAAAACATTTTGTGAATATAATGAAGGTAGTGAGATTTCTGAAAACACATAATGTTTCAATAAATTTTGTTTTTAGAAGGCCGCCATCAATCTATAGTCATCAAAAGATAGTGAAAAATATTGATGACTAACAGTTTGAGTGACTTGTTGCTCAATATACTGTACTCATTTGCAATTGTTATACATAATAAAATGGATCTATGATTTTCTCATATTTGATGTATTGATATTTGCTGCAAATTCCAGTTTTATGTTTCATATTGCAACTTTTCCTATTTTGGAATATTACATTCCATAGCATTTATGCTTGGAATCCATTGAAGGGATTACCCCTTCAATAACTAGGCTTGGGAGTACTCGCAGCTATTCTATTTTTTAGTTCAGCCCATATTTCTTCATACCCAGTAGTTATTCATTGTAAACCCTAGGAGGGTGATTTTCCGAGGTCATCCAATTCAGAAATTCTTTATGGGTTATTATGGGATTTTTCCATAAAGTCTAGATTCTAAATCCTAGATTTTTCTGAGCCTCATAACATCCTCATCTATGCAGTCCCATTCACCCAACAGCAACATTTCCAGCAGGGCAACGCAGTGAGAGAGCTCTAGGAGCGTAGCAGAGAGTAGATTTTTTAGTGGGAGAGCTTGAGGCCATTCCAGCCCGCTTTTGCAGGCTTGAGTGCTATCTATTTTAAAGCATTGTTGTATTTTTTTCACCTCCATATTAATAAAATGGCTCAGTTGCCCTGTCTATTTTTATGGTGCTTTCAGTTTATTTCCATATTGTTGTAGTTTTCAGTTTATTGTGTTCTGTATTACTGTCTTTTCCTATTTGGAATATTACACTCACCCATAGGGGTACCCTTTCACTGCTAGGTCAAGCATCTGATCAATATAACTCCCAGAGCACCTCTACCCAATAGAGCTCTCCATAGCTCGACTAGTCGCATTTCCTTTCAAGTGGGTCTAGGATTTCAGCTACTATGTCCCATTGATGTGGCCATACCATTTGCAACTACTCAAGAAGATTCGTCTCATGTCCAATCCGAGACCGACAGGGCTAGCATATTCATTGAGAAAATACATCACATCCACCAGTTGGTTTATAACATATTTGACAAATACAATGCTAAATATAAGCAACAACATGATTAGCATCAGGTTCCACCCAATTTGCAGGTGGGCGACAAAATTTGGCTACATTTACAGAAGGAGTGCCTTGTTGGGATCCACCATAAGCTTTGGCCACTCTAATATGGGCCACACACCATCACCAAGGTTGTAGGGAACAATGCTTTCAATCTCATCATTCTATTATTCCATTGCCTACACCCAATGTTCAATGTGGACCACCTTCAACTATACTTTCCACCATTACTTGACACATCAGACATTGCAGAACAACTCACACCAACATAGCTAAACCTAGACTGCATGGAACAGACCACAACTGATCAGATCATGGACATGTAGATCAAGAACAACCACCAGCATAATATTCAAATGTATTGGGTTTTCAAAGTTGGCCAACTCTTGCACCAAGGAAAGTGGCTCACCCGAGACCAAGCTCAACAAAAGTTTCCCTGTCTCATGGAGGCACTCAACACAATGGAAACCATTGCTTCCTAAGGGGGGAGGACTATTCCAAGTGGATATTGGTGCCACCCGACTATTCCACTTGGACCTAAACCATTTTTTCTTTCATTTTTTCAATTTCCTTAATTGTAGTACAGTTTACTATTTTTGGTAGTTTTTCGGGTTTTGAACGTTCGGAGTCGTTTGGAGACCCTAAGCTACGTTTTTTTGGACAACAGGCATATATTAGTCTTTGTATTTTGTTTGCAGTCAAAATTTGTAGTCCTCATATAGATATTTCTAACAAGGTATTGTGTGCTTAAAATAGATATTGTATGCCAAAGGTACAACCCCGGGAAGTTGATGTGCTAATTTACCCCAACGGTGCCCACAGTTTTGGTGATTCATCTCCTAGGGTTATATTTTTGGATGTTTAGGGTTTTCCATTGTTTCTCAATAATAAATATGCCTTTGAGCCTCATTGTAACATAGTTTAGAGGCTTGTAGCCGCCACATCTCTTCTCAGAGATAAGCACCTGAGCTAGTTTATTTCCATTCTGTTTGTAAACAAAATTTAGTTCTTCGATATAAATGAAATGAAGTGTTATTTCTACTACATTTATGTATTTTTTTGCGTTCCTATCTAATTTTGGATCAGGTAGAGTTCACAAACATCGTGGAGGAAAGAAAGAGAAGTTGAAGTCGAGTCACATAAGTTTCCAAACAGGAAAGAACATGGTATCCAAAGGAATGAATGGAATTTTAGGTGACCTAAGGCATGGAGGAATTTTATAAAATCTAAGGGAAACGATAATAGAAAGGAGGAGGCGATGACCATATATCGAGATGTTTGCACTCTGTCAAATAAAGTCTTGTTTGTTCCTTGCTCATCTCTCTCTGAACTGAATTGTGTAGCAATAAGTATGATTTTTCCTTAAGGGATAAAATACCATAATGTAATGATATAGTATGTTTTAATGGAATAGGAGTTGCAGGAAATTTGTATATCTCTGAATGCGTTGAATTATATGGACCCATTTTAAGTTTTCTTTTGCATGAATCTTAATGTTATTTATCTCTCTAGTTGTATCATAAATATCTACTTCCCACATGTTACATGTCTGCAGATAATATTTTCTATTTTAGATTCAGATATTGAATTTTTTGCTATGTTACACCTTGATGCTTGTTCCTAGACCCTTTCCTATCTAAGTCTCGGCACACCTCGGGTGAGATGCCTTACTCCTTAAGGAGTAAGGTGAAAATTGTCAGTCTAATTTATGGAGTTGAATTAGAGTATATGTTTTATTATCAATATGGGTTGATAAACTTAGAAGAAAACCCAAAGTATATGGATCTTAGATTTAACTAGTGTAGGAAGTAGTTTTTTAGATGAAAATAACGGAAATGCATATTACAAATATAAACTATCGATTGTAATGAAAGCATAGAAATTCTGATCTAAAAGCATGAACAAGTGAATGGTGATTTTATTTGAATCATATAAAGGAATAGGCTCTTGACTTAGAGATCTCGCTTTTCCTTCCTTATGATTTATGTTTCAAAAAAACCAAGTTCACCATAAAGAATAACAAACCTTATTTAAGAAAGCAAGAAAGGATGAATACATAAATATAAATTCCAGTCCAATTCTTAGTTCCCAAGGAAGAGGCTCCAACTTGGAGACCTGAGTTTTCCTTCCTTATTCAAACTAGACACTGAAAGGAGATCAATTCCAAAATATGAATGTTCATGTCATACTAATAATTTTATACAGAAAATATTCACAAGAGATTATGATAGTAATATACATAAAACTAAAATGTTAACTTATTCATAATTATGCACATCAATTAACAAAATAGTGTACTTAGCTTAGAATGGGAGCCCTCCACCTTTTCTCAATACACCTTTAAGACAAACAGCTATAGAAAATCACCATTCACATCCCACATCAATGATGCATAATAAATATTGTTAGTATGAATCTTAATTGCAAGTGTACGAAAAAATACCACTTTAGTTGTGCATAACAAACAGCCCTAACAACAAAATTTGGATGCTAATATCTTCAGATCTGCAATTAGTTAATCAAGATAAATGTTGCAAAAATCTAGATCTATGCATCAAAAGTCATTAAGCATTAAATAAAACAATATTTACTCCATGCATCCAATAGACAAGACAAGAATATGTTGAATTAATTTTATATTAAGGGCACCTGGGAGGAAAACATAGAAGGATGTTACCAGTTCTCCTCAATGGGATGGGTTATTGTAAGTCCTCAGCACCTCAGATCTAAAATTCCTCTCTCTTGATGGTATAGAAAACCTAGACAAAAATGGAACTCAAAGGGAGCTCACAAGTAAAAGGATAGAAAAATATGACAATGACGGTGGATCAAAGTGAGACCAAAAGTATAGATCCAGAGTGATCTTTAGGCAACAAAAGGTGATGAATGAATGGAAAAACCCTTCTATTTATAACAAAATATTGAGTTAGTCTAGATATTGGTTCATAATTAAAATATTATTAACCAAATCAAGATCCAACTTTAATGGAATATTTTATTATTTTTGTTGGAGGGAAAAAGAATTTGACTTGGGTCAAATCCCTTTATTTGTAAATAATAAATAAATAAATGATTTATTTATCATTTTAAGGATGTGGTTGAGTAATAATCAAATAAATAATGATTATTTAATTATTAATGAATGATTTAGTCAAATTTAACAAGGAATATTATTTAAATAAGGTTTAAATAATTATTCCTAGAAAATAATAAGATAAATAATTATTTATCTAATTAATTTTTCTGTTTTGGGTTAAATATGACCAGGAATATTAATTAAATTGTTGTTCAACTAATTATTCCTTGAGGAAAATCAAATAAATGTGGATTTATTTAATATTTCCTCATGGGGCTTCCTATTTAGACCATAAACAACTTAATAAATGTGGTTTACTAAGTTATTTTTCATAGTGAAAGCAATTTTACTTAGGGTAAAATTGGTCTTACATGGTGTACTTGGGTCCATCTAATAGTAACAGGTTAGATGACCAAAAAATGGTGTAACAAATATAATTAGGAAAGTCTTCAAATATATTCAGAAAAATAGTAATCACAATGATACCAATGTGTCCATAGTTTCTTAGTAGGCACATGCTTAAATACAATAAGAATGTAAAAAAATCAACTATAATGGTTGTAAAAATGAACAAGGGTCCTATTCCACCTCATAAGGTTGAACTCATCCCTTTGTTACACAAAATATGGATGATTCCACCAAATCACAAAACTTCCCCTAAATCAGGGGACTTCATGAGTGAATGGTCAATTTTAACCAGATTTGACCGAGCATGTTCTGACTCATCTAAAGTGTGCCAGTAGGATTCTATCCACCCTCGGTTCCTATACTTTTCGAATATATTTTTATCTCATGCCTAGGTGTCTTGAACATACGAATTCAATGGAGCCATTACAGGAAATTCTATTTCTGCCAAAAATAATTTTTAATGCTCAATTTTACTAAAAATATATAAAAATCAAAAGAAATAATTAATCTACCTTAATGTGTTAAAAGAGGAAAAAATATGACAAATATGATCAGGATATAGTGGTAAGGGATGGTAAAAAGGTGGAATATGTATGGTAAAAAATGATCAAAACTGAGGGCTAGAATTTCCCACTTGCTGATCCACAAGCATGTCCTCATGCGTGTCTTGATCTTTTGGATCTTCTACCTTTGCCTATTGTTTTTCCTGTTGATCAACCTCCTGATGTAGAAACCTCAATCTACGTTGCTTGTAAAATTATATCAATACCTTCTTGCCCATTTTCCTCTCCTTTGTAGATTTCACTTTTTATCTTTTGCTTCTCATCCTTGTACTGCGAGTGCTTCTTCTCTTTCAGCCACCTGTATGCCTGTTTGGAAACGAGGATGTTTTGTGTTTCCAATTTCTTCATTTTCTTCTTTAACCATTTTTTATCTTTAGTAATCTTGTTTTTATGTTCCTTGTACATGTCATTTTCATTTTTCAAATGTTTCTCCATGATTTTAGTCACTTGAAGCTTTGTGTTGAATTCCTTTATCTCCTTAGCATTTTCTTCTTTGTGAATTTTTGATGGTTCACCATGAACCTCTTCAGAATCCCTCTTGATATTCTTTGTATATGTTGAGTAGGAGGATGATTCCTCTTTCTCAATCCAATAATCTTCTCACCAATAATATTTTTCCAGTTCCCTGAGTTTTTATTGTGCTTCTCTCTCTAGCTTCTCAATAATTTCATTATGTGATTGTTGAGGTGTATCAAGAGGAAAATCTTCTAGAATTTCTACATCAATGTTTTTGTCTTCCTTAGAGGGTTCCTCTATCACCTTTTTCCTTGACTTCCTTGGAAAATATATGAATGATCTCTCTCTCTCTCTCAATGTTTATGCCTTCTTGTTTCTTCTTTGATCTAGTTCTTGGGTATAATTGTGACTGCATGATATCTCAAGAAAGATGCAACTATTCAAAGGAATCCTCATTTCCAACTGGCTTTTCTTCTTTCTAAAATTATACAAAATTATTTTTCCAAAAATCTTCCGCATGTCTCTTCTATGTTTTTAAATTGATACTCAATAAGGATCTTAATTAATCCTTGATTAGAATAGTTGGCCTCTTTGTTTTTTGCTTTGTTTCTTACCCCTTCAATCATTTTCAATAAACTCTTAGAAAATAAATAAGGGAGATTTAGCTTACTGTCACCTTTTAGGTAGCAAAGAAGTTCGATATGGTATATATGCACTATGTTGTACCTCCCATCACAAGTAAAATACTTTTGAATGATGAGGACCAACTCAGCCCATGGATCTTTAAGCCATTCCCTTGGGATTCCTTTTGATTTTTCAAATGTACCTTTTCTTGGCTTTTCCATAAAATATTTCCATCCCTTTTCCTTGAAGTGTTGTCCTTTGTGATATTTCTCTCTTATCATTGGTAGGATTGTAGCTTAAGCATGATATTCGTGTGTGATTGGGATGGTAATATCTCCTACAGTGGTATTTTCACTACCATAATTTGATAAAAACATATTTTATACTTTAGCATTATAACAATGTGAGAAACTCTATTAAACGTGCTTGATAAAGTTTCTCCATAGTCTTTGTTACATTTCTCAATTTTAAATTCTTTGGGCTCTATTGTGTGTTCCATATGGAATTTTTGGTGGCTTTATTTTTGCTCTTTTTCCTCTCTGTTCCATTTCAATCACCCTTCAACAATGAATCACTTGATGGAAAAATAAGGATTTTGTTAAGAGGAAATATTTTCTGGCAATATGAGTCTAAATAATAGAGAATTTGTATCATGTGGTGTGAACATCAGAGAATAAGAAATACAAGTTTTCTATAGTTGATCATTTAAAGAAAAAAGAATTTTTAAAAACACAGATTTGTTGCTTACTAGGACTCTGAATTCCTTTTAGAGGCAAAATCATGGGTTCTGCAATTTGATTTCGTTTTGTATACCAACAAGAATAAGGATATATTATGAATTGGAATGTTAAATTTATGAACTAAAATGCCAAATTGTATCATTGTTGTATACCCTTAAGAATAAACTTTGTGTTTTAACACCTTCGAAATGCACTTCTGGAAGTTTGCATGAAATCTAAAGTCTTCTGGAAGTCGTGGGTTACATTTAATTAATACTCCCCTTATCCAGAAATTAAAACTCTTTGGGATGCCACTCACAGTTTTAACACAGTTCATGCAACTAGAGCTCAGATTTGGGGGTTTTAATTGTCTACGTTGCCAGCCAATTTAATCCCAACTAATAGACCTATTATCTTAATCCTATCTCACCTCCAAATCTAAGAGATTTCATAACTCGTGGGATTTTCTTTTGAAAACTCAACATAATGAAGCAAAGATCTATAAAAAAAAACTCAATGCAATTCACAGGATTTTCGGGATCTCTTCAAAACTATAGTCTTTGTTTCCCCTACAATTTTACACGCCTAACTCGTTTAATCGATTTACTCTTTAAATGGTCATAAAATTGATTTGTTTATCTGATATTAAGTTTCTTACCTTGCCTCTTAGTCGTAGCTCTAAGCCTACCTCTTTGATTCTAAGCCTTAATTTCCTATTCCTGAACCTTAGCGTTGAGTGTTTGAGCTGAGTTGTGTGTTTGAACTAAGCATTTGACTTTATCATTGAACATTTGAGCTTATCTGTATTTATTTTATTCCCTGTAGTTACGTTTTTCTAGCCTTTTCACTGAGTAGTTTCATCCTCCAGAAGCATGGCCTTACACTGCTTCATTTCCCTCATACAGTTTGTTGATAAAGGCCTTACAAGAAATATTTATGATCTCACTTCAATGCATAATTTTTTTGTACATCACCTCATTATGGTTTCATATATTTTTTATTGCACTAAATGAGTCTTTCATATCATTTATTGGTAGTGAATGAGACCTTTGGATGCTTTCAAAAAATTATGATGTATCATCATGATTACATTCCTCTTGTCTTCTTTGATGATTACAGTGACCATCTCAAGGTCATTCCAAAATGATATTCCATATATCCTTGTACTCTTCTCTTCATGATGCAAGATAATAATTAGTTATATTCTCCATATTTTTCTCTTAATTATTATCCTTGAAATATCTTTTTGAATTGACCATTTCAAGGTCATTTTAAGACCCAAAGAAAAACAGAGAATTTTTTTTATTTTTAGACCATGTAAATGCATCTTGCTTCCATATTTTTTCCATAGCATTGATTTCAAACACAAATATGATTTAATCTCTATGATACTAACCCATGTTTTTTATGTGACTTTTTGCAGAAAATACTTGTCGCTTTTTAATCATTTTGAATTTTTCATTGTAGGAAAAGATGCTTTGATTTGAATAGATGGTAGGGTAAAAGGTTTATGTTTATGAAAGGAAAAAGGTTTATGTATATGTAGGGGATGAATGATTTACATTCTTATGCACCAAGGTCTTAATTAGTCTCCTAATTACAAGAATTTCTTTAAAAATTAAAAAAACATTAAAATTTAAAAAAAATAATAATAATAAAAAAAAATTACTTACAATATTTCCATTACTTTCCTTAGTTGATGCTTGAAAAGAAGTGACTTTCCAATAGCTCCTTTAGTTGATTTGAGATTAAATGATCTTTCTAATAGCTCCTATGATTGGTTGTTCTTTCCATACAGGTCACTTCTGACATATTTTCAGGTTGAGCTTCAGGTCCCTTTGTGAAGTAGGCTTGTCTCATATTCAAGTATCTTTGTGATGTAAAATTTCCTCATGTTCAGATCCCTTCTGAATCTGTTGATTGAAGTGATCACATATAGCTTTGAAGTGAAAATATATTTCATTTTGAGTTGCTTCCATATTTAGTTGAAAAGTATGTTGAGTTTCTAAGCTTATTGAGTTTAACAAGGAAAAAACAAACACACGTGTTTTCTTCTTTCTTCCCCTTCGCTTATTCTAATGCATGTCCTCAAGTATGGAAATTGGAGAATTTATTTTACAAAAAATAGAATATTATAGCTTAATGGCAGCATGAATTTTGAAAAATCTCAAACAATGAAATGAATTAAAAACACATTTTTTTAGAATTCATATTAGCCAAGTAACTTGGTTTTCCAAAATTAATTCAGGTTTCTACTGTGCCAGAAATCTGGATTTTCATAGCCAAACCTCTTTATTATTTTTGACCTTTTTCTTTTTTTTTCTCTCTTTTTTTTGAAAGTAAGGAAGGCACATTACTATGTTTTTCCAAAACTTCCAAGTCTTCTTTTGTTGATATTTTCTTGAGGAAATCTTCTTTATTCACAAGCTTGTTGTAGATTTTCAATATGTATCCATTGACTAGAAATGATGTTGTTGCTTCACCTATTGTCTTGATTTTAACTGATCTTTTATTATAGACTTCCTAAATTTCATAAGGCCCAGACCAATGAGTGGTGAATTTTGAGTCGAAGTCCTTGTACTTTGAATAAAATAGAAGTTCCCAGTCTCATATATGAAAAAATGTATTTTTAATGAATCTGTCATGCCATTTTTTTCTTTTTTGTTGTATCAGTGATGTATGTTCCACATCTTGTTTTCTGATTTCATCCAATTCACTTAGTTGCATGATCCTTTGTTGTTGTGCCTCTAATAGGTCCATTCCAAGTTTAAATGCAAGTCTATATGTGTGGATTTGAAATTCAATTGGTAAAATAACTTATTTTCCATAGACCAGTTGATAAGGGTTGAACCAAGTAGTGTTCTTCCATGTTATTCTGTAGGCCCATATTGCTTCATTCAAATTTTCTGACCAGTCCTTTGTGTGCATCTTTACTGTCTTTGTCATGATATTTTGAAGCACTTTGTTTGTTGATTCTACTTGTCCATTCGCCTACGAGTTATATGAGATTGATTTTGTGTGCTTGATTTTATACTTTTCTCTAAGGTATCTGACAATATTTGAAGTGAATTGTGCTCCTTGGTCTATGGCAATATTTCTTGGTATTCAAAATCTAAAAAATATCTCTTCAAAAAGAAAAGAAAATACTGTATTTTTGGTTTCCTCTTCCATTGTTTTTTCCTCCACCCATTTTGTTACATAATCAGTACATATTAAGATGTACTTTTTCCCATTGGATGTTGGGTTAATAGGACCCACAAGGTCAAGAGCCCATTATTAAAATGGCTCTACAAGCACTTGTGTCTGCAAAGGAATTTCATCTGAATGTACAGGTTTTCCTATTATTTGGCAGCTATCACATTTATTTACATAAGTCATTGAATATTTGAATATGGATGGCCAATAATAACCTAGATTCAATACTTTGTATGTTGTCATTTTGTCTGCAAAATGAACACCATATGGTTCATCATGACATGCCTTTAAAATATCTAAAATTTAATCTTCTCTTACACATTTTCTAATTAATAGATCAGGCCCAGTATAGAAAAGGTCTCCATTAACCCAACTATATCTAGCTCTATATTTTATTATTTTCTTCTTTGTTTATTTGTGAAATGAGAAGGAAATTTTGCAGATGATATGATACTAGTATGTCGTAAAACCATGTAGTTTGACCTAGAAAAATAATGCCTATCCTGATAATGCCATAACTGAATAACCCCACTGTGTTTATATGGGGCGGTAGGCCAAAAATTTGAATGGAGGGGTTGACATGCACAGCATCAACAAACCATGTAGTTTTGACTGCTATAGCAAATAAGCGTTCATCTGGAAAGTTATCATAAACTGGAACAATCTCACCAGGAGGATGAAGTCTTGAAAGGAATTCTGCAACTTGATTCTCTTTTCCTGGTCGATCCAATACAGTAATGTTAAATTCCTACATTAATAACAGACATCTAGTAATCTTTCCATTAGTAATTTGTTTATGCATTAGATAATTAATGGTTGGGTGATTAGTATGAATGCATACTTCATATCCTGTTATGTAATGTCTGAATTTATTTACTTCTTGTACTACAACTAGAATTTATTTTTCAGTGACTATGTAATTCAACTCAGCTGGTGTTAAATTTTGGCTAATTTAATAGATAGCATAGTTCAATTGATTCTATTTTTGGCCTAAAAATTCCCCTACTGCTACATCCGATGCATCTGTAGATATGTGAAATGGTAATGACCAATTTAGTCCTCTAAGAATTGGTGTTGTGGACAATTTTTTTTGAATTTTTAAAATTCATTTTGACAATCATTATTCCATTGAAACTATATTTCCTTTGTAATTAGTTTAAATAAGGGCAAGACCATTTTACCAAAATTTTCAATAAATCTTCGGTAAAAGCCCGCATATCTTAGAAAAAATTTTACCTATTTTTGATTCATTGGTGGTAACAAATGTACAATGATTTGAAAATTTTATTGGGTCTACTTTTATTCATGAAAAAGAAATATGATGTCCCAACACTATCACTTCAGTTAACATCATAAAACATTTTTCATTACTGAGAGATAAATTCGTTTCAATGCATATTTGTGGAACCTTTTCCAAATTTTTGAAACAATCACCAAAGTATTTCCATACACAGTGAAATCATCCATATAAACTTATACACATTAATGTATTAAATCAACAAATATGGCCAAAACTTGCCTTTGAAAATTAGTTGGTGCATTACATAATCCAAAGGGTAACACATTGTAAGAATATGTACCCCAAGTACATGTAAAAGTATCTTTTCCCTTATCATCCAATGCTATTTTGATTTGATTATAGCCTCTAAATCCATCTAAAAATGAGAATTTGTTTTTCCCAACTAGTGAATCTAGGAGTTGATCAATGAATGGTAAGGGAAAATGATATTTAAGTGTTGTTTTGTTTAATTCCATATATTCTACCCAAACTCTCCAATTCCCATTTTTCTTTAGAACCACCACTAAAGGAAAAACCCATTGGCTATTTGAGATAGCGTAGATAAATCATAACTGTAATAATTTCTAGAATTTTTCCTTGACTCTCTTTCATCATCGGGTTCATTCTTTGTTGTGGTTTTCTCATAGGTTTAATATTATCATATCTATAGATATGATGAATACATGTTTTGGGATGAATTCCCTACATATCAGTGTAATTCCAAGAAAATAATTTTGAATATTTCCTTAATAATTCAACTAGTTGCTTTTCTTGTGTTGGTTTCAAATTGTTTCAGAGATTTTCCAAGACTAAGTTCAATTGTTTTTCTTTGTGAATGTGCCATTAAATTAACAGGAAAAATATCATTAAATTATGTTTGCAAAGAATTGATTGTGCAATTTTCTTGAAAAAAAAATTATATAATTTGACTTGCAGCAGGGTATTGCATAGTTATTAATTGCTTTGAAATATCTGGTTCTGAAATGAATAAATCTATTAAATCCTCATTATCTTCTTCTCTGAAATAAAAATCTTAATTTTTTATTATAATATATTACATTTTTTCATTTTCTTGTTCCATTTCATTAGGCCATGATACCAAAGAAGTAGATTGAGCAGGAGGATAAAGTGTTATGTGCTTTCTTTCATTCCTGTGTGAGATAATCATGTTTTTTGATCTACAACCAATGAAGGCATTAGTTGTGGCTAACCAAGGTCTGTTAAGAATTTATGGGTGACCTCCTAAATTTGTATTTAGCTATAGAACTGAAAAGTCTACTGGATCTTCCCAAGAATATAAAAAAAACTATAATATCTTCAAGTACACCTTCTAACACTACTTTAGATCTATCAGCTAGTTCTAAAATTGTAGTGCTTGGTCGAATGTTTGCAAAATTGAGATATTTCATCGTCTATGTCATCATCACATTAGTAGAATCCCCCAAGTCAATTAAAGTTTTAGAAACTGAAAATTTGTTAATGGAAATTTCCACCATTGGAATTTGAGGATCAACATATTTTTCAATTGTACTACTTGTTGACATGAGTCTAGCTAGCTTCTGAATCACATGGATTGTTGGTGGATCTTTTTTTCTTTTTCTAGTTTTATGTATGCATAATTTCTTAATTGCCTTTGTATATATTGGGATGTATTTTATTTCTTGCAATAAAGGAATTTTTACATAATAATTCTCTAATTCATCTAAGATATCAAATTCAAGAAGAGTAATAAAAGGTTTTTTCTCAACAAAGCTTTCAAGAAAAGGAGGTGTTTGAGTCATTATTGCTTTACCTTTTTGAATTTGATTCTCTTTTATTATATGCTCTTCTTTGGATTTTTCAGGACTCCCTTTTTCTTCTATTTATTCTTCTATAATGATGGGGGATTATTTTTGTAGAATTTTTCCAAACCTTAGATGAACATCTTGAACATGAAGGATTTAATATGTAGGAAATGAAGTTCCTTCCCCCACATTATATATTTATTTATTACTCATATTTTCCACTAGATGGGTTGGTAATTGAGTTGGTCTGGGTGGTGGTTGTTTATATGGTAGCAGAAGCTACTGAGGTTGGGTTAATTGTGGTTCAGGTAATGATGGATTTGATTGTTGAGGTTGTTGAAATTGTTGGATGGAAAGGATTTTTGAAGAAATTATTGATATGGTTGTTCAGGATAGGACTAAAATGGTTGAGGATAGTATTTTTGAGGAGGTTGGCCTCCATATGCATACCCTTTCCATCCTTGAGAAGGTTGATTTCGACTTTGCTGAGGAGGCCAAGCCTGCAAAGGCATAGGATCATTCCATGTATTTTGAATAGGATATTGATAGTATTGAGGAAATTTCTCAGTAAATTGTTGAGGAGTATTTTGAGACATACCTGCAAATTGAGGTTTCCAAGGTTTTCTTGATGCTAAATAATAAGGAGATTCCATCCCTTGGATTTCTTCTATTTGGTTTGCCTGCACTTCCTTCAATCATGGATAATTATCAGTTGCATGATTTTCATTGAAAATACCACAAACATGAATATTTTCTAAAGGATATTTTCTCAACTAATGCTTCTTCCTACATTTAGGAGAAAAAGTTGATAATACTTGATATTTTTCCTCTTATTTGTTGCTTGTTTTAAGTACATCAACTTGTGTCCCAAATGTGCTTAAGATATTGATTTTGAAGTCTTCAAACAAGTTTCCTAATTCAAATCTTGTTATACTTCATGTTCTTGATATAGTAGCTTTAGAATTCACATCTCTCTTCCCAGTTTTATCTCTTCCTCTTGACTATTTTTGACATAACTCAAAAATTTCATAAAATGGTAAATATGAAATATCGCCTTCACCAATCACATTAAGGATATCAAGATACTCATCTTGTATTCCTTTTAAAAATATTGTTCGAAACAATATCTTGTATTCCTTTTAAAAATCTTCCTCATGTCTTCCCAAATGCTAATAGTATGTTCGCCTTATCCCATAAACCACTTTAATGCAGATGCTTTAAGAGTAACAGGGAAAAGATGAAGCTTATCTGTATCATCAGTATAATCATAGGTACGACATAGAATGTCAAATTCAAATAAGAATGAGTTAGGATCTTCAAAAGACATACCATAAAAATTTGGTAAAATGGAAGGTGGAATATTTTTCATTTTTACCTCTTCCCCCAAGATTTCTCTAGTATCTAATATTGGAAATCTAAAAGTAGTTTCTTGGTCATTGTCTCCTCTTTCATCTTCCCTTCTTTTATTTTCATTTTCCCTTCTGGTAGCTTCTTCTATTTTCCTCTCTTCTTCTCTCTTCCTTTCCCATTCTTTTCATTGTATTTCATATTGTATCCTTTTTTCTAGAGTTAGTCCTGGAATATTGGATCTGTGTCCTTCTTCCGTCATCTCTTTCTTAGTTGTTTCAAATGTTTCAGTTAAAATTTGAGATTGTATATCCTTAACTTTTTCAAGTTGTTCAAGAATAGGTTGATCAATTGGTTTTCTTGTTTTTTTTCCTACAAAAGGTGTTTCTTCTTGTGTTTGTTTTCTCCTTACTTCATAAGCCAATATATTTTGTATTTTGACCAAAGTTAACCTTTGTCCCGAATGTTGCTTTTCCTCTAGATATTCCAAAGTTGGTCTTCTAGCAATTGATGTTAGTTCAAATGTGGATGGTCCTACTCCCACCAATATTTTAGTGGGTAGGGGATTTTTTTTGGTATATCTACCCTTATCATCTCTTTGTCTAAGCATAAATAACCATAATGAAAAATCCTAATCTTCTTGACGTTTTTATATACTTTTTTTTTATGTTTTCTAAACAAGATTCCTAATTAGCTATATATAAGTGTGCTTCCCCGGAAATGGCGCCAAAAATGTCATTCTAATTTATGGAGTTGAATTAGAGCATTTGTTTTAATATCAATCTAGGTTGGTAAACTTAGAAGCAAACCCAAAGTATATGGATCTTAGATTTAACTAGTTTAGGAAGTAGTTGTTTAGATGAAAATAATGGAAATGCATATTACAAATGGAAATGTATATTACAAATATAAACTATTGATTGTAAAGAAAGCATAGAAATTCTGATATAAAATCATGAACAAGTGAATAGTGATTTTATTTGAATCATAGTTAACAAGGAAGAGGCTCTTGACTTAGAGATCCCAGTTGTCCTTCCTTATGATTTATTTTTAAACATAACCAAGTTCACCATAAATCATAACACGCATGATTTAATAAATCAATAAAGAATGAATGCATAAATATAAATTCCTATCCAATTCTTAGTTCACAAGGAAGAGGCTCTAGCTTGGAGACCTGGGTTGTCCTTCCTTATTCAAACTAGTCACTGAAAGGAGATAAATTCCAAAATATGAATGGTCATGTCATACTAATAAGTTTATATAGAAAATATTCACAAGAAATTATGATAGAAATATACAAAAAACTAAAATGTTCACATATTCACAATTATGCACATCAATTAACAAAATAGTGTACTTAGCTCAAAATGGGGGTCATCCACCTTTTCCTGGTACACCTTTAAGACAATCAGCTATAGAAAATCACCATTCACATCCCACATCAATGAGGCATAAGAAATATAAGTCAAGTCTTCAAATATATTTAGAAAAAGAGTAATCACAATGATAATAATGTGTCCATAGTTGCTTAGTAGTTGTGCTTAAATAGGCTAAGAATGTAACAAATCAAATATAATGGTTGTAACAACTAACAAGATTCCTTTTCCACCTCATAGGGTCTAACTCATCCTTTTTTACACAAAATATGGAAATATTCTACAAAATCACAAAACTGCCCCTAAATCAGGGGATTTCCTAAGTGAGAGGTCAAGTTTGACCAGCTTTGACTGGGCATGTTCTGATTCATCTGCAGTGTGGTAATAGGATTCTATCCATCCTTGTTTCTTTTACTTTTTGAATATATATTTATTTCGTGCCCAGGTGTCCTGCACATACAACTTCAATGGAGCCATTACGAGAAATTTTGTTTCTACCAAAAATAAATTTTAATGCTCAATTTTTACTAAAAAATTTAAAAATAAAAATACATAATTAATTTACCTAAATGTGAAAATAGGAAAAAATATGACAAATATGATTAGGATATAATGGTAAGAGGTGCTAAAAAATTGGAATATGTATGGTTAAAAAGGGTCAAAACTGAGGGCTAAATTTTTTTTTAGTATTATGCTAGACTACAACAGATCCCTTGTCAGCCCTTGAGTTTGAACCCAAGGTATATATTCTTTGTTGGCTCAAAATTGTGATAGGTATAGACCCTCGGTTCAAATTAGGGGCCAAAAAAGGATCCACTATAGTCTAGTAGAACACTGACAGTTTCAACTTACTCATTAAGAAGTAAGACCTCCCACCTGAGACATGTCGGGACGTAGATTGGAAAGGGTCAAGGAACATGCATCATTTTTTGGTTCAAAATTGTGATAGATAGAGACCCTGGGTTCAAACTCAGGGGCCAACAAAGGATTCGTTGTAGTCCAGTTGAACATCGTCATTTTCACCCTACTTGTCAAAAAGTAAGGCGTCACACCCGAGGCATGTCGAGACTTAGAGAAGAAAGGGTCTAGAAACAGGAATCAAGGTGTATCATAGCAAAAAATTCAATACTTGAATCTACACTAGAAATATTATCTGCAAACATGCAACATGTTGAAAGTAGGCATTTACAATACAACTAGAGAGGCAGATAAAATTCATATTCATACAAAAGAAAATTTAAAATGGGTTTGTATAATTCAATGTATTTAGAGATACATAACAATCTCACAACTCCCATTCCATTAAAACATATTGTATCATTACATTATTGTATTAAAACCCTTAAGGAAAAATCATACTTATCACTACATAATTCAACTCAAAGAGATATGAGCAAGGAACATACAAGACTGCATTTGACATAGTGATAGCATCTCGGTACATGGTCCTCGCCTCCTCCTTTCTGTTATCTTTCATCTTATATTTTATAAGCTTCCTCCACGACCTCACTCACTTGAACTTCTAGTCATTCCTTTAGATACAACACTCTTTCCTCTTCAGTGGCTTCTATGACTTGGCTTCAACTTATCCTTCTCTCCTCAGTGATCTCTATGAACTCTACTTCACTTGCACTTTTCCACACTTTCCTCTTGTCAACTTTAGTTTCTGACAGATCTTGGAAGATTTATTTTCTCTTCCTCGATGGATTTATATGCAACTTCCTTTCAATTAGATTCATTCAAAATATGTCAAAATTTTGTCCCCCAAAATGAAGGACCCAACACTTATCATGCCCACAATTTGGACATAAAGTAAGGGATTGAAAAGCATATGCCATAAATGATTATTTCATACATAGAGGATTCTATCATAATTCTAGGAAAATATATATGGATAATCAAACCATAAGTTATAACAAAATGTCATAGGGCCATTCCCGCCAATATTGAAACCCAACATAAAATGTTACAGGTGTCATATGAAGGATATATGGAACGTGATTGGAGGATCAATTTGAGGTAGTTCAATGGAGAAAAACTCTCTTCTATCTCAATAATTAACACTAAGACATGGAGAGAAAAACATGAAGAATCAAGGTTATATCCAATAACTTAGATATAAGCCATTGGTGCATGCTTCTTTAAAAAATTAGTTATTTGAAATGAGACTTGAGGAAGTAATATTATGCAATAGAAATGTGGGATGATCATACACAAAGAAGTAGCCATTAATAGAAGAGATTAAGTAGACTAGGGAAATTATGTTGAAAATTTGCAAATGGAGTATGACCATATGATAGGTGGCATTGATCAGAAAGATTAGTTGAGTGGTCCATATTGGGCCTGATATAATAGATCAGAAGATTTGTGGAAGTAATATCTTAAATATAACAAGAAGGAATGGATCAATGATTTCAACCAAGGATTGTAGGGATTTCCTATAGCCTTTGATAGTAGGAATATGTACATAACAATAATAATTCACAAGAAGATATTTTATTTCCAGGGAAGAGCCTTTTTCATTATAGGGAGCATATTTTCAAGGGGAGATTTCGTTCACAAAATTAAAATGTCCATAAAAAGATACACAAACAATTATGAAGCAAGAAACCATCTTCAACATGTATATTTTCCTTTGATGTCAAAGGGGAAGATAAAGTACACATTGAAGTACCCCAAAGTGTTTAGAAGAAAGAAATCATTGAAGGATAAAGATTAAATACTAAGAAACAAATCAACAACAAGCAGGGAGATTTGCTAGCAACTTGACAAGGTGAGTACTAGCATCATGATAGGGGGAGTTTAGTGCATTGCCATCAATGTTTGATGGTGGTTCCATTAATGATAAATGGGTATATTGGTGGACATAGTGTTTTCATTGATTACAACTAGTGTCAATGATGTCAAAGGGTGAGTGAAAGGAAACAATAGTGTCATTGATGTTAGTTAAAGGAAGTAGCATGATAGTCCAATGTCTTGAGAAGCTCATATCAAACGATTTGAGAGTAGCTCAAATTTTATTGATATTTTTTTGAGTTTATGATTCTTAAATTATTCCATTGATGGAATGTTTAGATAGTTCTCCCTGATATATTTTCAATGCTATATCACACTTGGTCAAACTCTTCTTGGATGATAAGATACGTAAGTTGTAATTTGGTAGTTTTAAAAAGTGAAACAACATCAAAATTGTGAATAAGAACACCAAAGTGTTAAATATAATGCATATTTATATCATATTCATCACTTTGAAGGAAATAAATAGTGGATGGTGTGTGAACATGTGCACTATTTAACTAGTTTAAAATTCGAGCATCTTCGGGCAGATCTACCCATTGAAAATCACATGAATGGTGGAAAAATCTTTAAAGTATGAAAATAATGAGTTTCATGCCTCCTCATTAGAAAAATGTACCAGTGACACATGGAAGGTTTCTTTTAGAAACATTTTTTGGATTCCATGTTGACCCCCCTACACAGGTGATTTGATGTGACACCCCTGATGCGGATGTTTAGGTGGAAAATCTGGATTAGGAAAATGGTTTATAGTGCATGTGATGCCTTGAGACTAGCTCAAATATTATGATGTTGTAGTATATGATGATATAGTAGGAAATTATGACTTGAAAAGTAATGATGATGTGGTAGCCAAACATGATACCAAGTGGCATGCTGAAATGGCAATGTTCGTTCACCAATGGGCGTGAATTTTTGTGACATGTGGCACCAGTCAAAGAGTTCAACATGGTAGGTGTGAAATCAGCATAAAAGTGACTGGCGACCCCTAGGTCTGGGTCATTTGGTGTGGACCCATGAGGTTTTTCTATATAAATACATAGATACCAATCATTGATCAGCTACACCTATGCAACCATATCACTAATCAAATCAATATACCAAGCCACAACCAAATCAACACTATGAAATGTTAAGCCAAAACATTTTCAATCCAAATCTTGTCAAGTAGCACGTTAAAACCAAACTAAACAACATTTTTCAAATGCTAAGCCAAAAATCTCATCAACATTATCTATATCAAGCCATGTTTCAATAACATTGATCAAGCCACATACAAAAGGAAGAACTCTATACCAACTCAACCCTGTCAAACCAAACTCTTTGCATTGTCAAACAAATCTCATGCTCACCAAACCCTAACTAGCTAACACTATCAAATACCATAACAAACAAAAATAGATACATAATCTTGTCATAAGCCCAAAACCCTCAATAATGCCAAACACATTTTGCAACAAGTATAATCTATGAATGTGAACAAGATTCAGCAAAACATGTGACAATTCCTCAAGCCCTAATTCATCATATACAAAGTCAAAATATAAAATATCAATCCAATTCTCTTCATAATAATATTTTCATATATTAAAACAAAACAACAATCCAAGAAATTTTAAATCAGTAAAAAGAAATAATCACATTATCATCACAGAAATAAAACTATTGTCATAGAAAATACAATGGTGTAACATGAACCCTATCAATGCTCTGCCTCAACCATTCACAAATGATTGTGGAGACTATTAAGACATATAGAAAATCATCATAGAAATAGGAGAATACAACACCCAAATTATCCTTGTATACATCGTTGAATCTCTATGTCTAACATAGGACATACACCTTCAGCATACAATAAAACATCATCCTACACTCAATCTTCTTAGTCAACACATCAAGAAGAAAAATTATTCATATTATATTTATAGATATTTATCGTTAGTTCTACATATTGATCTTATCATAGAAACATATCTATATATATCATTCATTAAGAGTCATATAATCCGCATCCTTAGCCATAGGATCATATAACATAAATCCGATCTCTACAAACATTATTAAATACCTTTCCAAACCTTCCTTAAATCAATCATCCATATACTCATGCAATATGACTGTCAACAAGCTAAAATTAGTTTACTGTGACCAAACAAGAGTTATCATGCTCAGGAAACATCAACGCCATAACCAATATAAAACTCAATGTATCCAAGCCATCACTACACTTAGGCATAAGAAAGCAACAATTTCATAGAAAAGTCAATTTTATATATAGGCAGTGAATAAATCAGGAGCTATCATCAATTTCTGTGACCAATAGTCAGTATGGAAATACATACAAGTTGTCTCCAGCCAAGTTCTTTACTCAAAAATAGTCGAATATTATGAAATATATATCAAAACTATAATAAATTTGCGTCATAATACTTCACCCATAATAAGATACAGTGTCAATTTCTCCAAGGGCACAAGGATATGCAAAAAGGGCTTGTCAACTATCATGAGATTTTTCATATACAAACCAAAATTCAGAGCTAAGATGTGTGCACAAATTGGGTTCTTTCACCATAGATCAAATTCAAATATGTCAAAATAGAGTCGAATCAATAAATACATAACCAAAAAAATTGACTATCAGCCTCTCCAAAATAAAAACTCGCTATCCATTAAGTATGACCATTAAGAGCCGTAGTATTTTATTATATTTGTGATGATAATCATTCTCCTGTAAATGCTAACACCAATGATAATTTTTTTGTGTTGATCTTCCTTGTATTTGTTATAAACATAATTAGAATGTTGAATAAACAAGACAACCAAACCCAAGATATGAACACTCAAAAAACAACGTACCTTCCATTGATTATGTATTAGTGTTAAAACTTACTGGAGCCAAGTCAAATGAACATGAACATATGATTCATTCCAATGTATTCTTCTAATGAGTTTGCATCAGATCTTCATAAAGGAAACAAACTACCAAAAAAATCTAGATCAATCTCATAAAATTCATTGTCTAGATCGATTCCACCAAAACGCACTTTCTCGGTCAATCTCACCAAAAACACATTGTTTTCCTCAAATCGAACTCACCAACTCGCATTGTTTTCTCCAGATCAATCTCACCAATAGACTTTATATTATTCATTCTCACTAGATTGATCTCCCTTTTACACTTTGATGCAGGAGCATTAGACACTGGCCAGCAATGCCAGAATTTTGTCCACATGTTGTGGCTAGGAGAGTTTGAAAACAGTCAAATTATCACAGCTAGGTGTCAATGCCTTGGTTGTTTGTATTATTATTAGATCAGTTAGAGTTGTAGAAGTCAAATGGTTAGGTTTGGTCCGTTTGTCTTATTTAATTTTCGAATAATTGTAAGGAGGCTCTTGAATTTCCATAACGGTCCTCGCAGAGGAACCGAAAGGACATATGTTATGTATATGAATGTATTCCCTCAGATGGAGGAGAAAAAGAGAAAGATAGTAGAAGATATTTTCTATAATAAACCCTGTGTATGAACAATTGCTTCCAGTTGAATGGATTTCAATTTCTGTCTATTATACATTATCTTGAATGTTAATGTTGTGAAAGATCATTTAAATGTGGGCGATTGTGTACTGGTAATCCCGATTCTCTATATTTGAATTCCCGCAAGTGGCTAGATAACCTGTGAATGTAACCCCACTCATAGACGGGGTTTGTGTAAGAATTCTGGTTAATATTGCTGGAAATCCCGAACAAAGAGATGGCGTTGTTTCATTGTTAATTGAAGACCGGAACTAGAGATTTAACCCGAGTTAACAACCGAGGCGAGCGCAAACCTGACGAACACCCTTGGTAAATCACTGTAGCAAAACCACGAGCGGTTTCCGAACCATTCCGCACCACTTTTCGACCATAAGTGGTAATCTTCGGTCGGGCAGCGATTCCATAGGAATTGCAACGTGTGTCCTGGGCGATATTGGAAGCCACCAGTTAAAGTGCGCCTTCGCGCATTAAACTCCGACTGTGGACACCGAGCGGGATGCACGTGAGCCGTTGATTTGGAGGCGCGACATCGAACGGTGATTGCGCGTTGAAACTTCCCGAAGTTTAATGAAGGTGAGCGGAAGTTAAGCCAAGTACGATACGAGCGGTTGATTGGTTGACTTGTCATAGAGGTGGGGCCGGGATCCACAGGTTATTACAAAGAAATTTGGTTATAAGGCGTTGAACTATTTATTCGGGTTATAAATCAAATTTCAAAGGTTTATTGTAAAGTTACAAAAGGGTGGAATAGTCATATAAAGTTTGGGAACAGTTATATAAGGCCCGAAGGAGTAACATTGGGATATATATATATATATGTCGAGAATATAATATAATACCCAAGTCACGTTTATATTTATTTGTCAAATTTCATTTGGAATTGATAAATAAAAAGAAAGGAAAACGAAGATAGAGCCACGTATCTGCTGACCATCCCTACATTGGGCGCTGACCTTCGGCGTTGTTGCGTCATTTTTGGTATCGGAGCCATTGTTTGAATTGTTTCGTAGAAAGCTGACATGGCAGTCCGAGTTGGTAGAGGTGCTGGTAGAAGAAGACCTGTTGCCAACACAGAGGTGTTGGGGATGTTGCAGAGGGTCGAGGCCAGAATGGATGCCATGGAGCGAAGACAGACTGGGGATCCTGAAGACACCAGTGAACCAGAAATGGAAGAAGCTGAAGAAAATGTTGAGATTCCTCCTGACCTGAGGCTCCAGAGAACTATTCTGGGATCTACAGTTAAGCCCAGAATTGAAGTGTCAAGCTATGTAGGGGGACTGAATCCAGAGGAGCTGGTGGACTGGATAAATCAACTGAACAAGTGCTTTGATTATGAAGAAATAATTGAAGATAAAAAGGTCAAGTTTGCAGTAACAAAGCTGAAAGGACATGCTGCACTTTGGTGGGATGGAGTGCAGGCAGAAAGGAGAAGAGTTGGCAAGAAACCTATCAAGAGCTGGACCAGAATGATGGCTAAGTTGAAGGGTAAATTCCTGCCTAGTGATTACCAGCTGACATTGTATAGACAAATGCAGAACCAGAGACAGAGGTTGCTAACAGTAAAAGAATACACAGAGGAGTTCTACAGAGTGGGCATAAGAGCTGGGCAATTCCAAGATACACCAGAAAAGACTGCCAGATATGTGAATGGTCTCAAGCTGGAGATCCAAGATGAGATTGGTCTCTTGTCTCCCAAGACAGTAGAAGAGGCGTACCAGATGGCCTTGAAAGCAGAGGAGAAACTCCTGAGGAAGCAGTCTGCCAAGAAGAGAGGTACTTTCCGTGGAAAGGGAAGTCAGGGTGGTAGAGGAAATCTTGCTACACCCAAGGATGGAGCTAATAGTAGCTCACCTCAGAATGCATCTACAGAGGATGATGCAAGGGGAAGAAGGGGTTCTTACAAAGGAAAAGGAAGAGGAGGCAGAGGCAGAGAATTGAGGTGTTATAGATTTCAGCAAGTGGGACACAAGCACTATGAATGTCCAGAGAATGTGGGTGTTGGTCCAAGGAATGTTGTTGTTGCTTAGGCTAGAGAAGAAGAAGAAATTGAAGAAGAAATTCTTCCAGAGAGGGGAGAATCCTTGGTGGTAAATAAGGTCCTGTTGAAGCAAGCCAAAGAAGTCACTGAACCTGCACAAAGGAAGACTTTGTTTAGGAGCATATGAAAAGTCCAAGGGAAATGCTGCCAGCTAGTCATTTATAGTGGCAGCACAGACAATCTGGTTTCCAATGAGGTGATAGAAAAGTTGAAGTTGAAGACTAGGGAGCACCCCACTCCCTACAAGGTGTCCTGGCTGCATAAAGGGCACCAGCTGGTTGTGAAAGAACAGTGTGAAATAGAGCTACAAATGGGCAAGTACAAGGACAAAGTGTTGTGTGATGTAATGCCCATGGATGTGTGTCATATATTGCTGGGTAAACCTTGGCAGTTTGATAGCAGCATTGCATGATGGCAAGAAGAACACTTAAAAGTTCTTCAAAGATGGGGTAGATCATATATTGATTCCCATGGAAGAAGGAGAGCCATCCAGCAGAGTGATTGATCCAAAGACCTTGTTGTTGAGCGGGAAGGAATATCTGCAGCAGATAGAAGAAGAAGAGGTAAGCTTTGCTTTAGTTTACAAACCTAAAGTAGTTCTTACTTCCACAAAGATTTCTGATTTACCAGTAGAGATACAAGAGATGTTAGATGATTATTGTGACATTGTTGTGGGTTATTTACCTGATGAGCTGCCACCTGTAAGAAAGATCAACCATCAAATAGATTTTATCCCTGGTTCAACCCTGCCAAATAAGGCAGCCTACAGAATGACTCCCAAAGAAAATGAAGAAATCAGGAGGCAAGTACAGGAATTGATGGACAAAGGACTGATTAGAGAAAGTTTGAGTCCATGTGTTGTACCAGTAGTATTGAGCCCAAAGAAAGATGGAGGTTGGAGGATGTGTACTGATTCCAGAGAAATTAATAAGATCACAATCAGGTACAGATTCCCTTTACCTAGAATTGAGGATTTGATGGACTGATTGAGTGGTGCTAAATATTTCTCAAAGATATATTTGAAAAGTGGATATCATCAGATTAGAATTAGATAGGGTGATGAGTGGAAAACTGCCTTTAAAACAAATGAAGGATTATATGAATGGATGGTAATGCCTTTTGGGTTATCAAATGCACCTATTACTTTCATGAGGCTTATGAATGACGTATTGAAAGAGTTCATTGGCAAATTTTTGATAGTGTACCTGGATGATATATTAGTTTTCAGCAGAACTAAAGAAGAACATTTAAGGCATCTAAATCATGTCTTGAAGAAGCTGCATCAAGAGAAACTGCTGATAAATTTGAAGAAATGCTCATTCATGAAGGAAGAGTTGGTGTATTTGGGGTTTTTTTTTTCTGCAGAAGGATTAAAGATGGACCCGGAGAAAAGGTTAAGGCAATTATGGAGTGGCCTTCACCCAGGAATGTTTTTGAGGTAAGAAGTTTCCATGGACTTGCTAGTTTTTATAGAAATTTTATAAGAAACTTCAGTAAGATCAATGCAGCCATAGTTGAGACAATAAAGAAGAACAAACAGCCATTTAGGTGGAGTGCTAAAGCAGAAAGAAACTTTAAAGTTTTGAAGCAAAAGATAACAGAGAAGCCTGTTTTGATCCTGTCTGATTTTACTAAACCATTTCAAGTAAAATGTGATGCTAGTGGGGAAGCCATTGGGGCTGTTTTGAGTCAGGATGATATGCCTGTAGCCTATTTCAGTGAGAAGTTAAATGACAGCAGGAGAAATTATTCCTCTTATGAGAAGGAATTCTATGCAATTGTTCAAGCACTGAAGAAGTGGAGACATTATTTGATGTCCAGGGAGTTTGTATTGTATTCTGATAATCATGCTTTGCAGTATATTGTACAGCAGCCCAAGTTGAAACACAAGCATGCTAAATGGGTTGAGTATCTCCAAGGTTTTAATTTTGTTTTGAAACATATAAGTGGCCAAGCAAATAAAGTAGTTGATGCTTTGAGTAGGAGGGACATGCTTGTTCAAGAAACTAATTTTGAAGTTGCAGGATTTGGTTTTCTCAAAGAATTGTATAAGACAGATCCAGATTTTAAAGAAGCATTTGAGGCTTGTAGTAACCCTATTCTAACAGATAGAAGCCAGTGGCTGGATTATTTCCTGCAGGAAGACTTGTTATTCAGAAAAATCCAACTGTGTGTACCAAGATGCTCTATGAGAGAAAATTTGATCAAAGAAAAGCATAGTGGTGGACTTGCTGGACACTTTGGTACAGATAAGACTTATGAGCAGTTGAGTCACTTTTATTTCTGGCCCAAGATGAGAACAGAAGTAGATAAGTTTGTGAAGAGTTGCAAGATCTGTCAGTATGCTAAAGGAAGGAGCCAGAATGCAGGATTGTACACTCCCTTACCTATTCCAGATAGGCCTTGGGACATGGTGAGTATGGATTTTGTTCTAGGTTTTCCCAAGACTTAGAGAGGGAATGATACAGTCTTTGTTGTGGTGGATAGATTCTCCAAAATGGCACATTTTATTCCATGTTATAAAACTAGTGATGCCACCCATGTTGCCAACTTGTTCTTCAAGGAAGTTGTTAGATTGCATGGGTTACCCAAGAGTATTGTTTCAGACAGAGACACCAGATTTGTGGGTCACTTTTGGAGGACATTGTGGAAGAAACTTGGTACTCAACTAAGTTTCAGCTCAGCTTATCATCCTCAGACTGATGGACAAACTGAGGTAGTGAATAGGATTCTGGGAAATTTGTTAAGAAGTCTTGCAGGAGAGCATCCCAAGCAGTGGGATCATATTTTTCCCCAGGCAGAATATGCATACAATGACTCACCAAACAGAAGCACAGGGCAGAGTTCATTTCATATTGTTTATGGAATGCGCCCCATAGGAATATCATAGTTAAGAAATCTGGGAAGAGCAGAGTTAAGGAGTGCAGATGGTGAGGAATTTGCTTCAGAGATCCAAGCCATACATGAACAAGTGAAACAGAAACTACAAGGCAGCAGCATCAAATACAAAAACAGGGCAGACTTGAGTAGAAAAGAAGTTCACTTTGAAGTAGGAGACTTGGTTTTGGCACACTTGAGGAAGGAGAGGTTCCCAAAGAAGCAGTACAACAAATTGAAGTTCAAAAAGATTGGGCCATGAAAGATACTTAGGAATTTTTCTGCAAATGCTTATGAGATTGAATTGCCACCTGATGTTGGAATATCTCCCATTTTCAATGTTGCAGATTTGTACAAGTATGAAGATGATGGTGCAGAGGACAAATCAGCAGACAGGGAACAGATTGAGTGGAAAGAACAGCTACCTACAGCACAACCATTGCAACCAGAGAAGATATTGGATAAGATACCATTCAGAAGGACCAGAGGACAAGAATACTATCAGTACTTGATCAAATGGAAGGATAAGCTAGAGCAAGATGCCACTTGGATGACTGAATAAGTGTTGCAGAAGATGGGCAGATCAGTGGAGGAGCTCATGAACAGGATCCCATGAAGAAGATTACCCTCAGGAGTCTGATGCAGGAGCATTAGACACTGGCCAGCAATGCCGAAATTTTGTCCACATGTTGTGGCTAGGAGAGTTTGAAAACAGTCAAGTTATCACAACTAGGTGTCAATGCCTTGGATGTTTGTATTATTATTAGATCAGTTAGAGTTGTAGAAGTCGAATGGTTAGGTTTGGTCCATTTGTCTTATTTAATTTTCGAATAATTGTAAGGAGGCTCTTGAATTTCCATAACGGTCCTCGCAGAGGAACCAAAAGGACATATGTTATGTATATGAATGTATTCCCTCGGATGGAGGAGAAAAAGAGAAAGATAGTAGAAGATATTTTCTATAATAAACCCTGTGTATGAACAATTGCTTCCAGTTGAATGGATTTCAATTTTTGTCTATTATACATTGTCTTGAAATGTTAATGTTGTGAAAGATCATTTAACTGTGGGTGATTGTGTACTGGTAATCCCGATTCTCTGTCTTTGAATTCCCTCAAGTGGCTGGATAACCTGTGAATGTAACCCCACTCATAGATGGGGTCTGTGTAAGAATTCTGGTTAATATTGCTGGAAATCCCGAACAAAGAGATGGCATTGTTTCATTGTTAATTGAAGACCGGAACTGGAGATTTAACCTAAGTTAACAACCGAGGCGAGCACAAACCTGACGTACACCCTTGGTAAATCACTGTAGCAAAAACACGAGTAGTTTTCGAACCATTCCGCACCACTTTTCGACCATAAGTGGTAATCTTCGGTCGGGCAGCGATTCCATAGGAATTGTGACGTGTCCCTGAGTGTCAGGCCACTGGGGCTGGGGACACGCCGAAAGAAGATGAATCCCGGACGGGGACAGACCGAGCGGGATGCACGTGAGCCGTTGATTTGGAGGCGCGACATCGAACGGTGATTGCGCGTTGAAACTTCCCGAAGTTTAATGAAGGTGAGCGGAAGTTAAGCCAAGTACGATACGAGCGGTTGATTGGTTGACTTGTCATAGAGGTGGGGCCGGGATCCACAGGTTATTACAAAGAAATTTGGTTATAAGGCGTTGAACTATTTATTCGGGTTATAAATCAAATTTCAAAGGTTTATTGTAAAGTTACAAAAGGGTGGAATAGTCATATAAAGTTTGGGAACAGTTATATAAGGCCCGAAGGAGTAACATTGGGATATATATATATATATATATATATATATATATATATATATATATATATATATATATATGTCGAGAATATAATATAATACCCAAGTCACGTTTATATTTATTTGTCAAATTTCGTTTGGAATTGATAAATAAAAAGAAAGGAAAACGAAGATAGAGCCACGTATCTGCTGACCATCCCTCCATTGGGCGCTGACCTTTGGCGTTGTTGCGTCACACTTGGATGATGATTATCGGTTCCTCTTATAGGATTTTTATTTTGTCATAACCAAGAGCGCAATCTATGGCATTGTTTTCATTCTTTCAAGTAAACTTTAAGCGCACGAATTTTAATTAATTGAAATAATATTTAATTATTATGCCTTCTTTATAGTCTCAAATTTAATATTTATTTGTTCTAAGAATTTTTCTATCAATGAACAAACCTATTGATTCAATATTTATTTTAACTATACTTCAACTATCATCTATGGGGTCTTGGTTAAATGGTGATAAGACAGGCTGTTATAACACTCATCGCAGGTTCAAATCCCTTCCATGATCGGGGTGATGTATGGGGGCATGTACTACTAAACTTACAAAAAAAATATACTTCAACTATCAATGACCAAGATATAACCACTCCCCATAATAAAATATTCTTTATGAAATAGAATTTTTCCAATGGTAACCTTCAACATAAAGGATTGGTTCAATAGATTTAATCTCCACAACCATAACCACATTTAATTTCCATAACCAATTACCAATTAACATTACCCAAATATTGAATTTTCTACTCCTCTACTATTCTTGTGAATGTTGTATAGCTCCTATGAAAACATATAGTCCTCTACTATTCATGTGAATGTTGTATAGCTCCTAAGAAAACATATAGTCCTCTACTATTCTTGTGAATGTTGTATAGCTCCTATGAAAACATATAGTTTGACATCAAGGAAAACATGTTTTCATAATGCCAACAATCTCCCCCTTGGTCCTCTACTGTTCTTGTGAATGTTGTATAGCTCCTATGAAAACATTTGACATCAAGGAAAACATGTTGTCATAATGCCAACAATCTCCCCCTTTGGACTTGATGTCAACCTCCTACAAAACATCAAGTTCTTCTCTATCTTGTTTGACATCAAGGAAAAGGGGTAGGGCCGGGTGGAGAGAAGCACTCCTCCTACAATGCTTGACAATATAAAATCTTATTTTCTAATGTGTAAAAAATGATTTTGCTGCAATAACCTTTCATATTGCTCATGCTCCCCTTGAAAGTATATTGTACCTTGAAGTACATAAGAATGACCAAAACAACCATTGATTCTATGATCCCGTGTTTACAAAGCAACAAGGCTATGTGTATTGAATGACTGAATTTTACAATAGTTGCATCATGGGTCATTTCAATACACAGAATAATTATACATGTGTAGGATCAATAGATACCATCCATCAACAAATAGAAGTGCAATATATGATAGAAAATGATTAGCAAATATTTCAACATCAACATATGTGGTTTTCTCAACATAGAAACAAATACCTTTTGCAGCATCTCAAGCCATTAGCAAGTCATTATCAACCAATCAACAAAATAATTAACTCTTTGATGCAAGATCATGACATAGTGCCAATAATCACAATGCAAATCCTTGGAAGCATCTGAAACCAATATTAGATAAGTATTTCCCATATTAAATCATAATTCCAACAATGAACCATTTGAAGCATAGCAGATGCTCCCCATGAACCTATTACAATCACCCATCCTTATCATAATAGACACATAGCTCACAAACACCTCATAGATCAATACATTACATCAACAGTTTGCAATAAAACAATCTCAAAATATTAATGCCAATGATGAGTTGTTGAATCATATGAGAAACTCCGTCTAAACATGTCATATCTTATATTGAACATCACAAATTATGTAGATGCAACATTAGTAGATTAAATAATCACCAAAAGAATAATCGAACAACATATGAAATCATCATCAATGCAAAGCTCCCCCTGAGATCATGCAACATTGATCCTGTGGAATTGATTTCTCTACATGAACTTTTGCATTCCTTTTAGCATTAGATATAATAGACTACAGTGGGGTCTATTTTTCCTTACTTTGAATCTGAAGGGGAGGAACTTGTCTCCTTATTTATTCTGCAATTTTTCTTTATAACATATAATTTGTCTTTATTTCTAATCATTTTTCTATAACTTTTCCAATGTATTCTTCTATAATTTTGCATCCAGTTGATGTAAACACAATTACATGCCCTTTATGAGCTATTTGGACTACACTTGGAATGTTATGCTTTATCCTTTTAACCAATAATAAGTTATTTGCTTCTCTATTCTTAATATCAATTTTAGCATTACCTTGTCCTAACACTTTTGTGGGTGAACTATTTCCAAGAATAACCTTACCACTCTGGTTTTCTAGAGAGAAAAAAAATCTATTGTTTCCAGACATGTGATTAGAGCATCTTCTATCTATGCACCATTGTTCTTCTTCTTCAAACATGCACAGAGCGAGGCCACACTTTAATCGTACCTCTTCCTTCTACTTAACATGAGGAGTGTTGGTGGATCCATTTTTTTAGGTATTTTCATAATAATAGTCGTGTCTAGTTGCCTACTTTGGAGGGAATATACTTGTTGTATGTATGCACTCATTTTCGTATTCCTACATTATTTTTATAAATGTATAAACTTATTACATGTATAACACCTGACATGACCAGATAAAGGGGTAATAGAATCATAATATTTATGATTTATGTTTCTCTTATTACAACCAATAACTTTGTGACTGAATATATTGCATGTGAAACAATAGCCCTGAAAGAAACTTGAGTACATGAGAACCGATGATATTCCTTTGAAGAGAAACATTTTCCTGAGGTCTAAACAATATGCCTAAGTAATTTGTTGCAATGTGTCCATAGTTATGACAAATACAACATATTCTATATCATTTATCAAAGGAGAGAATCAATTGTTATTTATATTATTAGGAGAAAATTATTTCCTTTGAAAATTCACTCTCCTTTGATTGTTAGTTTAGTTTACTTCTTAACTCTACCAGGATTCTCAAAGTTTTCTTTGTTAACCTCAGAATAAGCTTGAGAGTTAGATTCTTCTTTAACAAATTCATAAAAATCAATGCTTGAATTGATGGAGGGGGATCTTTGATTATTAAGAAGATTTTCCAACATCCTGGTACTATAATGGAATTTCAAATTTTTTTCCTTTTCTTTGTATTTACCTTTTTAAATTCCTACATCAGTGACGAGTGTTTGGCACTAATCTTCCTTTTCATATACTACTTCCTTATTTATTCTTAAATATTTCTTCCTTTTTCCAGTTGCATTCTTAACTCGATAATTTCCTTTTTAAGCCCATTCTCTTGTTCTTAAAATACTTGAATTAACTCAACATTTCGTCTGTTTGAAAGATTCAAGATCTGATCTTAGAGAGATGATCTGAGCTTGAAGTCCTTCACAATATTGTTTCGCTTTTTTAAGATGTTTTTTTATTGTTGTAGTATTCAATGATTCATCATGATCCCAAGTGAAACTGTAAAATATCAAGTCAATTCTCTTCACAACAATAATATCATATATCAAGACAAGTATCAACAAACAAGGCACATCACAGATCCATATTAGTATGTTTCCATGTCATCAACTTTTGTCATGAATATTCATCAAGGAAAAATATATCAAATAAATCACACTATCGTAGCAAGAGTAAAATTGTTGTCAAAGGAAGTGCATTGTTTAACAGGAACCTTATCAACACTCTACCTCAACTATTCACAAATCATTGTCCGGATTATTAATCCATACAAAACATCATCATAGAAATAGGAGAATTAAAAACATACAAATTATCATTGTATACATCATTCAAAATATTTTTCTAACATAGGACATACACCTTCTGCATACATTAAAACAAACAACATCTTGCACTCAATATTTGTCAACACATCAAGCAACATTATTCATATTAGATTCATAGATCTGTATCCTTAGTTATACAAACTAATCTTAGCGCAACAAATTTATATATGTAGATCATTTCATAAGATTCATATTATCTGCAACCTTAGCCATAGGAACATATAACATAAATTTGAACTCTACAAACATCGTTAAATACCTTGCCAAACCTTGCTTAAATAAATTATCCATATACTCATGCAATATGACTTTTAGAAAGCTAAACAACAGTTTACTGTGAACAAACAAGATTTATCATGCTAAAAAAAATCAAAGCCATAACTAATATAAAACTCAGTGTATCCAATCATACACTACATTGAAGTATAAGCAAGCAACAAGTTCATAGAATATTTATTTATGTATATAGGAACTTAAAAAATTAGGAGTTATCATCAATTTTTGTGACCAATAATCATTATGGAAATACATACAAGGTGTCTTCCGCAAGCTTCCCTACTCAAAAATAGTATAATATTATGAAATATATATCATAACTATAATAAACATTTGCCATAATTATCTACCCATAATAAGATACAAAGTGTCAATTTCTCCAAGGGCAAAAGGATCCCAGAAAGGGCTTGTCAAATATCATGAAACTGTGCATATAAAAACCAAACTTCATAATAAGATGCACAAAAACAGTGGGTACTTTTACCATAGATCAAAGTTGAATATGGAAAAATAGGGTAAAATAAATCAATACATAACCAAAAACATGACTATCGATCTCTCCATAACAAAAGCTCGCCCTCAATTAAGTACGACCATTAAGATGTGCAGTATTTTATTGGATCTATGATGAGCATTGATCTTGTGCAAATACGAACACCACTTATAATTGTTGTTCCTTGATCTTTGATCTAGTTGTTATAATCCTAATTAAAGGGCATAATAAAAAATGCAACGAGTCCCAGGATATGAACACTCAAAAAACAACGCACCTTCCATTGATTATGTATTACCTTTAAAACTCACTGGAGCTAGTTAAAATGAACACACAAATGATTCATTCCAATGTATTCTTCTGATGATCTCACATCAAACATTCATAAAGGAAAAAAATTCCAAAACAAGCTAGATCGATCTCACAGAATTCAGTGTCCAGGTCGATTGCACCAAAGCACACTTTCCATATCGATCTCACGAAAAATGCATTATTTTCTTCAGATCGAACTGGGCCAACTCGCATTATTTTCTCCATATCGATCTCACCAATAGACTATATATACTTCTCACCTTATAAATCTCCCTTGTACACCTGGATTATGAAGGCTGATTCCTCTTATATCATTCTTATTTGGTCATTACAATGACTAAAATCTATGTTATTGATTTTGGTTGTTTCAAGAAAAATTTGGGCGCACAAATTTTAATTAATCAAAATAATATTTAATTATTACACCTTCTTCATAGCCTAAACCTTAATATTTATGTATTCCAAGAATTTTTCTATCAATGACCAAATCCATTGCTTCAATATTTATGTTAACTATACTTCAATTGTCAATGACCAAGATATAACAACTCCTCAGTAATAAAATATTCTTTATGAAATTGAATGGGTCCTATGGTGACCTTCACCATAAAGGATTGTTCCAATAGATTTAATATCCACCATCATAACCACGTCTAATGTCCATAAACAATGACAAATTAAAATTACCCAAATGAGTTCCACACATATACTATTCTTGCGAATGATGTACGGTTCCTTTGAAAACATCTACGTTGACATCAAGGAAAACATTGTTGGAAACAATGTTAAGATTGAGAGGTGAATCAATATTAAGGCTAATTTTAAAATTTTATGCCAATTTACTTTTCTTATTCAAATTTGGCAACCATCCATATAACTAACAAAAACATAGCATGTGGCAGCAATATGAAATCAACATACAAGCAGACACCATGAGAAGCATACACATGAGACACAAAGGCTTTATGTGGAAACCCTTCCGAGAAAAAAATTCCAAAGCTTGTTGTTGTTATTGATGTAAAAATAGGAGCTCATACTCTATTAAATCAATATTATTTGTGAGCCACCAATCACAGGAAGCACCAACTCATTTTCTATCACCCAATAGCAGGAATCACCAACTTCCTCCTTTTGTAGACACCTGTTTAGCTTACCAGAAGCACCATGTGAAGCACCAACTTCACATATTTTTTGTAACCTGACCAAATTGCATCTCCTTGGATTTATGCAAGAACCAACTTGCAGGAGGAACCAACCCCCAAAACTTCTCAATAACCCACTAGAGATGGAAGCACCAACTTCCTGTATGCAAGCTCTGACCCACACTTAATAAGGAACTAATGTTCACTGTAATTGGAAGCATCTCTTCCTATTTTTAGCTCTGTTCTCTTCAACCCTTATCCACGCATAATTCTCTATCCTTTGCACATTCTATATCATCCCATTATTCTTCTCAACATCATTCAGTAACAAGCAACACTTTGTACACTCTACTCTTAACTTGCACACACTCAGCTCTTGGCCCCTTCTATTCAAAAAACTCTCTCAGCCTTTCACACGGAAGCACTGGCTCACTCGACCTTCTTCCTCTACACAATAGCACAATCTATTTCAGGGTCTCTTTCCTCTACTTAAGCACTCTCCAACCTCTCTATGTAGAACAATATCACTTGGCCTCACACATCAGTGTGCACACTTACGCAAAGCTCTCCTCACAGCTCACTAGCAACAATGTTGCTTCCCCCACATTGCATAACTAAAATCGTAGGTTTTGTTCCTATGTTGCACTCTGCTCAATGATGGGTTTGTTTCCTGTTTCCACACTACTCAAGTGTACTCCTGGCTTGGATCTCCATTTTGTTGTTGCATCTGACTTGGCCACTACAGCTGAATTAAACACGGGGAATGAGCTCCTATTCGATCTCCATACTGAGAATTAATTATCAATAAATTTTGCACACTCCAATAAGGCTCTCCATGCTTATTCATTTCTCACTAAGCTTTACTGTACTTCATGATGGCTTCTTTGCACTTCATTTAATTCAATGAGGCATGTATCAGCTCATGACAGGCCCAACAGTCTTCCCTACATATCGTGCTCCTTGTTGCCTTGACCAAACGATCTATGTAGTCGCTATTACTCCTCCGACACCAATCCTTTGCACGCATTTACTTAGCTTCTGAACCATTCATCCGCATAAACCTTTTTTCTTGCAGTATTGAAGCTCCACACATCATAAGTTTTATTAAAATAATGTTACGATATTAAAATATTCTGATTTTCCTTTTAGCCCCTTATCATTTATCTCCATATGGCCACTTCTTGTGACTGCTGGTATATCACTTAGGTGCTAAGCCTTTTAGGATCTATTCAAGGTCCTATCTCCTTATGTATTTCTCTTTGTCCTTGGTTCTTTAGGCTTTCAAAACCAAATACCAATCAATCATCAAAAGCCCTTGGTATCGTAACTTTTCCAAATATAAATTACAAAAAGGAGTTACGAGGTCTTTGTTAAGTCCCTATATTAATAGTGTAGCCCCTTATTATGTTAGTGTAGCCCCCCTTATTGTTATTATTGTACCCCTGTAACCCCCATATTGTTATTATTGTGCCCTTACATTATTATTGTTAGGTCGGCTAGGATTACATTGTGGCCCCACTAGGATTATATTGTGGCCCCATGGACTCCTATATATAGAAGGAGTTTTTGTTCATTTGTATCATCCAAGAATTGTTCATTTATGTAATGTATTGGAGGTTTCCCCCTCGAAGTGGCTCATTTCTAAGGCGTTGATATCTCTTTTCTTCTATTTTTGGAGCAGGTTACACAACATTTGGTATCAGAGCTTTGGATTCTAGGGTTTCGCTGCTCCAAACAGGTCATCGTGGAATTTTCGCCATAACTTTTTTTTACGAAGTTTCAGAAGCTGAAATTTTTAGGGTGCGAAGAAAAAATCCTGAGGAAGCTTGTGTAAAAATTTCAGATCTTGGTTCGCAATATTTGCGAAGATATCATCTGTGGAAGTTAGGTATTTTTTCAAGCTCCTAAACAGATCATTGTGGCATTTGCGCTATAAATGTTTTTCTACGAAGGTTCAGAATCTGAAATTCATACGGTGCGAAGCTGAAATCCTGAGGAAATTCATCAAAAAATTTCAGAGCTTGGTTCGTAATATTTTTGGATATATGATATGATCTGTGGAAGGTAGTGCTTTTTCAGGCTCCTGAATTTCATCTCAAAGAGGTGATCGTGGGAAAATTTCAATAACTCTCTCTCTGAAGATTGGATTGTAGTGCCGTCAAAAGTGGTCACAATGACACGGACTGAAGTTTCTTGGCTATCAATTTCAGAGACAAAAGACAAAACAGTGACACGTGGCAAGTCATACAAGTTCACTCTACTGAACCAGTCCAGAATTAGGTCATTGTGGGAGATTGGACACAACTTTGTCTTGGAGAATAAAAATCAGGTCAGACCTGTGGCATTTGAAAGACAATTTAGAGGGCTACTACAGTGCTGAATTTCAGATATTGAAGATCTTTCATCGCAGAGCTAATACAATTTCAATATCGAGCTCCTCAAAGAAAAGAAAAAGGTGTGTATTTTTCCGAATTGCATAAGTCTTGTTTGAAGAATCAATTGGAATTGATTCCAAGGGCATATTTTAGAATTTTTATCAGTATTGGGTTCTATAATGCCTCCAAAAAATAATTCCATACCCATTAATCCCTCAAAAAGCTATACTATGACGCATGAAGAGGAAGAGTTGCAGTATGAGATATCAAAATTACGGTACCAAGTGCAACAAGTTTCAATCTTACGAAGAGCAATTGAAGATGAAATAGATGGTTTAAAATCAGAAATGGAGGCTAAGTTGGATGGTTTGAAGGATCAAATAATAGCTAATATGGATGATAAATTAGTGGAAGATCACAACGAGCATCAACAACAAGTTCTCCAACTCTCAAAGGATAACCCAACTTTGGTGCAGAATCTAATGAAACAACAGGAAGATCAACATCACATCGAAAGAAGTTATGAAGCAATCATAGAAACAAGAACTCGACAAGTACGATCAATTTCAGAGTATCTCAGCAAGTGGAAGAACTTTCCTGTAGAATATTCCACATGGGAGGATGAGAATTTTATACAGAAGCATCAAGAAATAATCAAGCGTTGAGGACAACACTTGTTTGAAGGAGAGGGCATGTTAAGTCCCTATATTAATAGTGTAGCCCCTTATTATGTTAGTGTAGCCCCCCTTATTGTTATTATTGTACCCCTGTAACCCCCATATTGTTATTATTGTGCCCTTACATTATTATTGTTAGGTCGGCTAGGATTACATTGTGGCCCCACTAGGATTATATTGTTGCCCCATGGACTCCTATATATAGAAGGAGGTTTTGTTCATTTGTATCATCCAAGAATTGTTCATTCATGTAATGTATTGGAGGTTTCCCCCTCGAAGTGGCTCATTTCTAAGGCGTGAATATCTCTTTTCTTCTCTCTTTAGAGCTGGTTACACAACAGTCTTCAACCTCCTATATACTCCATAGAACTTAATTTCTAGGCCCTACTCAGTGCCCTTCGTTCTCTGAACTCCATGACCAAGTTCTAATCCACATCAAAATCTCCTTGTATTGTAACCTTTTCAATTTTAAATTAGAACACAGTTACGATGTCTCCTTCCTCTTAAATACTCCATAGCACTTAGGTGCTAAGGCCTGATATGTGCCCTTGGTTCTTTTGGGCCCCCATGACCAAGTGCCACTCAACATCAGAAGCCCCCTATATCATATTTTTTTCAATAAGCAATTACACAAGAGATACGAGAAATCTGACTTCTGATATACGACCTTTGAGATGACGTCATTCTCTCATCAATATCTCTACTTGGTGTCTCCTTAGTGGTTACACATCTCACCTGGATTTTCCCCATTAGGCCACCGAAAATGCTGAATATGAATGCCACATGTCCTCTATACTACCAAATCATGATGACGTCATATTCCTTGTCAGCTCCTAAGGGTCAATCACCTGCTGCCATGTTTCCTCTTGGAGGATAGAGAAAGGTTCCTAGTTCTTAGGCTTTGCAACAAATTTCCTTTGTAATTATCTTCTCCTTGCAACCTCGACGCTTTTAAAAGAAATAATTAAGAACTTGTGAGATTCTAAGGTTTAAAATCTCTAGTCTCTAAGGTCCCGATATGTTTCTATGTTTCATGTATTGAAGAGAGAGAAAGGGTCCCTCGGTCCTTGGTTTCACAAGAAATTTCCTTTGCAAACTTTGTTTTCCACAACCCTTGGTTATTTCAAAGAATTCTAAATTCCTTTGATCTCCTCTCCTCACAACCTCGACACTTTTAAACAATTGAATTCATAATAAATAACGAAGTTCTGAAAACCAAAAGTTTTGAAACTATGAGGTTTTGCTTTCTCCCTGGTATTCTACTGCTCCGAAGTTCCGATATGACTTGCTCATTCCTTCTGATATCTGGTCTCGATGCTCTGGGCCTTCTTATATTCTTCTAACTCTGATATCATTTTTAAATAAACATCCAAGGTCCTAGACATGCTTTTGATATTCGACCTTCTAAAATTTGGTGTTCCGAATCTCCCAAGACTCCAACCTCCCCTGAGTTTGGAATTGCTACAAACTTTGGCAATGTGCCAAGACTCCAACCACATTTTAATTGTGCCTTCATGGCTTAAGTCACCAAACTTTTACTGGGAATAAATCCTAATCTGGGAGGCCATTTTTATACTTCCACATACCATTGGAAAGCTCTTTCATAGAAATTTCCAATGGAGAAGGTCTAATGTAGTCTTTGATCCCATTTTCTACCTGAAAACTCTATGTTATTCTTTGTACCTTGACCCTTATTATTGTGCCTAGAACCTACTCTTCAGATGAATTTAGGAATATTCCACATACCATTAGAGATATCTTTCCATGCACTCACCAACTATTCCATCTCTATGAGAATCTGAGCTGGTCTCTTGTGGCAGAAACTCCTCCAAATTTTGGGACTCCCAACCATCATAGTCTTCTTTTAATGGATACTCCAATAAGCCTTTTACAATGGTGATTATCTACCAGAGATTGCAGCAACCATAGGACACCCCTTGAGCATGACATATCAAGCACATCAAACTAGACTGATTATGATCACAGCTACACTAGGGAACATCAAAGCCAAGATATGTTGCCACAAACATACATGCTAGTTTGGTTGACATCAATGCCAACACTCTTGTCAACTGTCAGACAATTCCAACTACCTAACACATCTCCCAGCATGATTGTTGACATCAATTCCAACACACTTGAAACCACTAGCCATCCATACAATGTTAATTGTCCAACAATATCCCCCGTTGGCATTGATGGAAACACCTGCTATCTCATCACTTCTTCACTTTGATGGCCAATCCTCATAATAATTCCACACTTCTCCAAGCATCAACCACCAATGGATTTCTCTCCTCTGCATGGGACATCACAGCTTCTCCACTAATTCTCTCCCCCTTTTACATCAATGGAAAAGGGCTACAAGTTGCCCTTTTCTTCCCCATGCAAGCATCAACTGTCAATGACGAGGGCCTAGATGTTGATGTGCATTCTGCTTTGTAGACTCTTTTTAAGGACTGGTCGATGATGCTTCTCTATAATTTGTGCATATGTTATATGCTCCCCCTGGACCCTATATTAGGTGGGCAGACCCACCTGTGGTTTTTTGGATGGGTTTGCACATTGTTTTGGGCATGATGGTTTTCTACTCATGGTATTTTGTAGATCCGGTCAAGGGAACTATGGTTATGTTCTAATACAAGGTTAATGGACTGGGGTTTATGAATGCTTCATATATATATATATATATATATATATATATATATATGTGTGTGTGTGTGTGTGTTGTAACAGAAAGGAATCTAATGAAAAATAAAGTTGGTAGTCCTGGTTTGGGATCTAGTAGAAAATGTTTGCGTATATTTGTTTTATGTTTATGCTCTCGTTATTGTTTATCTTCTATTTTTTAAGAATTCATTGGCAGATAATTTTTTTACAAGGTTAAAACCTACATTATTTGAGTTCCTCCAGTCTTGAACACCTTGTGGTTGTTGGATGAATACTCTCGTGCTAATACTTTTTTTGTATCAGTCAAAAGGAAACTGATATTAATTAAAATTGTCATGGTATTGTTGTTGCTGCAAATACCAACCATTAATGATGAATTTCATATTTCTCTTCACTGTTGTTATTGCTTCCAATACTGTGCTCACTTCATTTGAGCATCTCCATCACTTTTTCTCCCCTTGAGATCAATATTCTCCAAATATGGATTGTTGCTTAAATAATACCAATTGCACCAAGAACTAGACACAAATTGGATGTTGTACTAGGAAACCTCTTATATCTCTTTCTCAAAAATAAATGTACACTTACACACAAAGGTTTCTCCATACAAACCTAGACCATTAATTCTCATAGCGATACCAATTGAATACTAAGGGACATGAAAGCTTATACCAATTGTGTTTCATGAATACAAGACTTATAGGCATAATACAACTCACAACTTAAATGAAATAAGTGTATTTCAACCAAGATGAAAACCTTGCCTTTCCTGAGCAATATTTCTTCTTGAAGTTGATGATCATTTCCTGCTACTACTTACTAAAGAAACTCCCACTAATTCAATGTGCTCTCATATCCTACATCTTCTTACTTGCTTCTACGTGGGGACTGATCCTGTGGACCTGAATTGACTGTGTGCTTCATGTCATTCCACACTTCCACTGCACGCACCTTCTTTCCAAAACATAAAATTTTATTGTGTACTCCCCCTAAAATCATGTTGCTTTCACTCTCCTCTCTCTTTAAATGTTGATACATTTCAAATAAACAAATTTCAGGTCACCATAATCGGCAAGGGGACTGCATTGAGATCGGTGATTTAGCCTGATAGCTTCAGCCAAATGACGATAACAACATCAAAAACTGAGCTTTGGAGCCCAAGGACCTAGCCTTCACCAGACTCGAAGAGGGAGCTCTCTCTATAAGTGTAAAAGATGTCGGTATGTTTACTTACCGATGTTACGATATTAGGCTGAGTTATGAAGTATGTTTGGTTTTTTTGGTTTTTTTAAGTTTGTAGGGGATGAACGATCAAATACATATAATGCTGGATAACAAGATGTGATGAATGAAACTATGGGGTCGATCGGGTCAAAGAAAGCTAAATAGCCAGGTGATGATGTAAAGGCTGTTGTGGGGCCGATTTGATTCACTAATAGAAGGAGTCTACTGGGCAAAATGGAGTAAATGAACAATAAGTTCGGTGAAAAGACTAAGGGATTTCAAGTGCAAACTGAGTTAATAGTAGACATAAACATGTAATAGCAAGCCATTAATCATGCTAGGAATAACTATAAGCTAATCGATACATCAGAAAATCAAACATTCCAGCCATACATATGAAAGGGTGTAAGACCCTCTACACTTCGAGGAAATGGCTGTCGGACTTTCAGGGAAAACACATGAGGGACAAACTAACAACTCGTCAAAACCGTATGGAACGCCTAAACATGGTCTCTAAGTCATTGGGTACTTGGACAAATAAGTTTTCATAGTTTTAGGCGAAAGGGCTGGATCGGAGACTAGGCCTCCTTGGTTTCGACAAAATGATCGACAAAATCGGGTCGAAGAGGAAGTTTTATGGAGCGAACTATGAGCGGGAGTCGCATAGGTAGGTAGGAAGAAAACCATACATCCTACTCAACATACATGGAAGCCCGATGAATAAAAACTTAGCAACAACACCTTCGGGTTACTAAGAAGCGACTAAGAATTCTTTACGCATAGCACTAAGGGAAAAAACATCAAGGTGTTATGAAGATTCGAGATTTTGAGGGTGCCTCCATGGGCATGTCTGCAAAATCAATCTTTCTTCGATCTATAGCAGCAAGAAAAAATGAAATATGAGTGAAAACTAGAAGACAAAACAACATTAAACACTATACCATTCTGCATGTCTGAGGAATCCTCGATGAGCCTTGACATTCCTCAAAAGCATCCAAGAGGGCAATCCCAAACATCATAACTCGAAAGTGTATTCTTCTTCAAAGCTCATATGACCAATGCATTAATTCTTCTCTCAAGTTCAGCCTACGATTTACAATGAGAAGTATGAGATAAATAGGCTAGAAGGAGAAAACCTCTATGGAGCAACGTTAGCTATCCCATTGTGCAGAGTCAAAATATCTAGAATTTGCCAACAGCATGACTGCAAAGCCAAGGCACAAAAATATCCTAATAAAATATCTAAAAAATTGCTAAAAAATAGGAAATTATATTGACTTTACATGATTTTTCCATGATAAAGATGATATGGTCTAACGCACATTTGGGAAAAAGCAGATTTTTCGAGTTCAAAAATTGCAAAAAATACTTCCATATTTGTACTGAAAAAAGGTCCTACGACTTCGTGGATGCCAAAATGGAAGGCTACGATGTACGAAAATGAGGCTCATGATGGCTCGGGTTGAGAGAAGCTGTACGGCATACTGCTTTCCAATGCCAAGTGGAATCATCTCGATCTGATCTCCGAAAAGAGTCCCCTCAAAGTGTACATGCCGTCGTGCAAAAACCCAGAAAATAGCGTGACGCCGATAGGAGCGGAAATGAGAATGTCGCAAAATAGAGGACGGCTGTTTTGCCAAATTTGAGGGCGAATGGATGTCTTCAAAGTATACGAAAATCGCCCGGAGAGCTTCTCATGAAATTATGGAATCCATCAAGGCATCACCCTCCTCCCTTGAAAAGCGACTCTTCAGAAACTGAAATGAGCGCATTTATGAGTTTTGTGGCAAAAAACCCGAAAATGCCAAAAAACAAAAAGTTTTCGAAAACGAGGCCCAAAGCTGGCATGGATGACCCTCAGGGGTCCATGGAGACATCGTGCCGAAGCTGAAGCTAAAAATATCGAGGGGCTGATGTGCGTTTTTGTGCTTCTTTCCGTGCTGAGCGCCTCTCCTTCAATTTCTTCAATTTTTCTTGTGCTACCTTCAATTTACTTGCAGGGGCGGGTGGTTTAGCTACGAAAAGTGAAGTGTTCTCTTTCTGCGTAGCTCGAGATCTGTTTGCCTTCTCCAAGCTTGGTCTCCATCACTGAGTTAGCCCTCTCAAGCCAAACGCTTCCTTGTTTTCACCTCAATTTCCCGCTCAAAGAGGGTAGTGAGAGGAAAAGCTTGATTGAGCTTGTTCTTCGACCTTGCCTTCTCCCAAAGCTCTCCTAAGCCACGTGGTTCTAGGCCTCTTTCGCACTAGAGCTGGTCACTCCTCTTCCTCATCATCAGGTCGCCAATAAGCTCTTCAATTCTCACTTGCAGCTTCCCTTCCCGCCTCCTTTTTGTACTTGAGTGAGCCCTTGCCTCATGAATGGTGCACGCAAATTTCGATTTGTTTTGTTCTCAACCTCAGAATTGATTGAAATTTCGCTTGCCCTTTGGAGATCTTCTTGTAAAACCTCAATTTGCCCTTCTTTGTGAATGAGAGGTTCTCCAAGGATGCGTGCCTCTCATTGTCGGCTTGTCATTGCTTTGGGATAGGGATGACGACAGTTCTTCTCCATGCTTGGCGCTTTCTCCAATTGTACTTTTGCCTTTGAAAAGTCAATACAGCGCTCTTTCTCCTTCGGTAAAGCTAGGAGTTGTTCTCTTGGGCATTTCCCTTCTTGAGGACCGATTTTGGTCACCATTGTGGTGGCGACTTCGACTTGTTGTCCTTCCCTCGACATCACTGTCCGACTTGTGGCTCAAAAGGTGTTTCGATTGACTTGCTCAGCTAACGCTTTGCTCTTCAGAAGCCTACTAGTCCCATCTCTGTTGTTCCCTTTAAAGGGTATTTCTATTGCTGTGCCTCAACCTCACATGCTGCGCCTTCTTCACCGAAATTGATGTCTTTCATTCATCAACCTCGATTTGCTCTGCTCTTCTTCCACGAAATTGATGCTACGTTCATCAACCTCGTCCGCTGTCTCGTCCAATGATATCCAACAGCTGCTGTCCCTCGAAAAATGCGGTGTCGCTCATCGGCCTCCTTTTCTCCCGACGGTAGCTCGCTGCCCTCTCCTTCTCCTTGTGTACTTGGCTTTGCTGGGTGATCATCTTGAGTTTTTTTGAGGTAGGCCTGCTAGATAAAAGGCAACTGGGCGATGGATAGGGGTGAGGTACGGAGACACATGAAAGGCCGAGAGGAACGGTCGTAAGCAAATACGGCATGGCTAATGAAGGACTCATGAAACCCCTTTCTTCCTCCAGTCAGGTGCCGAAAGAAGATGATTTTGATCAAGGAACTGATGAAAAGAGAAGAGATTTGCCGAGGGAATGGAGCTTTCTTTTGGACGGCGACACCATGCCATCTTCTCTATGCTCTTGGACAAAAAGTATGGAAGAGTTTAATTGCTTGCATCACGGTAAAATGCATCTGTGACAAGCGAACATGATAGCGAAAGATTTGGCTAAAACCTCCCTTCTGAGTAGAGTGAGGTATCTCATGTGTGGCCTTCATCGATGGCGTTGTAGGCATCAAAGAAAGATAGGAGAAAGGGAAAGTAGAGATGATGGTCTCCCTATGTTAAGAAGCTTGATGAAAGGCTTATAGTCCTCCAAAATCAAGATGACGACTTGTTTAAACCATTTTTCACCATGCAGTACGGGATCTTGGTAGCTTTGGATATATACCCTTGGAGAAAATTTGAAATCGAAGATACGCAAAGTGGAAGTGTTTGTCCTTGAACCTTAAAAGCACACAAATGTCATTGAAGTGGTGAGAAACTCTTGACTTCCTCTATCCTTTGACAATCAAGACGATACTACCTCATGGAAATTGAAAATCTTAAGAAGGATGAGCATTGATGTCTTCTATGGAGATGTAGGCTCATATCTCTTATACTCATGTCGTGCAGCACTTTGTGATCTCGCCTGTGGAGGCATTCACGATTAAAAACGAGGCTTGAAAGGAGGCACTGCTATGACTCAATATATGAAGAATGTTTTCCTGGATTGAGACAAAGCCACTAGAAAGCTGTTTTCGTGCAGTTATGGACCTTGTGATTCATGACAAGGCTTCCTTGAATAAACTCTTGCACTTATTAACCACAATCTTTCAAACTTGGTTATACTTATAGCTGTGAATCACTGTCTCAACAATAGCACTATGGGTAAGAAGCATGTTTTACAGTAGATTCTTTGAGCATGGGTCTTGAACAAATCCCCTTCGTGACCTTTGCTTAGAGGCTGCTTTGCACTATATTTTTGTCTGTTGAAAACAAACTTCAAGATTATAACCACTACTCTTTTAAGTTATTTACCTTCGAAAATATGCCCATGTCGGCGGAGACTTCTGTGGAGACTACACCAGTGGGAAAAAGAAAGAGACCATGGATTTAGGTAGAAAAAGTACGCCCCTTGTGTGTTTGAGAGAAGAACCTTTCACTTGTGACCTTTTGAGAAGTCAATCTATGCTTTTAAAACTCCCCTTGTCTGTTTACTACTTGATCACCCGAGTAAATGCCCAATCATGTCTACAAATGCCCAATCATCTAACAAAATACCTGTGTTTCACCTTTGAAAAAACTACTTGTCTTAACAAACTTTAGAAGAGGATACCACGTAGTGTAATGAAAATGGCAGATTTAGCTTGGGTGTAAAAATAGGTGTGATGATGGTTTTAGGAAATAAATTCTTCCTGCCCAGTGAGGTTTAAAAAAGTCCACCCTACTTTGTATACTGTTTTGACCTCATATGTAAACACGAAAGCGTTACCGCACTACCGCTGCTCCTAAAGTTTCTTTATCAGCAAACTTTTGCCCTTTTAACTTATGCATGGCTTCAGCGAGGGTCTACATGCTTGAAAACTTGATTTTTCGAGTTCGTGTTAAGGGTAGAGGATAAGGTACCTTTGTGCGTTTTTGCAGAAGAAAATCCCCTTGGAGGGATCCTAAAAATACAACGGGATTCTTCAAAGCGGCGCCGCTCAACCCTTGGAGCAAAGCTCGTCGCGCGCCGAGAAAACGCACGTGGGAGTTGTCGTGCGTTCGCCGGACGGGCACCTACGGGCTCGTCGCGCCGCCCTACGGAGCTCGTCGCGCCGTGTTCGACACCCTTTGTGTATTTTGGAGCCCGAGGCTGCGATCGCGCCACTTGCCGAGGCTCGTCGCGCCGCAGCCCTACCAAGCGCTGCGAAAGACATCAGAATTGTTGGGAAAAGCTCGTTGTGCAGTGCTTAGGAGATGGCAGCAGCAATTCGTTGTTTTAAAGATTTCACAAAAGTGATTTAATATTCCCCTATTTCATTTTCATGAGCATTTTCACAAATATCAAACGGTCACTTTGAATACATATATACGCGCCCCTTTTCAAATGATGCAAAACAGGTGTTTGTATACGAGTTGCCTTTTTAAAAATGACAATCTTCCCGAGATCTGTTTTGTCTCCTCACGGAATTACATACTGTTCCCGATGAGAGAGATCTCACAAAATTTCTGACTTTTCCCTCTTTAGAGCGCTTTTAGGTGACAAGGTAAACAAAAGTAAAGGTCATTTAAAAAAAACATATCGAAAGGCATTTTGAAAGGTTTGTTTTACCACTTTACGGAAACCATTGGTGTCTTCTTTAGGGAATATAAACAATGATAGTTTATCGAAAAACAAATTCCTTTACTGCTAATCATAGGATCATATACCGGGTTTGCCTCCTGTATTTGAAAAGCCAAACTTGTAAAATATGAAAACGAGTTTTTGGCTACACGATGTCTTTATTCTATTTGCTCGTTATGTATTAAACCCCTTTTGCACGTGTAACATTTCATATGTTGGACTTATGTTCCACTGCCTCTTTCATGTTAGTGATTTGCTAGTAAAGAATGGCTATTTCATAATGCACTAAAAATGTTGGAAAAAGTTGTAAAACACCTCTTCTCGAAAAGGCGCATCCTTTTGAACTTTTGATATATGAGATTATTTCTTTGTTTGACCCTTTCCACGAGGAGAGAATCGTCTTTTAGGCATCGGTGTGGCACACATATGCTCAAAATTGTCTCTTTTATCTATTCCTAGCATTGCATACTGTCATTTTGCCTTTTATGACCTCAACCTTAGTACTAACACGTTTATTTCGCCTCTAGTTGCATCTTTTCACCTTAGCCTTGTTTGTTTGCTCGAGAGGGATTTTCCTTGATTTGCGGATAGGGGCTATATGACAATGTCTTTAACCCTTTTTAAGTCACTCTGCTCCTTTTTAGCACTCAAGGCATAAATTATGTTCAACCTTTTCTCCTTTACCTGTGGATGAGGCGTTTGTTGACGAGGTAGCTTCTTTGAAGAGGGAGATCAGTACATTGGTATCATAGAACAGTAATACCTTCTTTATTTTCAACTTCCTTTGAGTCCTTTCTGCTTGCACTTTTGGACTTACCATTTTTCAACGATCTAGTGATGATTTTTTGGCTCTTGCTTATGTATGGAGGAAGCTCTTAATCGGGTAAAGTATCGAGAAGACCCCTTTTACCACTATCGTCGGACACATGACCTTTCTGCGAAACGGAGTATCGGTGTACTTTACATTATCGGAGGTCTTTGTCATTCATTGGTGTAGTGACCTTGTTTTCAGATCTTCGATATCAGCTTACTCTTGCTCTTTCTTGTATCGATCACTCGACATACCTTGTAGCAGTTTTGGCCCTCTACTCATGTATGGAGGAGAGTTTTTATCGAGTGAAATGTGGTGGTAAGTAAACCATCCGAACAACACCAATCTTAGCATCTTCATTTGTAAACCTCCAACTGTGTTTTTTGAAGAAAACCTAGCCATAGTGACCACTGTTCTAAAGGTTCTTTAAGAGATATTTGTACCACTTGGCTTGTTCATCTCATGACACAGTATATTGACATGCGAACTCCTTTGTGATCATAAAGGTCGGTGTTTTCTTGAAAGAACCAAGAACCTTCTCGCACTATTTGTGTAATGGCATTGATTAACATACGATTGCATTTGATCTGTTGTTTGCATCAAAACGAGGCCTCTTTATGATGTTGGATGTTCACGGTAAATGGCCTTCAAAGTTTCAACCATTTTACTCGACTTGAAAAGTTTCGAGATGATCTCTTTTATTAGGCTAAACTTCCTTTTCCTTTAGAGACTGATCATACTTTCACTACAATCACGTTATGGTTAGCAATTACATTCATGAAACACGAAGATATTGTTTCATTGTTTCGAACTGAAGAAAACTCTGGACTTTTGCAACCCTACCGAGTCAACTGCGACTACTGCCTCTGCTATATGGATGAAGGAGCGCCTTACCCTACGCACTTAATCGAAGGAGGTCCACAAGCCTTGACAATTTTACCATTGCTTGAGCACGAGTGGCAATCCCTGCTGTGATTTTTCATGCGAAAAAAGAGCGCATGAGTCTGATTGAGAGCCCTATTGTTTTGCGACTTCATCTCGGGCTCATAATACATTCGAGAAGCATTTGTTCTTCTAGCTGTACAACTCAAACATGTTACTCCATGAGATGAAATATATTTCTCGTCATTTGTAGAACCATAGAACACGGTGAACAACCCTACTAGTCGGCTTGAGATTGGGCTTTATGCGGTGCTGCGGAATCTAGGGGTGTGGTGGCGCGACATAGAAAGTATTTGTCAACTTCATTTGCAAATTAAGGGATCGAGCTCATAGGTCAGGTACTTGCTATGGAATGGGGGCTCGGCTTTTTGATGATTGCCAAAGGTGAAATGTCCTAACGCATACTTCCTAACATGAGGGTAGACTTACTGCGAAACAGATATGTGGATTTGCCCTTTTAAGGGTAGAGTGGGCGAGTCGATAAGAAGTACAGACGGCTAGATGAGTTGTGATGTAGGGGTTTTGATGTTGCCGGGGGTCGGGCCGAATAGGTAGAAAAGGCGAAAAAGTTTTGGGGAGGGTTTTGCGGATGACATATGTGACATAAGGAAATCGGGTTTCTAGAAAACTCAGTACGAGAAGATATCGTCATCACTAACATGTAAAAATACGAGTGGCTATGAATGACTCGACCATAGCTCCAAAGTTCGGATGCACCTCTCTAATCATTTTTTACTACCTACATCTGACTTATTTGGCCTCTCTTTGAGGCCATTATTTTCCTTTAATGAAGAGAAACAAAGGATCTACTGCCCCTGAGAAGATCATCCTCCTTCTTCTTTCAATTATTCAATGTTCGAGTCCTAGCATCATCATTTCTTCTCAACTTCTCTTCCAAGTCTTCTTTATTAACTAAAACCCTCTTGTTGCCTTTGTTCTTTACCATTGGGTCTGTTACAAGAGAAGGAGGATCATTCTTCTGATTTCTTCCTCCTCTTTTCATCTTTCTCTTTTTACATAGAGCACCGAAGACAAACTTATATTCCTCAACTCCATTGACTCTTCTTGTCTTTAAATCCAAGTTCCTACATTTGCATGCATATGCTGAGAAGCATGCCATTTATTTCCATTTCTGCAACGTGTTTCCTCATGCCCAAATTTTCCAGAGATTTAGCATTTGATTTGGCTTAAGAATGGGGAAAATGAATTACTATCACTGACAGCAATATTTTCATGGCCTCTACTACTGCAAAAACACGTTTTATGTGCCTCTTTGTGCATTGTTGGGTTGTTGCTATCCAAAACAACTCCTTTCCTTGCATGCCATCTATAGTCCATGAATTTATGTCCAAAATTATTGCAAGAGAAACAAAAACCAAGAAAAGGATTTTGATGAAAGAAGTTACCTTTTCTTTGAAGGATTTTTCCTTGAGGGGTAAAGGACTTTTGATGGTTATTTATAGGCCTTCCATGGTAGCTTGCATTTTCTTGGCTTTCTTCTATTGCTCTACTTGTAATTGTTTCTTTCCTTGTTGTCGTTATTGTCCAAAAACTTCTTTCCATTTGTTTTTGTTGGAACCTCCAACTTTCATTTTGGATCTTGGTTTTTCTTTAAAACCCAAACTAGCTTTGATGAGTGGGGATCTCTGCTTAACAAGCATCTCATCCAAGGCATTTTTTCTCTCCTTAAGCTTCTGGTATTGAGATAGCTCCTTGTTTACCTTTCTAAGTCTTATCTCCATGAGACTACTTCAACATGTAGTGTCTCAGAGTAAGCTTCTCTGACATTTAGTTGATTGGTTAACATGCCACTCAGCTTGTTAGCCACCTATAAATTCTGATATACCTAATGGTGGCTAAATTGGTTGTCAAACCTTCAAGAGATATATTTCCTTTGAAAATCCATCATCTTTGAAGTCTTTTGATGATTCTATGTCCTTTGAAATAATATTCACTGTTGTTTCACTATAAGCCCTCAAGAACCTGCTCATTACCAAGAGAAAACTGCTTATAATGCTCCATTTCCCATCATCCATTATCTTCATTTCATCCCCAAAAAATCCTCATTTTCACCCTTGCTTCCTTCAAATATCCTTCCATGAACCTTCATTTAACCTTCAAAAGCACTCTAACCCTCTTTCTAGCCTATTATCTCCCTCTGTTTTGGATTTAAAATCCTCTTTTAGCCTATCAGAGCTTTTTTTTGGCCTTAAAAATCATTATATTTGGGCCTAAATTAGTCTATTTGCATTATAAGGTACTTAAGCCCCTGAGAGCTTATGTCCTCTAGCCCCTTCCTCCATGCATCCTTAGCACCGCAATCGGGCGCATAAAACAAAAAGCCTCTGTGAAAAAACCCATTTTCCCTTTGGTTTTCTATTTTTCCGACCTTTCCTCTCAAGATAGATCGTGACCGTTGATCTGAGAATATCAACGGTCATCACATGTTTTCTCCCATCTGCCCGTTCACTTACCTCCCTTTCCTCCTTTCAAATAGCCTGCCCCATATTTCGATCTATGCCGTCCGATCGGGAGATCTAACGACCAAGACTAAACCCGATAGCCCGATACCTTTCCACTGCGACAAGCCGTCATACGTCATGGTGGGCCCTACCCACCTTTTCTGCCCGCACACATTGTTGCCCATCACACACGATCCGCACCGTCGGATCTTCCGCCCATGATCCGACGGCTTAAACTTCGTTTCACAAAACTTTCTCACCCAAAGTTTAATGCCCAAAAATTTTGTGAAATGGGTGATATTCAGAGGGACACACGTCAGACGTTGTATCGAATCACATTCCAAAAGTGAATATCGCCTCCCCCGCGAAAACTTCTGCCGATTTTCCGCCATACCGCCTACCCTCCACAACGTAATTTCTCTTTTAATCCTGGCCGTCGATCTCTGAGATCGCATGGCCCACATTATATCGTGACATCAAACACATTGCTTCCCATCTCGCTCCCAAACAACTTCATCAATTGATCTCCACCGTAGATCATCCTGATCTAACAGTCCACGTTCATCCTCGCATCCAAACCTCCATCGACCTGGTTAGCTGCTCTGACAGGGTTTTTTCCCAATTTTCCGCTGCAATCCTGTTCTGCCTCACTGCTCCTCCACCCTCGCAAGCCTCCGCTGCAGTCATACCCCCTTGCAGGATTTATATAACATGTTTAAATTGTCTGTTTGAAAGTTCCGCAATGGTGTTTCTCAGTTTTTCTTACAGTCACAGAGGTGACAAAAATGATAAAGCGCGATGACCATATAGCATGAATCAAAGCATATAGGGAAGCACCTGGGTTTAAAGGCTTGTTTTATCTAATATCGGGGTTATTGACCCTAACACAAAACCCTCCAGTACCTCCCATAGCCTGTATATTCATAGACATAGGTGCGCAGAAGTTTAAAGTGTATCAGAGAAGAATTAAAGGGTTAAAGGCATAATATTGAAGATTAAGAATCCTAATCCACAGTCAGCAAGGATAAAACCCATAAAGATGATTAAAGAGGCTAAATGAATCCTAAACGCAATCAGAGCAAGATCAGCAGAAATAGTTTGAGCAGATCAACAAAGAAGGAACACAATCAGGCTTAAAACAGGTTAAGGTACAAAGGGATAGAGCAGTTATTGATGCAGAATGTTGACTGACATAGGCATAACCCCTCTACATGCACAAAAATCTGTTAAGCAGTTATTACACCAGAGGAACTACTATAAGCTGTCAGAAGCAGTTATTTGGAAGTATGGGAGTCCTCATAGCCCATTCTTTCACTTAACTCACACCAAGAAGATAACAGTACCCCTGCAGATAGTATTTCTTCCCAAAGGACACTCTGTGGGATGTTTTATGTCATATCAAAAGGGTCTCAACAAGCTACATAGTTATTGATCCTATCTAGAATTCAATGAAATGTTTAAGACACAGAATGGAGCATTAGAATGCCCTCTCCTACCTCTGATGATCATTAAAAGCTTCTTTACCTACTTCTCTTCATTTTTTCCTATAAATACTCTTTGAAGTCTCATTGTAAAAGGTTGGCATTTGGTGATTTCTAAAGTAATACATATTGTTGCTTTCAAGAAGCATTGGTGTTCTGAGAGGAGTGTGGAGGTCTTTGTTTTTCTGTTGATAAAGGAGGCCGGACCATTGGATCCCTGAGCCTGGTTTTGGTGAATTACTTCTTATTGTTAATGTTATTTCCTATTTTTCCACTTTGTTCCATCATGCTTTGCTTACAATAGGATAAAAATTTTAGGCAGAGAAATGTATCTTAGAAGCACCTCTGACCTGTTTATCCTTCACTTTTTATATGTTTTATGTTATTGAAAATGACAGGGTATTCTAATTACTCTCTTAAATATTCAGTTTGTTTTATTTCATAAATGATCAATTCATTTGTGCTAAAGACTGTTTAGGCGTTACCTCTCTCTTTGTCACTGAATGTTGTGTCTAAAATCTCCCTTTAATTATTAATTCTTGCAGTTTGACAGAGAGGCTTGTTTCAATCATACCCTATGTTCATTATTGTAATTGTTGTGTTAAAGGTCCCTATAATTGCAGTCCTAAATGTCTAAGGCGTTCCCTCTTCTTTGAATGCAATTGTATGTCTTTGTTGATTAAGCTTTCAACAGTGAACTTATAGGAGGAAATAGGGTGTTCCCTGAATCCTATGATTCATTAAGAAGGTTTTATTCTGCATTTCTCCTTTCTTTGAGCGTTTAGGTTGATTTAGCCCATAACAGTGAGCTTACTGGAGGAAGTAGGGCGTTCCCCGAATATTTTAGGCCATTGGAAAGGGTTTAGTTTGCTTTTCACTCTTAGTCTTTAATGTTCATCCCATTCCACTTATATTATTCAACAGATCTTTGACCAAGTTAGATTTTCCCTTTGGTTTCCCTTCCTTCTCAATCAGAACTATTGGATTTTCACATGACTCCATTTCCCAATCGCTTGTATATTCCCATGCTCTATCTATACCACCTAAAACACATTTTTCCAACCAAACAAACAAAAAAAAACCTTGTGCTCTATAACTAACCTAATACCTTAAATTGAACTTTAAAGATACATCATTCTTACCTTTATAGAGAGATCCTTCTCTGGATCAAGGAGGGCGAGATCCTGAGATCCCAAAGCGGTTTTGATGTTGTCTTGTCTTTTTGTTTTTCCAAACTGGCCAAAACACAAGAACCCCAACATAATGGTGATCATGGTGGGACCTACTGAGTATATGACAGTCTAGCTCACTCTTATAGACTCTTTAGTCCCGCAAATTTCTCAGAAAATCAGTTAGTAAGCCATAGAGTAGACTCTGTTTATTTGAGCACCTTATCTAAGTGTTAAGCTCAAACATAGGACACTCTCATAACCATAGAAATACACAAAAACCCAAAAACATTTCAGATTGGCTTCATAATAAACATGGTGGTGGAACCATAAAACATTTTACCTTCACAAAAAGCTAAAACTTCCACCTGGCGACTCCATTAGCCCTAGTAGGCCTATTACCCATCTAAGTTTCCAGATCTCTTTAAGACTATGTTAACCAGCCTTGCAGAAGTCGAGAATCCTAGTCCCATATTAGATAATACATTCTGAGAGGCAAAACTTTCAAGGCAGTTCCTACAAACTTCAGCCTACCTCAGTTTTGAAAAATAGTCTGGCTTCACATACGATCAGCACTAGATCCCATCCAGACCCTGATCCCCCTACAATATTTGACAATCCAAAGAGAATTCTGTGGTAGACTTCTAGAGCTGGAAAATTAGCTACTGATAGGAACATCCCAAGAACAAAATCTCTTCCTGAAAACCTCACTGTCTTGGAGGATTTACACTTTGACTTACATCGTACTAAGAACATCTTTAGAACCAGATCTCAAAGTGATTTAAACCAAACTGACCTTGGAACTACAGGCCTGTAACATAGCTTTAGTAGAGAAGCTTAACCTTCTACTCCCCCTAATTCACAGCTTCTTCACCACTTTAGCCTCTTTCATAGCCAATCTGCTCAAAACCAACTTGCTGGCCCAAGTGTTTCTTCCACTCCAAACCACACCACCACTCTCCAAAACACTCCAATTCAGCCCATTTTCCCTCCTGTCAATCCACTCGCTATAAATCCACCTTTATTTCTAGCCATGGTAGCATCGTATGCCCCATTAGTGTTACCACAGCCTCTGGTTCCCTTACCAAATGACTATCAGTCCAAAATTCCCCATTTCACTGGAAAAGAATCTACCACAGCTCAACAACATGTAGATAGGATGGAAGATGCATTTGATTATATGGAAATAGAAGATGAGACCATAAAGATGATAATCTTTGCTCAAAGTTTAGGAGGAGATGTAAATAAGTGGTTTAAAGGCTTAACTCCTTATAGCATAAATGACCTTCCCTCTTTACATCAAGCAGTCATAAAAAAATGGGAAATCAAAAGCAACCCTCTCCAAATATTAGCAGAGTATAGCAGTCTTAAAAGGAATCAAGGAGAGAGTGTCCATGATTACTCCACTGGGTTTAACAGTGTCTACAATGCTCTTCCACCTCACATGAAACCCCCCAAGGCATGGCCTTAGTTAAATATCTTGAAGGTTTTGATGCTGATATGGCCTATCAACTAAGGGAAAGAGATTATTTAACTCTAGAGGACATGCAGAAGGGAGCTATGAGTGTTTAAGCAAACTTAATTGAGAAAAGAGCTAGGCTAAGATCAGAAAAGAGGGTAACTTATAAAGATGATTATGCACCCTCCACCTCATCCTCTGATACCAAAATTGAAAACCTAGTGAAGGTAATGGAGAGAATGCTTGAAAAGATAAACTTAAATGATAGAGTGCCACCAAGAGAAAACCAAAACAACCTCCAAAAAAGAAACAGAAACCAGAATTTTAGAAGAGAAAACAATCAATATATGCAAAGAGATAATGACCAACAAATTAGACCTCCCTTCCAGCAAAACTATGTAGATCAAGAGGAAGAAAGGGAGATTGAAAGTTTGGGAGAAAACCATGTAAACTTGATTGGATCAGACAGTGGGGATGATGTTTTCCTCACTGAAGAAGAACAAGGTTTCTTCTCCTCAGAACCAAAGGAAGACACATATGAGGAGTTTGAAGACTATAGATTGGGGTTTGAGAATGCAATCATGGAGGTACACAAACACTATGATCTAAGAAGCAAAGGGAACATAGATAGTCCAAATGATAAAAAAGACTAGCTGTGCTGTTAGGAAAAATACAAAAAATCAGCCTAAGAAAATAGCAGAAAGGAACTACATTTTAGCTAAGAACATAGATTTAAACAAAGAGAAAATCAGCCAGCCAAATGTTGAACAGAGTTGCCCTAGTACCTCTGCTAGTGACCCTGTTAAAAAAGCTCAGATTGACAGTCCTAATAAAACCCAGCAAGTCAAAATTGCTGAAAGAAACATAAGTGAGAAAACAAATGTAAATACAACAAAATCAATAGTTCCTTTTAGCCTTGAGGGAAATATTGCAAAGATTAAAATTAACATACCTATGGCTGAATTGGTGACCCAAGAAGTGTACAAAAACCAGGTCTTAAAAGCTCTGAATATAAATCTTGATACTGATACTCTGAACTTGACAGATGACAAGCCAGAGCTGTTGTTTGGTCCCAAAATTGAGGGAAAATACCAGGAGGGGGTTGTGCCTCCCTTCTATGTCAATATAAACATACATGACAAAATCTTACACAATGCCATGCTAAATTTAGGAGCATCACACAACCTTATTCCCAAAGCAATAATGGAAATCCTAGGCTTAGAGATTACTAGACCATATAAAGACTTGTATTCCTTTGATTCCAGAAGGGTCCAATGCTTGGGGTTAATTAAATATTTGTGTGTTACTTGTCTCAAATTCCTGCTAAGAATCTTGTAATGGATGTAGTAGTAGCTGACATTCCCCCAAAATATGGCATGCTCTTGTCTAGATCATGGGGAGCTAAGATTCAGGGCACCCTTCAAATGGATATGTCTTATGCCACCATAATAGTTTTTTGTCAAACCAGAAGATTATATAGGGAAACCCTCATGAAATACATGGTGAGCAGCAAAGACAAACCTCACAACACTCCTGTTTATTCCACCCATTCATATCTAGATTCCTTTATTTTGTACAATGAAGATGAAGTCACCCAAACAAAGGAGGAAAACAAGCAAGACATTAGTGTACCAGAGAATTCAGAATTGTCTTCCTCTCAACCTCTGGACACCTCAACTCCCAGTAGCCTTGAGCAACACAAAACAAATGAGAATGAAATAGAAACATGGATACACAACACAAACAAAGGACATGCCTGCAAATTATATTTTTCATGCACTAACAATATTGCAAAGTATAAAGCCCTTCTCCTTGGCCTGCACATACTTAAAGATTTAAAGGCCAAAAAGATATCAATATAGGGAGATTCTGAGTTAATCATCAGAAAAATCAAAGGGGAATATTCAACCAAAAATACCAAACTCAGAGAATATAGAAACACTGTGTGAGATCTCCTGAAAACTTTCGAAAAATATGAGCTTACGTTCATACCAAGAGCCCAAAACCACCTAGCAAAAAAATTGGCTTTTACTGCTAGTAATTTCCAAATACCACAAATCGATGAGCAGTTCATTATAAAGGTGAAAAATAGACCAACAGTTCCTGATAACGAAGATCATTGGCAGGTTTTTAACAATGATAAACATATAGAGGATTTCCTACAGTCAAAAAATGAGTTTTCCATAGCATAACCAAGTTCCGGCCATGAAAAAGAATGTTTAAATGAGGGACAAACTCTTGAAACAGAGTCCTCCCCTCCTACTGATATAAATCAGTTCGATCATATTTTCAAAGCAAAATTATCTGATGATCCAGACCAAAAGGACCTTGAAGTTTTGGAATGTAAAGGTGACACCATACCCAAAGGCCTTGCTCCATTAGAACAACTCTTTGATTTTAACGATGCGGCTAAGGAACCAAAAGCAGAACCCATGGAAACTAATGTGGAAGAGCACAATATAGGTAGCCCAATTGAGCCTAAAATGATTAATTTATCTAGCACCTTTCGCCCACATCAAACAACAATACATAGCAATCTTCAAAGAGTTTATAGATGTTTTTGCATGGGACTATAAAGATTTGAAATCATATGACACTAGCATCATTCAGCACAAGATTTCTCTTAAGGAAAATCATAAGCCTTTCAGACAGAAATTAAGGTGGATAAACCCTGTTTTATTGCCTGCAGTAGAGAAAGAAATTAGGAAGATGTATGATGCAGGGATCATTGTTCCTCTCAAATACTCAAACTGGGTTTCCAATCTAGTATCTGTCAGAAATAAGAGAGGGGAAATTAGGTTATGTATTGACTTCAGGAACCTTAATAGAGCCTCTCTGAAAGATAACTACCCCTTTCCAAAAATGGACCACATTCTTCAAAGGGTAGTTGGGTCAAAAATAATATCATTGTTGGATGGGTTCTCAGGTTATAATCAAGTGTTAGTCCTCCCAAGTGATCAGCATAAGACAGCCTTTACCACACCTTGGGGGACATTCATGTATGTCAAAACGCCATTTGGGTTGATGAATGCAGGAGCCACTTTTCATAGGGCCATTGACATAGCCTTCTCAGAAGACATGGGCTATTTTATAATCATTTACCTTGATGATATTATCGTTTTCTCCAAAACTAATGAAGAACATTTAGAACATTTAAGGAAAGTTTTTAATAAATGCAGAATATTTGGCTTGTCTCTAAATCCCAAAAAGACACTCTTTGGCCTCCAAGAAGGAAATCTTATTGGTCATATAATCTCTGAAGAAGGGATCAAAATAGATCCTAAAATAATTGATGGCATACTGAATATCAGCCACCCTAGAAATCTCAAAAAATTACAGTCTTTCATTGGAAAGATTAATTTTTTGAGGAGGTCCATCCCCATCCTTGCTGAGCTATTAAGAAACATCACTAGCATGCTCAGGAAAGAAGTAGGTGTTAAATGGACAATTCAAGCTAAACAATCATTTGAACTGGTAAAACAAGCCCTTACTCAAGCACCAGTCCTTATCAGTCCTGATTTCACCAAATATTTCTATATTTTTTCCTTTGCATCTGAACATACAATAGCTGAAGTATTGTTGCAAAAGAATAACTTGGGGCAAGAACAACCTATATCCTTCTTCAGTAAAGCCTTAAGAGATGCCCCACTCAAATATAATATCATGGAGAAGCAAGCCTTGGCACTGGTGAAAGCATTAAAGGATTTTAGGGTGTACATTTTACATTCACATATCATTACCTTTGTGCCACACACCGTAGTTAAAGATATTCTAAGTCAGGACCCCATTGGTAAAAGAGGAAAATGGATTGCCACCATTCTAAAATATGACTTAGAAATCAGGCCTACTAAACTCATCAAGGGACAAGGATTAGAAAAACTCATGGCTGAATCTAGTTTCAAAGCTCTAGATATGAATATGGTTGATGCTTTGGAAGAAATAGAAGAGTTCCCAACACCATTTACTGAAGAAAAATTCATTAACTCTCCATGGTATGTTGACATCATTTATGTGTTACTTTATTTAAATGCTCCTCCTTCTTTGTCAAAAACTAAAGCTAGATTTGTAAAACAGAAGGCTTTAAATTATTGCATGATAGATGGAGTTTTATATTAGAAAATTTCTATTGGGATATTACTGAAATGTTTACTTGAGGTTGATGCAGGAAATATCATGCATGAAATGCATGAAGGAGAATGTGGAGGGCACTTAAATTGGAAGACCACCCCAAACAAGATCCTCAGATCTGGTTACTATTGGCCCACCCTTTTTCCAGACACCCACAAACTAGTAATGTCTTGCCACAAGTGCCAAATTTTTTATGGTAGAAGAAAGCTTTTTCCCTTACCCTTGCAACCTATTAGTGTTGAAGCACCTTTTCAGCAGTGGGGTTGGACTTCATAGGGGAAATCCATCCATCCTCCTTAGCCCAACACAAATGGATCCTCACAGCCACTGATTATTTTACCAAACGGATAGAGGCCATACCCACTAGGAATGCTACTGACTTTGTCATCATTAAATTCCTTGAGACCAACATATTGTCCATATTTGGCTGTCCTAGAAAAATAATCACAGACAATGTTGTTGCCTTTAAATCCAAAAGGATAGTTGATTTCTGCCATAAATATCATATCACCTCAAACCATTCCACTTCCTATTACCCACAAGGAAATGGACTTGTTGAATCCTCAAACAAGAGCCTGATCAACATTATCAAGAATTTATTAGATCAGAATCAGAAAACATGGAATAGTAATATTTTTCATGCCTTGTGGGCTGACAGATTAACCACCAAAAAGTCAATCAACATGTCACCTTATCAGCTGGTCTATGGCATGGATGTTGTTTTCCCAACATCCTTAGGAGTTCCAATCATGAAACTCCTTCAGGGAGTCCAAGTTGAATAAAATGATATGTAGAGAAGGATAAATTAGACCATCCATTTACAGCAGACCAGAGAGGAAGTTTATCAAATAACTCAAATAGTCCAAGAAAACATCAAAAGGTTATTTGACAAAAGGACTAAAGCAAATGACTTCCAAGTTGGTAATGTGGTTCTCAAATGGGATTCAAGGAGGGAAGAGAAAGGAAAACATGGTAAGTTTGAAAATCTGTGGAAAGGGCCCTACATTATTCATTCCATAAGAGGGCATAATGCATTTTTTCTGCAAGAACTGAATGGTGAAGAAGTGTTGGGAGGTCATGTCAATGGCAGGATGCTTAAACACTATTTCTGTCAAGAGTCTTGGTTTTGGAATTTTTACCCATTGTACATACCGTTTGCATAAAGGAAAAGAGAGAAAAATACAAAAACAATAGAAAAACAAAAAGAGGGCAGAAATAAAGTAATAAAGGTATAGACCCATACCAAAAGGAAGGAAAATATGAAAGTGTGCAAGCTCAAATTCCACTACTTTAAGGAGCACTACTGTCCAAACATACAGCCTAATCATGATTGGGAAGATTTCAATTTACTGTTGATAGGATAGTGAAGAATATCTGCCAAACTGTTTAATCTTGGATGATCAGTAGAACAGATTAGGATAGAAGAAAGAAAGGTTCAAACATGCTACAAATCTGAGCCTAGGATCATAAGAAAGTATGGCTCTATTTCTCTCAAATCCTGAGCCAAAGGAAGAAGAAGCAGAACTGGTTCTAACATGCTCAAAACTTGAACCAGAAAAGAAAAGGATACGGCTCTAACAAGATCAAAACCAGAGCTAATATGAAGAAAGAAAGGTGACTCTAAAAAGCTGAAAATCTGAGTCATGAAAGGAAAGAAAGGTATTCTCAAATTTCAGAACTTCAAACCTGCCAAGTTTTGTTTTAATTTCTGCTAGTTTTAGTTCATGTGCAGCTTGTCTTTATGCCATGGACCCACAGCAAATCAGACAGTCTAATCCTAGTTTGGCTATGTTTCAATTTCTGTTTTATAATATAGAGAATGAAATCTGTAAGATAGTCTAATCCTGACAGATAGTAGTTAGGTAGAGAAACTTATGAGTTCAACTGCTTAATCTGAACTCATGGGGAAATAAGGGTAGCATTAGATAGGTCTATTTTTCTGTTTGAAAAATGATATGTAAAATATTTTCCAGCCCAAGTGCACTCAAAATAAGAAGAAAATGTTAGGACAAGTAGCTTTGGGTAGGTAGAAATGTTTGTCTCAAAGAGATCTCATGTTGCAGGTCACTGAAAGAACTGCCAATATGCAAAGGTACCAACAACAAAGCAAAGAATTCTACCCAATGGAATGGCACTGGTCTGTTAAATCCAGAGATTACTGAGGCTCTGGACACCTAAAAGGCAAGCTCTCCTCTCCCAAGTGGAGCCACTGTTAGCCACCTATAAATTATGATATACCTAATGGTGGCTAAATTGGTTGTCAAGCCTTCAGGAGATATATTTCCTTTGAAAATCCATCATCTTTGAAGTCTTTTGATGATTCTATGTCCTTTGAAATAATCTTCATTGTTGTTTCACTATAAGCCCTCAAGAACCTGCTCATTACCAAGAGAAAACTGCTTATAATGCTCCATTTCCCATCATCCATTCTCTTCATTTCATCCCCACAAAATCCTCATTTTCACCCTTGTTTCCTTCAAAGATCCTTCTATGAACCTTCATTTAACCTTAAAAATCACTCTAGCCCTCTTTCTAGCCTATTATCTCCCTCTATTTTGGCTTTAAAATCTCTTTTAGCCTATCGGAGCTTTGTTTTGGCCTTAAAAATCACTATTTTTGGGCCTAAATCAGTCTATTTGTATTATAAGGTACTTAAGACCCCAATAGCTTATGTCCTCTAGCCCCTTCCTCCATGCGTCCTTAGCCCTGCAATCGGGCACTTAAAACATAAAGCCTCTGTGCAAAAACCCATTTTCCCTTTGGTTTTCTATTTTTTTGACCTTTCCTCTCAGGACAGATCATGACCGTTGATTTGATAAGATTGACGGTTGTCACGTGTTTTCTCCCATCCACCCGATCACTTACCTCCCTTTCCTCCTTTCAAATAGCCCACCCCATCTTTCAATCTCCGTCATCCGATCGGGAGATCTAACGACCAGGACTAAACCTGATAGCCCGATACCTTTCCACTGTGACAAGCCGTCATACATCATGGTGGGCCCTACCCACCTTTTTCGCCCGCACAAATTGCTGCCCATCACGCGCGATCCGCACCATCAGATCCACTGCCCATGATCCAACGACTTAAACTCCGCTTCGCAAAAATTTCTCACCCAAAGTTTAATGCCCAAAAATTTTTCAAAATGGACAGTATTCGAAGGGACACATGTCAGATGTTGTATCGAATCACATTCCAAAAGTGAATACCGCCTCCCCCCATTTCATTTTGTGAAAATTGTTTTTGGTTTTCCACCATACCGCCTACCCTCCACAACATAACTTCTCTTTTAATCCTGTCCATCGATCTCTGAGATCGCATGGACCACGTTATATCGCGACATCAAACGCATTGCTTCCCATCTCGGTCCCAAACGACTTCATCAAGTGATCTCCACCGTAGATCATCTTGATCTAACGGTCCACATTCATCCTCGCACCCAAACCTCCATCGACCTGGTTAGCTGCTCTGCCAGGGTTTTTTCCCAATTTTCCGCTGCAATCCCATTCTGCCTCATTGCTCCTCCACCCTCGCAAGCCTCTGCTACAGTCATACCCCCTCGCAGGGTTTATATAACATATTTAAATTGTCTATTTGCAGGTTCCGCAATGGTGTTGCTCAGTTTTTCTTACAGTCACAGAGGTGACAAGAATGATAAATCGCGACGACCATACAGCATTAATCAAAGAATATAGGGAAGCACCTGGGTTTAAAGGCTTGTTTTATCTAAGATCGGGGTTATTGACCCTAACACAAAACCCTCCAGTACCTCCTATAACCTGTATATTCACAGAAATAGGTGTGCAGAATTTTAAAGTGTATCAGAGTAGAATTGAAGGGTTAAAGGCATAATATTGAAGATTAAGAAGCCTAATCCACAGTCAGCAAGGATAAAAACCATAAAGATGATTAAAGAGGCTAAATGAAGCCTAAACACAATCAGATCCATATCAGCAGAAACAATTTGAGCAGATCAACAAAGAAGGAACAAAATCAGGCTTAAAACAGGTTAAGGTACAAAGGGACAGAGCAGTTATTGATGCAGAATGTTGACTGACATAGGCATAACCCCTCTACATGCACAAAAATCTGTTAAGCAGTTATTACACCAGAGGAACTGCTATAAGCTGTCAGAAGTAGTTATTTGGAAGTATGGGAGTCCTCATAGCCCATTCTTTCACTTAACTCACACCAAGAAGATAACAGTACCCCTGCAGATAGTATTTCTTCCCAAAGGACACTCTGTGGGATGTTTTATGTCATATCAAAAGGGTCTCAACAAGCTACATAGTTATTGATCTTGTCTAGAATTCAATGAAATGTTTAAGACACAAAATGGGGCATTCGAATGCCTTCTCCTACCTTTGATGATCATTAAAACCTTCTTTACCTACTTTTCTTCATTTTTTTCCTATAAAGTTTCTTTTAAGTCTCATTGTAAAAGGTTGGCATTTGGTGATTTCTAAAGTAATACATATTGCTGCTTTCAAGAAGCATTGGTGTTCTGAAAGGAGTGTGGAGGTCTTTTTTTTCTACTAATGAAGGAGGCAGGACCATTGGATCCCTGAGCCTGGTTTTGGTGAATTACTTCTTATTGTTAATGTTATTTCTTGTTTTTCCACTTTGTTCCATCATGCTTTGCTTACAGTAGGATAAAAATTTTAGGCAGAGAAATGTATCTTAGAAGAACCTCTGACCTATTTATCCTTCACTATTTATATGTTTTCTGCTACTGAAAATGACAGGGTAGTCTAATTACTCTCTTAAATATTCAGTTTGTTTTATTTCAGAAATGATCAATTCAGTTGTGCTAAAGACTGTTTAGGCGTTCTCTCTCTCTTTGCCACTGAATGTTGTGTCTGAAATCTCCCTTTAATTATTAATTCTTGCAGTTTGACAGAAAGGCTTGTTTCAAACATACCCTCTATTCATTATTGTAATTTTTGTGTTAAAGGTCCCTATAATTGCAGTCCTAAATGTCTAAGGCGTTCCCTCTTTTTTGAATGCAATTGTATGTCTTTGTTGATTAAGCTTTCAACAGTGAACTTATATCAGGAAATAGGGCGTTCCCCAAATCATATGATTCATTCAGAAGGTTTTAGTGTGCATTTCTCCTTTCTTTGAGTGTTTAGGTTAATTTAGTCCATAACAGTGAGCTTACTGGAGGAAATATGGTTTTCCCCGAATCTTTTAGGCCATTGGAAAGGGTTTAGTTTTCTTTTCACTCTTAGTCTTTAATGTTCATCCCATTTCACTTATATTATTCAATAGATCTTTGACCAAGTTAGATTTCCCTTTGGTTTCCCTTCCTTCTCAATCAGAACTATTGGATTTTCACATGACTCCATTTCCCAATGGCTTGTAGATTCCCATGCTCTATCTATACCACCTGAAACACATTTGTCCAACCAAACAAAAAAAACAAACCCTTGTGCTCTATAACTAGCCTAATACCTTAAATTGAACTTTAAAGATACATCATTCTTACCTTTATAGAGAGATCCCTCTCTGGATCGAGGAGGGCTAGATCCTGAGATCCCAAATCAGTTTTGATGTTGTCTTGTGTTTTGGTTTTGCCAAACTAGCCAAAACACAGGAGCCCCAACACAACCTACTAACCTCTTATTGTTGAGAATTTAGATAAACTATTGTATCGCACAACTTCTCATTATCAAGATCATACTTGTGCAACTTCTCCTTTTGCTTGATATTTTCTTCTGATATCTCCTTAATATCTTTTAGAGAAAAGATAAACTTCTTCCTTAAATAGATTTTTTCATATATATCATTTTCTCCTCTATTAGAGGTGTTGGATGAGCTACCACAGAGATCTAAAACCATCTTTGTGTCCATGGAGTCTTCCACTGGACTAAGGGGTATCCCTTCTTCATCACTACAAGGGGTTCTCTTATTTTCTCCTATAGATGAGCACACCCAAGATCTCTCTTCTTCCTCTGAGGTACTCTCATTTGCTACTGCTGCAAATATAGGTCTCTCTTCACAACAAATAGATGTGTGTGTGTGTGTGTGTGTGTGTGTGTGTGTGTGTGTGTGTGTGTGTGTATATATCTTCAAAATAATAATATGTACATCTAGTGGCTAAATGAACTATCTTTTTACAATTATCACAGAACAGTAGCTTACCTTCAGAGTCACATGGCCTCTCATCCAGGACTTCTTCTTCACCATCATTAGAGTGGATATCAACAGTTCACTCACAGGAAGAAACATCTTCAATATTTTGAGCACCTTTCCTTTAGGATGCCTTCTTATTCCTATTCATTATCTTCTTCTCATTATTAGTAGCCTTCACATATTCAAGCTCATTGCTTGATCAAGAAGATTATTCGACCTCCTCTTTACCTATGTACCTTTATCCTCCATTTAGGCATTACAAGTTATCCATCATTTCCTTTGCTAACTCATAATGCCTCACTTTATCAGCATCTGGTTTAGACAACCCTTTCATGATAAACTCCTTGTATTTTGTATTGAACTTATTCCTCCATCCATATATAACAAACAACCAAATGTTTTCATTGATTACCATAAAATATTCCTCCATTCTAATCTTCGAGAGCCCATAGTCTGATCCATTCAAAAATGGAACTCCTTCTATTTTTATCCATACTTGATTAGCCATTTTTTCCCTTTGATCTACCTTCAAGTGGTTAAGCTATTCCTGAAGAAATGTGGATTTGATACCAATTGTTGCAAAAAATGTTATTATTGAGAGGGGGAGGTGAATTATTATTAAGGATAATTTTAAATTTTTATCCCAATTTACTTTTATTATTCAAACTTTGAAACCATCAATATAACCAACAACAACATATCATGTCGTAGCAATATGAAATCAACATACAAGAGTGAAGCATGAGCAACATACACATGAGACATAGAGGTTTAACGTGGAAACCCTTTAGGGAAAAATCCACAAAAGCTTCTTGTCATTATTGATGTAAAAATAAGTGCACCTACTTTAAGTAGGTTTTAACCATGAACATAAATTATATTCAAATGATTTCTTAAAAAAAAATAAACAATAGAGAGAGCATAAAACATAAAAGAAATATACACAGATATTTTTCCCCTAGATCCCAAATCGGGACTACCAGCTTTATTTTTCATTATTATTCCTTTTAGTGTTACAACACATATATATACATGTCAAAGCATTCATAAACCCCAATCCATTAACCCTGGATTAGAACATAACCGTAGTTCCCTTGACTGGATCTACAAAATATCATGGGCAGAAAACCATCATGCCCCAAAACCATGTGCAAACCCATGCACAAGACCATAGGTAGGTCCGCCCACTTAAAATAGGGTCCAAATAATTTTTTTCCGAGGCACTGCCCGCCCCCTACAAACCCCTAGACAGGGGGGCTATTGTCCCCCCTGTGCGACTATTCGGGAAAATAATACAACACACACCCAACACTTTATTTCACCAATATTTTTTGTGAGTAACCACTCACAAGAAGCACAAAATCCCTTTAATTTTTTTCTAGCACCAACTTCCTCCTTTTGTAGACACCTATTTATCTTACCAGAAGCACCATGTGAAGCACCAACTTCATGGATTTGTTGCAAGCACAAACTTTCAGCTCATTGGATTTATGAAAGCACCAACTTGCAGGAGGCACCAACCCCCAATCCTTCTCAAGTACCCACTAGATATGGAAGCACCAACTTCTTGTATGGAGGCTCCAACACACACTCAATAAGGAACTAATTTTCATTGTAATTGGCAACCTCTCTTCCTATTTTCAGCTATATTCTCTTCAGCCCTTTCCCATGGAGAATTCTCAGTCCTCTACTCATTATATAACATCCCATTACTCTTCTCATCAGCATTTAGTAAATACAACACTATAAACTCTACTTTTCTAATGCACACACTCAGCTATTGACCCCATCTATTCAACATGCTTTCTCTTCCTTTCACATCATAGCATTGGCTCACTCGGCCTTCTTCCTCTGCATAGAAACACAGCCTATTTCTGCATTTTTTTCCTCTACTTAGGAACTCTCTAGCCACTCTTTGTAACAGATTCACTTGGCCTCACATAGTCGCACGCACACTTACACAAAGCTCTACTCATAGCTCACTAGCAACAATGTTGCTTCCCCCACATTGTCTAACAGCGATACTAGGTTTTGTTCCTCTAATGCACTCTGCTCGATGCTACCTCTGTTGCCTGTTTCCATAATACTAGAGTGTACCCCTGGCATGGATCTCCATTATGTTGTTGTGTCTAACTTGGCCACTGATCATGTGCTCAAAAATATGCTCAAAATTAAAGTTTTCGGAATAGTGTGGAACCTAAACGACCACATAGATCTCATCATTTTGAATCTAGCGCAACTTGTTTCATGTAAAAAAGTCACCGTATGCTCCCAAAAATGAGTTATGTTCATTTTCCCAAACAAACAAATTTTTCAAAAATGACAGTTGACTGAGAAAAAATTTGGGCCAATGGCAGGCTACCACATGGCCTCTTCTGGTTGGTCAAAAGTTAAATTTTTTTTAGCCTACCACAACCTGACATGTGTTAGACCCTTAATGGTTCTGTTGTGGGTGAATTTTATTGGGTGGTTGGTGGCCAACCACATGCTGCCACATGACCCAACCAGAGGCTACCACACGGCAACACGGGGGCCACCAAAATTTGGTTGGTATGCCAAACTGCTCCTCATGGGATTCGAACACTGAACCTCACTCTGAACAGCACAACACCTTAACCAACAAGCTACCATTATTTTTTGTTAAACCATAGTCTGAAAACCTCATTTAAACTATATGTGGCGGAGGTTTGGGGGAAGGGGCTAGGGCTTAGCCCTAATCCCCCCCCCCGCCCATGGGGGCGCGACGGAGGAGGGGAGGGCCCCACCCATGTTTAATTAAAAATTTTCAATTCTACCATAAACTATATGGTGTAAGATTTAGATTTATGGCATTATTGGGCATTTTAACTGTTCAACAATTTCACCTTAAATTCCACAAATTTGTTGCTCTTTTAGCTTAAAAAAGAGTGAATTTGTAGTACGGTTCTGGATTTTGGGGAATTTGTGGTGCGATTAGCAGCAAAGCTAGGGAGGCTCATAACTTCTTTAGTTTTTGACCAATTTTGGAGCAGAAAGAGGCTAGATAGGAATTTTTTACAGTTCTGGAGCTGATGGAATAGGATTTGAAGCCATTTGAGCATTGTAAATGTATGTAATCATCATTTTGAGCATAATGATATAGGGCCAAGCCATTGGAAGCTGGACCTAGGAGATGTAGCCCAGGAGAGGTGAACTCCTTCATCACTTGTTGTGTTGTGGTTAATTTTTATGGTTTATTTGTCTGTTGTTTATGCATTTTCAATGTTTTAATTCACACTTTATGTGTATAAAAATTAACATAAAAGCTCACTAAAACTCAGTTTTTAACACTTGCAATTTATAAACTCTTAAGCACATTTTCATTAAGATCTCACATGTTGGGGTCTTGTGATTTGGCAGATTGGCATACCAAGTGACAAGGCAACATCAAAACCAGTCTTTAGAGCTCTAGGACATAGCCTTCCTAGTCTCAGAGAGGGATCTCTCAATTGTTTGCAAAGATGTGAACTTGTTCTCTTTTAAGGGTTGATTTTAGGCTAGTTATTAAGCATGAGTTTGTTTGATTGTTTGGTTGGACATGATGATCTAGGAAGCATAGATAGAAAAGGGAAATCTCTAAATCATTGGGCAATGGAGTCAAGTGGAAGTTGTAACAAGTTTTTAAATGGATCAGGGTTATCAAAGGGAAAATCTAACTTGGCCAGTGGATCTACAAAGTCTTTTAGGTGAAATGAAATGGACATCAAAGGTTTAGAATGAAAAGTAGAACTAAGGGAAATTAAGAATCCTTAATTATATGTACTTCTCAACAAAGAGACTTAAAACATCATCTGAACATGAAGAGACATTTCATAGACAGGGCTAACCATAAATTCTAGAAACCACACTTCAGCAAATAATAATTCCAATACAAAATTCTCCAATGAAATATAGAAGGCAAGAAACTCATTTAACTTCTAGTTATTTCACCTTCAAGGATAAGAAAACATTCAAGATTCACAAATAATTGCATTCATAGAAGATGGAACTCCTAGACATCTTTGATTACAACTATGAATACCTTCAAAACAATTATTTGAGCAAGTACAAAGGGTATGATCGGAACAAAACCTCTTTGGCGGACTTTGGATAATGGTACTTTGAAGGGAAACTTCAGAAACAGTTTTTAAGTGGCAGCAAGTAAGCAGGGAAAACTATAAATCATTCTTGAGGCCAACTATATTGAACTATTTAAGAAGTACACAAGCATAAGGGTTCTAGAGAGAAATTAAGAATTCTCCATAATATCTCAACAGAAGAAAACATAAATACAGTGAAGAGTAAACAGAACTAAGGTGCTTTCAAAAGACATTTCTTAGTCTAAACTTTTTACTCTACTGTAACAAAGAATGGTGAAACATAATGGAATAGGAAATAACAATAACAAATTTAGATAACTTCACCAATAGCCAAGCTCATGGATCCAATGACAGAGCTTTCCCCATTAACAAAGAGGTCTAGACATCCACAAGTTCCAGAACATCAATTTCTTTTTAACTTCAGCAGAACTATGTATTACTTCAAAGAGTCACCAAATTCCAACAATACAATGAGTTCGAATGCAGTATTTATGCTGCAAATGAGGAGGTGGAGCTGATCTAGGGTTAAAGTGTTATTAATTACAGAGTAAATACATTCCTAGCCTTGAAAACCATGCAAGGAATAAGGTAGGAAGATGTTCAACTACTCCTCTGCTTCAATAACTCTGTCTTAACTTCTAAGGAAAGATAGGTGAAAATTTTGACTTTGCATCCTATCTCTATCTTTTTACAATAACTGCCTGACAGCTTAAAATATCTTCTATCTATGTAATAACTGCCAATTTGTCTTTGCAAGTAGAATAGTAGGCTATAGGTGGCCTTCTAGATTTTCTGAGTGAACAACTGCTACTTTGATTCATTCGAGGCCTTCTTAACCTAAGCTTCCTTAAATTTATTATTTTAAATTGTGCTTAAGGCCTGATTCTGCTTTTTTCCTTTATAGTCCTTCATGTTTTCTTTAATCTTTATTTGATTTCTCTAAACCTTCTTCATCTACATTTAACTATGTTTTGATCTTTTAAATTTCAGATTAAGCCTTTTAATCTTCAGACCTTTATGCTCAACCTTTTTCTTCATTCTCTGGTGTTTTGATTTTTCTTGTTTGCTACGTGTATAGGTCTTTTGTTGTGCTAGAGGGTTTTAATAAATGATCGATGCTCATGACACATTGACCCGATTTTGGAGATAAACCCCTTTTGTCCCTTTCTCCAATTAATAATAGCCCAAATATCGTCACCTTCAGCCTCTGCAACCATTTTTCTTGTGGGATGGATTTAATGTTTATCCGTCATAAAAAACCTGCAACAAAACACCAAACTATTTATATAAAACATGTGTATGTTGTTTAACTACTAACAGGGGCTAAGTGAGGGTGAAGGAACTGTGCAGAGGAGGAGGAATGCGTGGAGAGAGGGATTCCATGGCAGAACTAGGAGAAAATCGCAGAAAGTTTTACTATGGGTGCGAAAAGAGGAAGGGTGGTTTTGCGGAAACCGGCGGTGGTTTTCACGTGGCTAGAAGGTGGTAGGTGGTTTAGGCCCATACAAACACAATTCCATTCAATTTTTGCCACGCATCGTGGGACAAACCACCCATTTCGCATGGAAATGGGTTGTTAAACCACGACCGCGAAATGAATGCAATATGCAATATGGGCCATTAGATCTCAAGCGATGAGATCTACGACGTGGGTTAAACCCGATGGGAGAGATAGGGTTGGTGAGGGATTAATTGGGTTACAGGTGGTGGATAGGGATTGGGATATGGTTTCGTGGGTGTAAGGTGGGGCTAGGAGGATAGATGAGAGGTGGGAGTATGATAACCGTTGGATCGAGCCCGATCAATGGTTCGGATTGATTTCGGATAAAATCAGTGGCGGGGTGAGAAAATGGAGAAAGGGGCTAAAGTACAGTGCGGGGGCATATAGATAGGAACGGGGCTTGAGAAATAAATGGGTTAAGGGAGTAGCGGGTGGTCACAACCCTTGCTTATATGTGGAAAAGGGCTGGGGATTTGGGTCAAAAAAGGGCTTTAAACAGGCTTGCTTCATAAAGTGGGTTTTTTTATTATAAAAAACAGAGTTTTTATAATGTTTTGAGGGTCTGATAGGCTTAATAAGTCAATTTGAACCAAAAAAAATGATTTTATATGGTTACCAAGCCTTCTTAAGAGAAAATGAGGAATAAGGGGGGTCTTAGGAAAGGTGAAAAGATGATGAATGAGAGTGTCAGGGAAGGGATGAAATGGGCAAACTTAGGCCTAAAAATGGAGTTTCTTTTGCAGCAGGGTGAACTTTTTAAGGAGGAAAAGATGAAGCTTATGGTGAATTTAGTCAAGTTTAGGATAATGAATTTATTGAGATTTCTAGAACTCACAATGTTTCTTGAAATATTGTTTCTAGAAATCTAGGTTTTTCAATTTATTCATCCTTAGAATATTAGCACAATTATTGATGACTAACATCACACATATCAAGTTTGGTGTCAGATCTTTGGTTTTATTGTTGCTGTGAGGATTGAATTTTTTGCAAGTGTATGTGATGATTAAAAGGTTGAATCTCAGGAGAGGATAAGGAAAGATTGTGGTTGAAAGTCCTCAAGTTAGTTCAAGGATAAGGAGAGAAAGTTTTCCACAATATCCACCACAAATCCTTCCTCAAATTACAGTTGAAGCTTCAACAAGTATGTCACATGAAGGAGAGCCTAACAATATTTCAGATGGTGAAAAAACCTTCAAGAAATCATTCTTAGATATGACAAGAATGGTCAAATATCTCTATGAGGAGAGAATCACAAGGATGCAAGGTGAGAGCTCCAATATTCCAAAGCGAGATAAGTCTTCAAAAGGAGAAGAAGGAGATGGACACAAGCCTCCAAAAGGTAATGGGAATGGTGACAAACCACCTTTGACACCACCATTCTCCTCACAGCCATCCTCGCCACCATCTTCACCATCATCTTATTCCACAACAATCCCTTCACAAACACCTCCATAATCTCCAAAAGGTCATGGTAAAACTCCATTTTAAAGCTAGACATTAAGTTTAATTTTCCTATGTATGATGGAGAGGTAGATGCTGAAATATTAGACAATTGGGTACACCAGCTTGAAGTGTATTGCTTAATACAAAGAATCAAGGATGATGACATAAAGATTAGGCTTGGTTCACTAAGATTGGAAATTGTAGAACTTATTTGGTGGGAATCCAAAACTCAAGAGGAAATGAAGAAACATGGTAAGGTCTTAACCTCTTGGAATGATTTTTTTGCTGCCTTAAGGAGACAATTTTTTCCATTGGCATACATGAAAAAGGCTATAATGGACAGACAAAACTTTAGGCAAGGTAAAGGAAAAAGTGTTCAAAGCTATACTGAAGAATTTAGGAGAAGAGCACTTGGGTGTAGAGTTGAATTCACAAGACACTTTATTGAAATATATTGGAGGTTTTCATAGTTACCTAAGACATACTATTCTCATGTTTAATCCTTCAAATTTAGATAAAGTATGTGTACAGACCACACATCTAGAGGAAAGAGGGAAACATGTTTCAAAGGAGACAAGTGAGGATACCTTTGAGTCTGAAGAGAAAGAAAATGATTAGAAGAATGCTTACATCAAGATGGAGAAAGAAAAACTCACATGCAAACATTGTTCCAAATATGGGCATGATGAAGATCATTGTTGGAAACTTCATCCAGAGATTAAACCCAACAAGCTTAAAAACAAGGAGAATGAGAAGACAACTGCAACAATAACACATGATTTAGGTTCTGATTTTAGAGAGAAAACAAAGATCACCACAATGGGTTTGAAAGGTAAGGACATTGCAAGAACTAGTTCTTCAAGTTGTCAAAATAATACTCAATATGATGAAACAAGAATTGAACTTTTCCATGTTAGAGTTATTTCAAAGCATACCAAGATTGACACCCTATTTGATAGTGGTTCAGAAGAAAATATTATTTCATTGGACTTAGTGAAGAATTTGAATTTAGAAACCATTCCTCATCCAAGACCTTATCCTTTAGGTTGGATATGTAAGAATGCAAATTTGCAGGCGGTGAGGAAGTGCATACTTAGATTTGCAATCACTGCAAACTTTCTTGATGAAGTTGAACTTGATGTTGTTCCACTTGATATTTATGGTATTGTTTTGGGTAGCCCATTTCTTTATGATAGGAGAGAAATATTTCATCTCCATGAGAATACGTATCACTTGTTCAAGAATAGGATTGAATACATTGTTAGAGCACATAGTAAGAAGATGAAATCATCTCTTATGCATGTTGGACAAATGAAGAGAATTATGAATGCTAGTCAAAAAATTTCTTTTTTAACGTTCAAACATGAAGATGTTGCGAATGGGGCGTTTCAAGGTGATGCATCAAATGAAAATTCTGATTTCATTGAGGTTGCTAATGTTTTTGATAATATATTTCAAGAGTCTAAGATTTTTCCTTTTAAAACAAGTCAACAAGATGTGGTAAAATTGTACAAGCATGCATCATTATTGAGTAGTGATTGAACAAGATGTCAGTGCAAGAGAGTGCAAAGATCAAAGAGAAAGTGCAAAAGAAAATTTTAAAAGAGGGAATTGGGTTCAATAGTTCTTCTTGAAGTTTTCACAAATTGTTTTATTTGAAATTGGATGTTGCATGGCGATGGCGATCACATTTGGTCAAGAGTCAAACCAAGCATAAGGCTAGACAAGTTAAACATCGTCATGTCGATAGTGTTCAAGGTGAAAATAATTTCAAGTTGTTTAAGTTTCCTTTGATTGATGACCAAGGAGGGAACATTTTTTTTCCTTCAAAGACGGTTGTTGTTTTGAAAACTTTGAGAAATTACAGCAAGATGGTATTTACAACAGCAAGACAGGACCTACAGAAACAAGGGAAAATATCAGTTTTAATGAAAAACTCAAATTTTTTAATTCAAGAAAATTCCAGTGGATTAAGACTAGAAGGATGAGGGGGTTGTACCCTCATCCAAATGTTTAGTAATAAAATATATTGGGTCCAAAAGCTTCCAGTGGGGAGGAGTGATCAAGTGCTCAAAAATATGCTCAAAAAATAAATTTGTTGAAATGGTGTGAAACCTAAACGATTGCATAGATCTCGTCATTCTAAATCTGGTGCAACTCAATTCACCGCAACTCATTTCATAGAAAACCAACACCGTATGCTCCCGGAAACGAGTTCTGTTCATTTTCCCAAATAAGCAATTTTTTCAAAAATGACAGTTGACTCAGAAAAATTTTGGGCCAATGGAAGGCTCCCACGTGGCCTCTTATGGTTCATCAAAAGTCGATTTTTTTTGGGTCTACCACAACCTAACACGTGGCAAGCCCTGAATGGTTCTGTTGTGGGAGAATTTTATTGGGTGGTTCATGGCCAACCACATGCTGCCACGTGGCCCAATCGGAGGTTGCCATGTGGTAGCATGTTGGCCACCAAAATTTGGTTGGTATGCCAAACTGCACAACATGGGATTTGAACACTAAACCTCACTCCAAATAGCGCAACACCTTAATCAACAGGCTACCATTGTTCATTGTTAAACCATAATCTGAAAACCTCATTTAAACTATATGTGGCATAGGTTTGGGGGAAGGGGCTAGGGCTCCATATTATATGTGATATGGCAATTGGCCTGGAACCGGGGGCTCGACAGAGGTGGAGAGGACCCAACCCATTTTTAATTAAAAAATAATAATTTGGCCATAAACCATATGGTTTAAAATTTAGAGTTATGGCGTTATTGGGAATTTTAACTGTCCAACAATTTCACCCAAATTTTCACAAATTTATTGCTTGGCTAGCTGAAATCATGGAAATTTGTAGGATGGTTTTGATTTTGGGGAATTTGTGGTGCAATTAGCAGTAAAGCTAGGGAGGCTCATAACTTCTTCATTTTTTGACCAATTTTGGAGTAGAAAGAGGCTAGACATGCATTTTTTATAGTTCTGGAGCTGATGGAACAAGTTTTCAATCCATTTGAGCATTGTAAATGTATGTAATCACCATTTTGATTGTAATTATATAGGTCCAAGCCATTGGAAGCTGGACCAAGGAGATGTATCCGAGGAGGGGTGAACTCCTTCGTCACTTGTTGTGTTCTAATTATATTTATGGTGTATTTTTCTGTTGTTTCTGCATTTTCAGAGTTTAATTCATGCTTTATGTGTATAAAAATTAACATAAAATCTCATTAAAACTCATTTTTTAACCCTTGCAATTTATAAAACCTCAAGCACATTTTCATTAAGATCTCATAGATAGAATCCACTATAGTTGAATTAAACACGGGGAATGAGGTCCTAAGTGATCTCCATACTGAAAATTAATTCTCAGTCAATACTACACACTCCAATGAGGCTCTCCATGCTTATTCATGGCTCACTTAACTTTATTTTACTTCATTATGGCTTCTCGACATTTCATTTAATTCAATGAGGTGTGTCTCAACTCATGATGGGCCCAACACTCTTCCCTGCAGATCATGGTCCTTGCCACCTTGACCGGCCAATTTATGTAGTCTCCATTACTCTTGCGACACCAACCTTCTACACACATTTACTAGTTGTCAAACCATTCATCTGCATACACCTCTGTGCTTATAGTTTTGGAGCTCCACACATCATAAATTTTATTAAAACAATGCTACGATATTACAATATTTTGATTGGCCTTTTATCCCCTTATCATTTTTACTCATATGACCACTTCCTATGACCATCAGTATAGTGCTTAGGTGCTAAGCCTTTTAGGATCCAGTCAGGGGCCTATCTCCTTGTATATTTATCTCTACCCTTGGTTCTTTATGCTTTCACAACCAAACACCAATCAATCATCAGAAGCCCTTGGTATCATAACATTTCCAAATTTCAATTACAAAATGAGTTATGAGGTTATTAGCCTCCGATATACTACATAGAACTTAGGTTCTAGGCCCAGTGCCAATCCACATCGGAAGCCACATGTATCATAACCTTTTCAATTTGAAATTAGAATAGAGTTACAATGTCTCCTTCCTCTAAAATACTCCATAGAACTTAGGTGCTAAGGCCTTCTTTGTGCCCTTGGTTGTTTTGGGTCCCCGCAACCAAGCACCACTCAACATTGGAAGCCCCTTGTATCATAATTTTTTTCAATAAGCAATTACACGGGTGTTACAAGAACTTCAACTTCCAATATACGACCTTATAGATGACATCACTCTCTCGTCATTATCTTTACATAGCGTCTCCTTAGTGGGGACACGTGTCACCTTGATTTTCCCCATTAGGCCACCGAAAATGCTAAATCTGGCTACCACATGTCCTCCATATAGCCGCATCATACTGAATTCATCTGCTTCTTTAGCTCTTGAGGGCCAATCACACGCTTCCATGTTTCCTATTAGAGGAGAGAGAAAGGGTTCCTGTTTCTTTGGTTTTGCAACATATTTCCTTTGTAATTTCATTATCCTCACAACCTTGGCTCTTTTAAAAGAATTCAATAATTAATAACTTCTGATATTCTTAGGTTTTGAAATGTCTAGGCTCCAAGGTCCCAATATGTTTCCATGTGGCTTGTCTTGAGGAGAGAGAAAGGGTCCCTCAGTCCTTGGTTCACAAGAAAATTATTTTTTAAACTATGTTTTTCGTAAGCCTCGACACTTTCAAAGAATTTAGAACTCCTTTGAAATATCTGCTCCTCCCAACCTCGGTAATTTTAAACAATTTCATTCATAATAACTTATGAGGTTCTGTAAACTGAAGTTTTGAACCTCTAAGGTTCTGCTTGCTCTCAGATATTCTACTTCTTTGAGGTTATGATATGACTTTCTTAGTCCTTTTGATATCGGGTCATGATGCTTTGATCCTTCTGATATTCTTCTTGCTCCGATATCTATTTTAAATAAACCTCTAAGGTCTTGGACATGCTTTCGATATTTGACCTTCCAAAATTTGGCATTTCAAAGCTCTCGAGACTTCGCCCTCCTCTATGTTTGGCATTGCTACCAACTTTTTCTATGTGTCAATTATCCTCCAACCACCTTTTAACTTTGATTTCATGGCTTAAGTCCCCAAACTTTGACTCAGAAATTTTCATAATTCCACATAGCGTTGGAAATCTCTTTTAGATAACTTTCCAGTGGATAATATCTGATGTAGTCTTTGAGCCCATTTGCTACCTGCAAGGTGGCTGCAAAATCTCTATTTTTCTTTTCACCTTGACCCTTCTTCTTGTTCATATAAACTGCTCTTTAGAGGAGTTTAGAAAGGTTCCACATACCATTAGAGATATATTTCCCTGCACTCACCAACTATGTCATCTCCAAGAGAATATGAGATGATATCTTGAGGTAAAAACTCCTCCAAAGTCTTGGATTCCCAACCATAATAGTATTCTTTTTATGGCTTCTCCAATAATCCTAATACTACAGTGATTCTCTACCATAGACTAAAACAACCATAGGGCTCCCCCTACTCTTGAAACATCAAGCACATCAAACTATCCCAATTATCATCAAAGCTATGCTAGGGGGCATCAAATCCAACATATGTTGCCACAAACATCCATGCTGGTATGTTTGACATCAATGCCAACACTCTTATCAATTGTTAGACAATGTTAACTGCCTAACACATCTCTCAACATGATTATTAACATCAATTCCAACACACTTGTAGCCACTAGCCATCCAGACAATTCCAACTATCCAACGAACATAATGTCATAATTAAAAGAACATAGTTCTAGTAGTCAAAGGTTTGAGACTCTCGTGGATATTTGAAGTTTGAATGGCTCGTAATATATGACTTGGCTTTGGGTGAGCGCAAATTTTTTGTCATGGATCTATTTATTTTTATTGTCTTAGAGTATATAACATATCTCCTATTCGATTTGTTCATGCTTCGGCTCCTCGTGAGCGTAAATGTTTTGTTGTGGATTTTTATGGTTTGATTCGCTCTTGGTTATGAATTAGATCTTGGTGAGCGGAAATATTCTTATGTTAATATATATGGTGAGCACAAATAGTTTGATGTGCATCTCTATGTTTTGATTGGCTCTTCGCTTTTTAAATGGATCATAGTTCTCTCTCGTTTGATTGGCTCTTGGTTTTTTACAGGGATTGTGGATCTCTATGATTTGATTGGCTCCTATTTTTGACATGAATGATGGAACATTGTAGTTTTATTGGATCCTAGTTTATGATGTGGGAATTTTTGGTTTTATTAGTTCCGAGTTTTTAATATGGATCATGGATCTCTATGGTTTGATTGGCTCCTAGTCTTTTCCATGGATCATGGAAAATTATGGTTTGATTGGCTCCTAGTCACATGACTTGAAACAATGTGATATGAATACTTTGGAATGATTGGCTCATGGTCTGTGACTTGTATCCACATTATTAGAATAGTTTCTAACCTAGTAGATTGATTGGTCTATCATGATAATTCATGTCCCCTCAACTTTTGATTGGCTCAAAAATCATGGTCTGGTGGAAAGAAGTTTGACTCGACGTAAGAATATGACCTGGATATCTTGGCTCTCTAAGGCATGTGATCTATTTATATTAATAACAACCATGTGTTCTTGAATTAATTATTTTGTAGCACAATTGGTAAAATGTGTAGTGGCACCTAGGAGGTTGGGGGTTCGAACTCTGTTAGGAAGGTGAAATTTCTTATTATTATTTTTTACCACAAACTATAATTATGTCAAATAGTTAGGAAGACAAAAGGTGATAATTTTGTATAACCATCACCAAAAACGTTCAATTTTTAGGCAGTGACTCATAAACGTGGAATTTGCAGAATAATTAATTTTTTCAATGTTTTTGTTGGTCAATTTGAAGACAAACTGATTTCAAAAAAAGGGTTTTGGTTGAAATTATTTTGTGTTAAATTAGGGGAGCTGCAAAAAAATTTTGAGGTTTGGGGATCATGGTTATTGTTAATATGAACTTAAACATTTTTTTGAGATGATGACGTTGCATAATATTGATGATTAAAACACATGTTGATTTGGTTGTTATTTGAGCTTGTGGATCAAATTTGAAATATTTTTAAAAGTGGTCCACAATAGTTTGAAGAAGGAGGTGGGTGCCTCAATCAGGTTGAAGCTAATTCAAGTTGGTTCTTTCACATATTCGAGGTTGTTTCCTCAATCAATTTGTAACTTACTACAAGTTGGTGCATGCACATTTTGGTGGTTGGTGACTACAAATTTATTTTTTGGGGTTTGTTCCTCCAATAGATTGATTCCTATAAATATATGTAATCAAATATAAAGAAGACAAAAGGAATTTTTTGTTTTCTCCCATAAGGGTTTCCATTTACATTTGGTGTTCTTTGATGATGATCTGATGATTTTCTTTAATGATGCATTATTATGTTTGCAATTTTGATATATTACCAAATTGTTTAAATTCATGAAAATTGGTCATTACATTGATTCACCCCCCCACTCAGTGTAATCGTTAGTATAAAAATTGGTATCAAAGTGGGTTCCTCTAGGAATAGTTAATCATTGGAAGGTTGATCACAGGGAAGATGGATTCTATTATATTTTCTAGCAAGCCTCCACAATTTGATGGAACAAATTATGCCTTCTAGAGGATAAGAATGGAAACCTATATCATGTCCTTGGGTATGAATGTTTAGGAGGTTGTTGTCGATACTAACTACCAAGTACATGGTACCCCTCCTTCCAGTACAATCGGTAAATATCTTTATACATCCAATGCAATAGCTAAACGTTCCATCTTGAGTTGTTTATCAAATACCTAGTTTGTAAAAGTAATGCATTGCAAGTCAACCCATGATATAATGAAAAAGCTTAAATATTCTTATGAAGGAGGCAAAAAAGTGGAGTCCAACCTACAAAGTTACAAAAGTTAGTTTTAAAGTTTGAAAATGGAAGAGGATGATAACATTACTTCATAATTTCTTTGAGAAGAAAATATTTTCAACTCCATCATAGGTCTCGATGAAGAATTCAAGTTATTATTGTTGGGAAAATATTGATATCACTTCCTTCATAATTCAATCCCAAAGTATCATCCCTTAAATAGCTATCATAATTTGAACATGCATATGCTTCATGGAAATATCACTACATATGAGCTAAGGATAGAAAAGGAAAATTTAGGAACAAAGAAGAAAATTTTAAAGCAACCAAGGAAGGAATCAAGCAAAGGGATCAAGAAGACTCCAATCATGGATCAGATGAAGAACAAGCCAACTATGCCAGAAATATAAAGAATGGAACTGGAAAATTTAAAGGTAAGCTTCCTTTTAAATATTTTGAATGTGGAAGAATAAGGAACTCTGCTTCTAAATATCCTTATGAAAAATTAATGATAGTGATGATGAAGCGATGTTCAAATCTAATAATCAAAAGAAGATTTTGCACTCAAAGAAAGAGAGTGATTAAAAAAGAAACAAAATTATATATAATTATAAAGAGGTGAGATATTGTTCATAAATAAAGAATAATAAATTCAAGAAAAAGTATATTATTAAGTAGAACTTAAAAGTGCATTGAAATAAATTAAAACTCTTAGAAATATGGTGGATTAACTAGAACAAAAACTACAAGACAGATTTCGGGATGCAGACTCTCTCATCTCTCTTAAAGTACAACTAGAATAAGCCAAAAGGATAAAGGATTTTATGCTAGAAAAAATGAAAAAAGGAATATGTTTGTGAAAAATGGGAGAATAACTTGTGCTGAAAGTAGAATTAGAATAGCACAATCACAACTTAAATCTCCTTAAATGGTTTGGTTCATTAGATCAAATCCTTAGAATCCAAAAATATCCCCTCATCAAAATAGGTCTTGATTATTAGGAAGTTATTGAGACATCTAAAGATTAATATATCCCAAGAATATCAAATAGAGAACATCTTAAGAATCATTTTCATACATTCACTGGATCCATCAATAGCTCAATTGAAGATTCCAAGCAAGTGATGAATTATCCCAAGCATGTTCAAATAAACATCTAAGATGAATTTAGAAAGACACCAACAATAAACAAGATACATATATTCCAATTAAGAAAAGAAACCATGATAAAATTATAAGGCCCACCATGACATAAAATATTCTCAAGGGATCCATAAGAAGTAGTAGAACAAGAGTCAAAGATTAGAAACAAGATGAATCTCTTCCAAGGAACAAGATATGTTTCATCAAGAAAAATGCATGTGACTAGGTATCAAAATATGATTTATGTTCATTGTTTCTTATGCACTAAATTTGGAGATAAAGTGAGGGGTTTCAAAGCCTATTCCATAAATTATTATTCCAGACATAAAGGATTCTACATACTTCTAGCAATCTATACATGGGAAATAAAAAATGAAGTTATAATAACAAGTCATATGGTTCATTTCTACCAATATTCAAACTAAGCATATAATGTTACAAGTGTCATAATAAAGGACATATGGCACATGATTGTTGGATCAATTTGAGGTGATTCAAAGGAGAATAAGTGTTTTCTATCTCAAGAATGAACACCAAGGTATGGAAAGAGAAAATGGGAAGAAACAAGGTTAGAACATATCACTCATACCTTATCCATTAGTGAAGTCTTCTTTAAGAATTTAGTTATTTTAAATGAGACTTGAAGAAGAAATATTATGCAAGATAAATTTAGGTTGATTGTATATAGAGAAGCATGGGGTATTATGTTGAAAAATGTAACTATTTTTAGTCTTCATAATTTTATTTGAGTCACAATGTAATTTATTTTTCAAAAGAACGAAAAATAAATTTTATTATAAAAGAAATTGACTTATTAAAGCATGGGTTTCATGATTGGGTCAATGTTTTTAGGTCAAAGCCTCCATTGTTGGCTTCTATGGTTTACTTCAAGAGTCCTTGCCTTTTTCAATATGTAAAATACTCATCTTGGGCTTCATCTATAAAAGAATAAATTTAACTTTATGTAAAATAGGTCGTTTAGGCCTCCTCCACCAACTCGGCCACAAACTGGAAAAATAGACCTAATTAGGGAGGAATAGAACACTATAAAAGGGTAGAAACTCGAATCATTTGGATCACATCAACAAAAATTTTGATATATAGTATTTGGAGGCAGAAAAAGGGTGTAAAGGTAAAGGAAGAGGAAGAAAACCCTAGAAAAGGAGAAGAAAGTATTTCTCAAGCAAAAATTGTTAATTTTTGAAACTATGGTCAAATTCCACCTTGGACAACTCATATGATATAGATGATGATTGCATTGAATTCCTCTTTTCTAGAGGACCAAAATTGACCTAAATATCACCTCATTTGGACAAGCAGAAGTTGGTTGTTCAATTTATGTACCCACTCATGTATATTGGATTAGACTAACCCTATGCACATGTACAATTGGACAGGTCAGCCTCAACAAAAAATGGACCCTCATGGAAGCCTAAAAATAGAAAAGAGCTTAAGCTCATTTGTACTCACTCAATAAGTAATCTCTTCCCTTATTCTATTGTTTGGGTTCACACAAGTATAAGGGAGGAAGTTTGTGTAAGGGTCTGAAATTACAGGTATGAGGCTCGAATGTGTCTAGGGTTTCTGTTTCTGATTCGCATGCATGCCACTAGGAATTTTCAACCATAGTTGCACGCACACAATGTTCCTTAGTGCAACTGGGAGGCTAAAATGGCATGCACAATAAAGGTGAGTTAGAAAAAAAATTATAGTTGAGGGTTTACAAGATCATTCACTTGCATATGTTGGGAATTTAAGGAAGTCTAAAGACATGTATGATAAGATAGTCTGCATCTATGAAATCAATGATCTAAATGTGATCATCACCTTGAAATGTCAAATCAAATAAAACAAGATTAACAAAGGAGAAGCAATACACTCCTATATCATGAGGATATCTCATCTTAGAGATAAATTGCAAAGAGCTGGGGAAAATGTGTTGGACAGGGAACTAGTTAGTGTGACTCTTAGAGGTATCCCTCCTATTTGGGAAACCTTCATTATTACAATAAGAAACAACAATGTCCTCCCGTCATTTGATGAAATTGTGGGAAATATTTGTAATATTCCACTTAGCCTAAGCTAAGAGTAATATACATTTTTGTTTCATTTTATGTTGCATGAATAAATGAATAAAGGAGGACATGTAAAACTCCTGAAAAGAATGAATAAATCATTGCCCATATGAACAAGGATAAATCTGGTCCATGTAAACAAATCACTTGCAGGTGTGAAAGGGGTTTGAGCTATGAGACTGGGTCAAACTTGACCAAATCTACAGTGTTGTCTAGATACAATGTACCTCATGAAGGGACAGCGCAGTTCTAGAAGGAAGCCCCTCATGTAAAAGAAGCTAATTCATCAAGGTGGTTTAGGGTTTTCCAAGGCTTTCATCTTATAAAAGGAAGGGGAAGGAAGCAAAAGAAGGTTGTTTATTATGCATATTTTCTGAGTATCTTGTATGTTTAGACAAATATCATTCTCTGTTGTTTAGCTGAGAATAGTGTTGCTTAGCACTTGGGAGTTCCTATGCAGGGATCCCCACTCTTCCCTTGAGGATTTCTTGGAGGAGTCTTGTTGATTTCATCCACTATCAGGCATTTGGCCAAGCTCTACTTCCAACTACAATGCAGATACAGTGAGGGTTTGGTTGCTTTTGTAAGCTGCAGCAAGTGGAAACACTAGATTTGCTCATGTCTAGATCATACTAGTGCCTCTTCTCAGTGAGTGAGTCTTTTATCCTCCTAGAAGAGTGCATTAGCTATTGAGCTTCAAATTTGTATCTTGGCATCAGGCCAACACAGTTATTCAAGCTACAGCACAGTTTCCCTTCAGGGAATGCGTTATTTTCAGTGGAGGTTTTGTAGGGTGTTTTGACCCCATTTTTTATGAGAGATCTCTGGTGTTGGGCTTTGCCTTTTACTTTGGTGATCCATGGATTAGCTTACTGATCCATTTTCTGTATAGATCTGATTTTTTTCTAATGTAAAATCATCTTCAGAAATTTCTGAATAATATTGCAGATATGCTACTTAAAACTCAGATCTACTCTTTGTATTGCATGATTTGGTCAAAACCCCAAGGGGATCTTGTAATAGAGCCTTTCTAGTGTACAGATCTGAAATGGATCTGATATTTTGTACACAGATCTGATCTATATCTGAAGTATAACATTCAGCTATTGCAACTCCATTTAATAACGTTGTTAAGCCATTTTGCAGTATATACATGTGTTGCAGCCTTCCTTTCTGAAGATTTCCTTCTCTCTTGTCTTCTATATTATGTTGTATAATGTAAGAGCATCAATGTAAATCTGATTTTCTGCTGTATATTTAAAATTTAATCTTATTTGACAGCCTCCTGCTCATGCTTTCCAAAACTGCGTTATTTCTGAAGAAATTTGTGTACATAGCTGCAACCCCTCTCTTTGGGGGTTTTCCAGCTAGACTAGGTGGTGGGAGATTTGTTTACCACACCTAGTTTGATTTTTTTTTGCTCTCATTTTGGATCTAGACCCCAGATCTACTGATATAAGGGATCCAGGAGCTGCAAGCTCAATTCTGTGTGTATTTCTCCTGCATATTATTTCAAAGAAAAGACTACTAAAAGGGCCTTTGTGATATTACAATATTACTCAAGAAGAATCAAGGATCATAGCAAGAGGATAAATTTAAATCATGAAGAGGGAGAGCTCGCTGCATATATCAATCATGACAAAAGGAAGAAGAAAGGGAAATGAGGTCCATCAAGAAAACCTCCTCTTCAAAATACAAAAATAAGGAATGATATAACAACATCTCATATTGAATGCTATAATTGTCACAATAAAGTTCATTATGCACGAGATTGTCCCGAGAAGAGAAAAGGACCATGTGACAACTCTATAAGTAACAATAATCAAAGAAAAGAATACGATCAAATAAATAAATGCAATAAAATATATGAAAAAAGAGGAAGAGATACCTCAAGTGACCGTGAAGAAGATAATCCTCCTCAAAATAAGTCAAGAGTTGCCAGGTATGAAAGTAATGTTGTAAATAAATCTAAATCTATTCTTATTTCTTTCCTTACTAGTTCTTCTCTTCTGGATTCGTGGGATAGTTGGTTGGCTGATAGTGGGGCCACTCATCTTTTCTCTGGATATAAGTAAGTCCTTTATAATCTAGTAGAGAGGGATACTAACCTAAAGATTATTCTTGGAGACAAATCCACTCATCCTGTGAAAGGTTTTAGGTCCATCAAATTTCATTTGAATTATGGGTAATTAGTTCTATTGCATGATGTTATGTATGTTCTGGGATTAATGAAGAATTTGGTATCTATATCCACATTGGAAGATAAATGGATGAGGGTTTCCTTCATCAACGAAAAATTTAATACTTGGTCTGTTAGTCACACCTCTAAGATGTGCATTCAACATAGGATAAATATTTGAATGACTCTATAGAGTCATTGGAAGGACACTTCTAGCATTGGATCATAATACCAATCATCTGAGGGAGTTGTGGCACCACATATTGGCTCATCTACATTGTGATACTCTTCCGAAATTGAAGAAATTGGTCTCATGTATTCATGATGTTCAAGCCTATCATGATGGAGTATGTCCAAGATGTGTGAGTGGAAACAAAACAAGGGGACAATTCTCCCCTAATGAAAACAAGAAAAATGACATTCTCCATCTCATTCATTCTAATATATGTGGTCTGATGACTGTGCATTCCATTGGTGGTCATCGCTACTGCATCACCTTCATTGACGACTTCTCAAAAAAATACATGGATATACCACTTGAAGCACAAGGATTAAGCCTTTGAAATATTCGAGGAATTCAAAGCTTTGATCAAAAATAAAAAAAGGAAGAGAATAAAAATATTTAGGCCGGACAATGGAGGGGAATATATGTCAAATGAGTTCATGGAAGTTTGCATTAAATAAGGGATCAAGAAGGAAAGGAAAGGAAGAACATGTCTATATTATAATTTTCCCATGCCACTATAATAAAAAGGTGTCAAAGTTTCTTTGGGGAGAAGCCACACATGTTGTTGTATATGTTCAAAACAAGGTGCCTCATCAAGCATTGGAAAACAAGGCCCCCACAGAAATTTTCACATGTGTCAATCCAAACATTAGCCATATTCATCCATTTGGATGCCCCAAATATTTTTGTGTTCCAAAGGACAAAAGGAACAAGTTGGAAGCTACAGGAAGAAAAGGTACATTTTTTGGTTATTGTGAAAATTATAAAGCATATAGAATATGTATTTCTGGTCAAAGGAAGATTGAAAATAACAGGGATGTAACATTCGATGAATTTTTTTCTCTTGGAAAAGAAAGAGACCTTCCTCCACCTCCTCCTCCCAAGAAGGAGAATGATGACAGGGATATTCTATATGGTCCCTCCATGCGCAATTTTGAGACTCATATTTTTGATGATCCCATGGAGCCTATGGATCCCTTAGATCATCCTCCAAGTTATAATCCTACTAGGAAGAGACCATTGTGGCTCTGCGACACTTTACAATATTTTGGAAGAAATTTTCCCATTCCAAGGTATTTCAGGGAAAGTAAGAAACCATGCAGGTATCAAGGATATGTTGCAGCCACAAGCACTATGATTCGAACCAAACCATCCACTTTCAAATAAGTCATAAAAGATAAATTTTGGAAGGATTCTATGGCCAAGGAATATGAATCGATCATGAAAAATGATGTATGGGATGTTGTGTTAAGATCGAAGGGAAAATATATGGTGACTTCAAAATGTCTATTCAATATCAAGCATAGATTTGATGGTAGCATTGAGAAATATAAGGAAAGGTTTGTGGCTCGAGGATTCTCACAAAAAGAGGGAGAAGACAATAATGATATATTTTCACCTCCGGCTCGATACACAACAAATCGTTCGATAGTAGCCCTTGCCATAAGTCAAGGATGGACTCTTCAATAGATGGATGTAAAGATTGCATTCCTCCATGGCATATTATAGGAATAAGTGTATGTTGAATATCCATAGGGATTTAATGTAGAGGATCAAAGAACACATGTTTTCAGGTTAAATAATAATTGTATGGTTTTCATCAAGCCCCCAGAGCTTGGTACACCCACATAATACATTATTTGATGAAACTGGGATTCACAAGAAGCAATGTCGATCCCAATATCTACTTCAAGATATTCCAAGGTATGTCATTTATTTTGGTTTTATATGTTGATGGTTTATTCTTGACAGGTAGTGAGCCTCTTATGATCATGTGTAAGATGGAGCTAGCCTCTTAATTCAAGATGAAAGACCTTGAAATCATGCACTACTTCCTAGGCCTTGAGGTGTGGAAAATAACTGGTGAGATTTTCCTTTCACAAGGAAAATATGTTGTGAAGTTGCTGGAAAGATTTGGAATGACAAAATGAAAATCCATGACTACACCGATGGAAATGAACTTCAAGAAGTTATGTGGATAAGTTGCAGGAGCCGATTTGGAAAATCCATCCAAGTAAAAACAATTGATTGGGGCTCTAATGATCCTTGTGAACACCCATCCACACATATGTTATTCAGTGAACACATTGATTCAATTCATGACCGATCCCATCCATGCACATTGGATTGCTTCCAAACATATATTGAGATATATGCATGGGATGATCACACTTGGTCTGAGATATTCTATTGGAGATGTTTGACTTCATGGATACACTAATGTTGACTAGGCAGGAAATTCTATCAACGGGAAGAGTGCATCTGGCTGTTTTTTTAGTCTTGGATTTGCCATGATATCCTCAATGAGATGGAAATATAAGTATGTAGCTTTGAGTACCACAAAATTCGAGTATATTTTTGCTAGCATGGCTTTCTGCAAAGAAGTTTGGTGGAGGAATCTATTTAGATATCTATTTGAGAAGGTCCTAGACACTATATTCATATATTGCAACAACAAGAGTGGGATCCCTTTGGAAGAGAATCTTGCATTTCATGACAAGTCCAATCACATACATATTTGATATCATTTCAATCAAGACATGGTTTAGAGTGGAGCAGTTAGACTCCATCACATATCGACAAATGAACAAATTGCAGTTATTATCCCCAAGGCTTTACTGAAATGGAATTTATTTCTCTTTAGATAGAATCTTGGACTGATGGATGTGACCCCTTCTAATAAGTTAAGTGTTGATAGAGGACACTGAACCACCTCTTCACACCCTGTTTGAGCTCCCAAGGTGAGGAATTGAGATAGAGGGCTCCTGGGGTTGAGGAATATTTGGACAATAGGGTATCACCTTATCTATTACCCATAGGGTTGGAGATGATGCTCCCTTGTATTCATAAGATCAGAGATGCTTCTCCCGTATCTGGTATATGTAGAGTATACCCCAGTTAGAATCATACCCACAAGTTAAGCTTGTTGGGAATACCTCTCCCTATTTTGCCAATGGGTTGAAAGTGTACTTGGGGTGTACAACCCAAGTCAATTATGACGTAGGTACTCTAACTCATGAATCTTTAGGGACATTGATGGGAATATCAGTAGGAAATAGGATTGGGTTGATATTTTCTCCCCTTTATGGTTTCGAGTTGAGAATGAGTTTCTCGATGTGATTCCAAGGTTAAATATGTGAACCCCTATATGTTTGGATATACTATTGCACAGTATGGGTGGAAGATAATTCTCCTCGATTATTCTTCTTTTAGATTTGATAATTTTTCAGTAGATAGAGTTGAGCATATAAGGGAAAGGCATGACAACATCATGTCAGGATTATGTGATGATCAACAGACAGATATTGGCAGGTGGAATTCTTCCTAGATGAGAGGTAGTGTTAATTTTTTAAACTAGGATCAAATTCCACTTTGGACATCTTAGATTAAAGAGATGGTAATTTCTTTGAATTCCTCTTTTCAAGAGGACCAAAATCGACCTAAATATCACCTCATTTGGACAAGAAAAAGTTGGTTTTTGAATTTATGTACCCACTCATGTATATTGGATTAGGTCAACCCTATGCACATGTACAGTTGGATAGGTCAGCCTCAACACCAAATGGACCCTCATTGAAGCCTATAAACATAATATGCCTCAAGCTCATTTGGACACATTCATCAAGCAATATCTTCTCCTCTTCTATTTTTTTAGTTCTCACAGGTATAATGGAATAAGTTCGCACAAGGGTCCAAAATTACAGGTCTAAGGCTCGCACATGTCTAGGGTTTTTATTTCTTTATCTCACACACGTCATTGGGAATTTTTTACCACAATTGCATGCACACATTATTCCTTAGTGCATCTGGGAGGCTAAAGTCGCGCGCAAAATGACCTAAAGGGAGCAACTAGGGTTTTGAGGTAGATCCAGAAGAGTTCATTCACAGTCACACACTTGCAGTGTTCCTTGGTGCGACTAGGTAGGCAGATTCGCATGCACATACTCTTCAAGGGTGAGACTGGGGGTTTGAGATGGATCTAGGTTATTTTTTTCCCAATCGTGTGCTTTAAGTTCTCTTGGGAGCAACCAGCCGCTCACATATTGTGTCTAAGGGAGCGACCAGGAAGTTACAGTTGCTCACAAAATATCTTGATGAGTCTGACTAGGGTTCTAAGCTAAGGTTTGATAGTTGACCATAGTTGAATAAAATTGTCTGATGGTTGGATGGTTTCTCTCTACTTTACAGTAATTCTTAAATTTTCTCTTTTATTGGATAAATATCTACTAGAAGTTTATGTATTGGGCTCATTGTACTCTCTTCTTAAACATTTTATGAAAATATAATAAGAAGAATATTTGAAAGGGTTTTCCCCCTAGTGGGGTTTTTCCCTAGTCTTGGACCAATTTGGTTTCTCTTTTGGTTGTGTTATTGTCTCATTTGTCATTGCATATATTTTTCTATCTTCAGCTACTACTTATGACTAGAAACATTGTTAATAATTGAATGCTTAATGAAGAATTGAATTGGGCTGAAGCAATTGAAGAAACATAGAACAATCTAAAAATTTAACAAAAATAATTCATTCTCTCTCTCTCTCTCTCTCTCTCTCTCTCTCTCTCTCTCTCTCTCTCTCTCTCATGTGTGAAATTTTGAAGTTGTTGGGGAGGTCAAAGTTGCTAGGTTGTAGTAGGGCCAAAATTGTGAAACTAGGGGCCAACATTTAGGGTTGTTGTTGGGCTAAAGCGACTGGACAAGAAGAGACTACTGAATTTTGTTGAATCATCTTGGAAGGATGACTTGGTAGAGGAGGAAGGTCTTTTAGTTAGGCCTAACGGTTGTGTTCTATCTCAATTTGATTAGTGGAAGAGTTTGACTAGGTTTTCCCCTAGAGAGGGGTTTTAGCCCTGGATGAGTGCCTACATCTAGTGTCATTGATATTCATGTTTATTTTATGATTTCTTGATGAAAAAGAGAAAAATGAGAATATAATCATTCCAAAAGTTATCACAAGTAATTATAAATATAAGAGAATATTTTTTCCTTTCTAATTTTCTAACATGGTATCAGAACTAAGGTGAAGAAGGAAGGAACAATGCATCTTTAAGGTATATTAAAATAATTTCTAAGTAAGGAACAAAAGGTCATTAAATAAGATAATTATACTATATATAGATATTATGAAAACTTCAATGAATACAAAAAATAAGGTAGAAGGAGCCTCTAACTTCAGGACATGGAAGAAGAGGATGGACGGTATTCATGCTAAGCATAAAGTTTTGGATTTTTCTCAAGGGAATGTTAAGAAACATACCAATGATGTAGGAAAGGAAAAGTACAGGTAAACTGACATATTTACCATGAATATAAGAATAGTTGGAGTAAAGGACAATCTATTCCCATACATATCCAATATAGACTTTGCAAATGTATGAAGCTCTCTACAAGTTGTTTACCATCAAGAACATTGGTAGGATAGCTAGCCTCAAGAATGAAACAAGAACAATAAATATGAAAAAATATGATATTGTGGCATCATTATTTTGTAAGGATATCTGGAATAATAGATGAGATCCAAGAAATTACTGAAGTTGTACCTAAGAAAGAACTCGTGTTTGTTGTTGTTAACTTTGGAAAACTAGGTTCAAAATCCATGTTGTGATGCTTAGATGAATATGCCAATATTTTTATTGGATTCCTCTTTCAGAGAGGTGCAAGATCGATCTAAATATCATCCTGATCTAATGAGCAGAAGAATTATTTTGAATTAATTTTACTTATGTGCAAGGTCGGCCAGAATTGTAATGTAGCCTTGAAGCCCCAATAGATGTGTCACACACCCTCACTAATGGATATATATATATGTCAACATTGGAGGTCATTTTCATCATCACTCATCACACATTATCTCTCATCATCTGATTGGCTCGATCATCATCTTGGAGGCTCTTCTTCTCTCACACGTGGGAAAATGCAGCAAAGGATTTTCTGGTTTTGACCTAGGGTTTTAGCGCATATTTGACCAGTGTTGAATTTTTTCAACACATGGTAAAACTAACCTCAAAATCTCCCAAAATTATGATTTTTGCAGTTCGCTTTTTTTGGCACATAAATCGAGGCTTGACGTTGACTTTGGCCTACCTAAGTTGACTTTTGCTACTACTATTTTGCATTGACCATTGGATGGACAACATTGAATTTTGTTGACTTTGGGTTGGTTGTTATAGAGTTGTCTGAGAGGGTTGTGTGACACATTCTGGTTGGCTGGCCATGTAGAGACTTTGTTGGTTGAAGTATCCTGTTGATCGTCGTAACGCACCACATCACATATATTTGGTTGATTAAGTTAAGTGTATTTTTGGCTTGTCTTCTGTCAATTTATTGGTATATTCTATCAGCATTTTAATTTCTTGTTTATGTGATTTTTGTTTGATATTGGGAATAAAATTAAATTTGCATCAAGAATAGAACTTCTACGAAAATTTACATGGAATCAGAGCTGAGGTGAAGACAAATCCCAAGTTTGTATTGAGAGAAATCACAGAAGAAGGAGAATTTGTCAAGAACCCATGGGTACCTCAAACTATAATGGCTTCAAAGATGATGACAAGTTAACTGGGAAGGAATACTTCCATGCCTGGAAGATGAATTTCGATCTAATGTTGGAAGACCAAGATTTCATGGACTGTGTGCAGGGTAAAATCTAAGAGCCTCCATCATCTCCACCTACTGCCACCAAGTCAAAATATAACAAGGGGTAAATCAAAGAAAATTTGATGATCCAGGATTCAATTCATAAGATTCTATTTGCCTACATCTCTGAGCTACATACATCCAAGGAGATGTATTATAAGTTGGTCAACATGTTCAAGACCAACAATGCAAATCAATTCCTTTTCTTTAATAACCAACTGAAGAATTTGAATAAAGGCAGGGATGAATCCATTCAATCTTATTTTCTGAAGTTGATCAAAATCAGAAATAATCTTCTGGCCATTGGGGAGACAATAGCCAATTGAGAAATGGTTCTCACCGCACTTAGAGGTCTCTCCTTTGAATGGCATGTATTCAATACTACCATTCTTAATAAAAATGTGATACCTTATTTTGACGAAGTACTATAGATATGTGTCTAAGAAGAGACAATAATGAAGGAATATGAAAATGAAGTTAATCTTGCCTTCACTGCTTGTGCTAAGAAGAAGAACAATGGTGGTCCGAGGAACCATGGAAGAACATGGGCCCAAGGAAAGAAAGGAAGATATTACACATGTAACAAGACTAACCACTATGCTATAGAATGCCCTAATAAGAAGGATTCTCCTGGGGATGATGACAACAAAAACAACCAGAGGAATGGAAATCAAAGGAAGAATAGGTTCAAAGGAAAGAGGAAGGCTCCATCTGGTCGCAATGGAAATGGGAAATATTTCAAAAGGTCGAGAAATTATAGGTATGAGGAATCAAATGTTGTTGATGATAAAATAAATGAATTCATTACAATATCTGCCCTCTGTGTTGCATCTCCACATGACACTTTGGATGTTTGGTTAATTGATAGTGGTGCCTCAAGGCATCTCACTGGGTTTAAGGAAGCACTTTCTGATTTGGTGGAGAAGGAGGTTAATCTGAAAATTATCTTTGGAGATAATGCCACATATCCCGTGAAAGTGACTTGGACTGTGACCCTCTACTTGTCTCAAGGTCAAGTCCTTTGTTTGCAATATGTACTATATTTACCTGATTTGAAGAAGAACCTTGTGTCTATTTTGGCCATGGAAGAAAAATGTTTCAATGTGGAATTCGTTGATGGGAAGGTACGTATCTGGAAGAAGAGATTCAAGGAAGCTATCACGATTGGGTTTAGAGTTGATACACTCTACCAGGTTGGAGAAAGTCCACTGGGAGCAATGAAATGTGATACTATCTGATAGACTGAACTATGGCACCGGAGGTTTGGACACCTTCATTACAAAGCCCTTCCCAAAGCAAGGAAGGTGGTGACGGGGATGCCCGAGTTCAAAAATGATCATGAAGGTGTATGTTAGGGTTGTGCCAAAGGAAATCATACAAGGGGACCTTTCCCCTCAAGTGTAACAAAGACATCTAATGTCTTGCAATTGATACATTCTGATTTGTCTGGTATGATGCCCATGAAATCCTTGGGAGGATGTTCTTATTATATGATGTTCATAGATGACTTATCTCGCAAAACCTGGATATACTTCTTCAAGAAGAAGGATGAGGCTTTCATGTGGTTTAGCACTTTCAAAGCCTTGGTGGAAAATCAAACAGGGACGAAGATCAATATTTTGAGGACTGATAATGGCACTGAATATGAGATGAACGAGTTCAATAACTTTTGTAGAGAAGCTGGCATCAAGAGGGAGACCACAATTTTATATACTCCTGAGAAAAATGGTGTTGCTAAAAGAAAGAACAGGACCATTTTGGAAGCTGCTCATGCCATGATATGTGTCCAAGGTCTTTCGAAGTTTTTGTGGGGAGAAGAAGCGAACACTGTTGTGTACATACAAAACCGATGCCCGTATTCTGCTCTGGACTTCAAAACTCTCGAAGAGGTTTTCTCTGCTAAGAAACCTGACGTCTCTCATTTTATATTTTTTGGTTGTCCCGTTTATTTTCATGTGCCGAAAGAGAAGAGGAGCAAGTTGGATGCTTCTGGGAAGAAGGGAATGTTTGTGGGCTACAATGAAACTTCGAAGGCTTATAGATTCTATGTGCCTGGTCAAAGAGAAGTGGATATATGCCACGATGTTACCTTTGATGAAGATGTTTCCCTCATAAAATGAATCAATCTTCTGAGCTCTGAGGAAGATCATGAAGTAAGGCCTAGAAATCAGGAAGAACCGAAGGATGAGACGATGCTCGATGTTTAAGGACTGATGGACCCTATTGATCCACCTCCTTCATTAAAGATAAGACCATCATGGCTCAGGGATACTCTCAAGGATTCTGAGAGACACATGGCCCCAAGGGGGACATTCTGTGAAAGCAAGAAGCCGAATAGATACCAAGGGTATTATAATGTTCCAAAATTTTAGCCTCCAAGCTAAATGGAACATAGAGTTAGCAGCAGCTCTAGTTGGTGAATAAATGGGAAGAAAAGCCCATAAGTCTCCTAAGGAGGAATAAAATACTCCAAATGTGAAAGGTGACACTCTTTCTAGCTCAATAAAACACCTCCATGTGTGAATAGGGTTAAGATCAAGCTGCTTTGACTAAGTCAACAACGCAGTTTTAGTGGAGGAAGAATCCAAGGAGGAATAACGCAATTTTGGAGGGAGATGTATCTTGGGATAGAGATGACCTAATTGAGTGGGGCCAAGGTAAATTAAACTCATGTCTTATATAAGGAAGAGGATGGTAGAATTATTCTTCATGTCTTAGATTATTATTCTTGTCTGCCAAGACTTGTTGTTGCTTTGCTGCTTAGCAAAGTTGTACTGTTGTTTAGCATTGGGTGTTCCCGGGTGGGAATCCCACCTCTTTCCTTTGAGGAACCTCATTTGGAGAGTTTTAATTCATCATTCCACATCATTTTTTTAGGTCAAGCTTCATCCATCTTCATCAGCACATCTTTTCCGGAGATTGTGCAGTGTTGGTGGGTGCAGCAGTGGAAGGGATTGGAATCCCGACTTCTGAGCTAGTTTCTCATTGGAGGAAGGTTTCCTTCACTTGAGAGATCTGTTTGGAGAGCTCAAATGCTTATTTCAGATCTGTGGTATCATACCACACATTTCCCATACATTCCCAGCGTTTTTTCTGTTAGAGAATGCATTATTCTGGAGGTAGTGTTCATTGCATGGTTTGGTGGCTTTGTTGCAGTGTTTCCTTGTGATTGAGAGGTTCATACTTTCATGGGAGGAATCCCTTGAGGTATATACAATAGATAAGACATATTTTAGACTTATACACTCATTTAATTTAGTGTTGTATTGTTTATTCAGTAAATTACTGAATTTCCCATTTTGTATGCAGAATGTTTGACAAGAAAACCTTACCGGTTTCTTTTGTATTTTGTATAAGGAGACTAGATCTCTGTTCTTCAGCATTTATAATCAATATATGAGTAGATATAATTGTTTCCATAATTTTTGAGTGTAAACCCTCTCTTATACTGCACATTCCTTTGAGCAGCAACTCTGGCATTCTGTAGTCTTGGGGATTTGACACTTTTTGGCAATCCTAGGTGTGGGAGATTTGTTTAACCCACCTAGTTTGCTTTGTTTCAGCTCTAATATTGGATTTAGAATGTATATTGATTAATATATGGGATCCAAGAGTCCATTTTACTATTTTATTGCATTTTTTGCTGGAAATGTGTTTTTCATGCACGATTCATGAGCTGTTCCAGATTTGGAATATTACAGTGGTATTAAAGCATGATCTCTAGCTTAGGCTGTGAGATCCAGCTATCAGAGGAAGGAGAGATGGAAAGAAGCTAGAAAGCTTCAGTATGTGAAAGGAAAAAGGAGGAAAAGCTCACAAAGCTTCTTTCAAAATCTATGCAGAGCTTTCAAGGAGAGCTAAAGAAAATGAAATTGGAGATGGGACCTCCAAAGGAGGTTGAATCTAGAGCTGAATCTAGATTTTCATATGGTGTGTGTGAGCATGCAACTACACACCTTGATGCACAACAAATTCAAATTCCCAGGTCTATCTTGAGATGGATGGGAGGAGGAAAAATTCATAAGAGGAGAACTCTTAGTGGTTTGTTGCATGAGTATGAATCTCAAACTAAGAGGTTTAGAGATCATACTAATTTCCAGGAGTTTTGCAAGATCCAGATGGAGAAGAGCAAGCAGCAGGATCCAGATAGATTTCTTCTATCTACTTTTATGGATCACCTACATGTTCAACTGGAGCTTGGGTGAAGGAGCTAGACTCCTATTTGCAGCTCCACCACATTTCCAAAGATGAAGCCATCAGAGTTGCAGTGCTTCATTTCAGAGGTAAGGCTCATGCATGGTGGATTTTTGAATCTTATTCCTTAAAGAATGACAACACTTTCTCGTATGCAAGATTCATAAAAACATTGATGGAGAGGTTTGGTGGAAAACTTCCTAAGACACATGAGCAAGGAAAACTTAAGAAAACAAAACCCTTGCATGTGATGGAGGAAACTCCATTTCAGAAAACCATGGGAGGAGCTGATGTCTTGCATTACACATTACTGGAAGAAAAACCTCCAGTTCATATTCTTGAACAAAAGGGCATGGGGATCACTTTTTCATAAAGGGATCCAATTGTTGAGATGTTGCCTACACACATTGATGAAGAAGAGGGCAATAGCGCTGTCACATATAGAGCACATCTAGTGCCTCATGCAGAGGGAGGAGGAGCACATGCTCCAACAGGAGGATTTCTTGTATCCTTACAAGAAGTTCCCCAGGATCTCATACATAGAGGTACAAACACAATCAATGAGAAGCATGATTGTGCAGCATTGCTGCTGGATGGAGGAGGTAGGGAGGAAGAGAAGCATCAATTGAGGAGGAGCACACACCCTTTTATATTTCAGAAAGCTAGTACAAAGAGGAGGCGGACTGTATTTTGCAGTGAGAGCAAGGGCAAGGTTTCCCAACCATATGTGCAGTCTACTCTTGACATTGATGTCTCACTACATGGAGGCATTCCACCTGGAAGGCCACCTGATCTATAGTTGATGAGAGATATCTTGTATTTGTGTTCACCACTCTTGGATTTTGGAGAGGTGAAGATTTTGGGGGAATACTTTGGCATGGGTGATGTCAAAGTAGTAGGCAGCAACATGAGGAGAGCTTCACATGCTAGATAACCAGCACTGTCTTTGAGGAGGATTGATCCTTATTGGAGGTCTCAGCTTTTGGTATATTACTCCAAGGATCTTGGTAGTACTCCAAGGATCTTGGTGCATGCATGATTCTTGATGACCTGGATGGAGGTGACAGATACATTTTGGATGATGCAGTCATCTATTTACATGGCAGAGTCTTCTTGACTACAGCTTCTAGTCTCAAGGAGAAATTGTTACATGCAGCACATGAGGACTTCTCTTTTATGCATTTTGATGCATATTTCTAGTTGATGGAGGAGTTCGCTTGGGAGGGCATTCAACATGACATATTTCAGCATATGGAGAGATGCATAGCCCGGATGGTGATAGAGAGGATGTCACAACCACCTTCCTACTCATTAAGAGTGAGGGAGAATTTCCAGTTGAACCATTTCAGCTCAAGACCTCAAGTACATGATGGAGGAGGTATCATTTCATATTTTGTATTATACTTCTTTCCCTTATTTGAGCAGCATGATGTAACAAGAGGAATTATCTCTTCTTGCATATTGTATGATGATGTACTTGCAACTACTTGTAGCTTTGATCTTGGCTATCTTTTTGATGGTTTGTGGGAGAAGCCACATGATTCTTGGTGTGCACCATTGACACCATATTATAACTCCATGTTTTCATCCTATGAGATGACTGTGGCAGCAAACAAGTGGCTGGTAAAGCACTTGTTAATTATTATTTTGGTGTATGTAAAGGATGCACTACGTTGGTTCCATGAGTGGGACTATGATTCACTCTTCGGTTGTCATTTGGAAACTTGTTTTTATTGTACTTTTCTTTCACATATTGTTGATATGTATTTTCTCAAGGGAAGCTTTGTATGGAGAGAGAAACAAATTGGAGGGCATGGCACCCATATGTTAGAGTAGTAGAAGACTTATTTGTATGGGGCATCATTAAAGTTGACCATCATGATCTTACTTCATGGCTTGTATGAGGGAGAGATGAGGAAGCATAAAAAGATGTTGTTGCTGTGGTTGCACTAGGGAGAGTATGTGAAAAATTATTCCCATACTTTTCATGAGATTTCTGAAGAGAAGGAAGGCACATTCATGGTGCAAGGAGGATACCCTTCAGCATTGGAGGATCATGAGAGGCTTCCTTATAGGAAGAAGATCTTCTCACATAGCAGCATGATGGTGGATGACTTTGGCATATGGAATGTCAAAGAGAGGATTCATGGAGCCTTATTACAAAGGCCTACACTGTTGTCACATAGGAGCATGTTCTTATGGATGAAATATTCCAAGGAGAGGAGGTATCCCTTCTTCTTGCAGATTTTTATGAGGAGATTCTCATGGGAGGACTTATTGGAGAGCCTCACTTTCATCCAACTCACTATGTATGGTAGGGAATTCATTTTTGTACTTGTTGATTACTCCATTGAGTATTTGTACTTTCTCACCATGTTTGCACAGTGCATTGCTCCTCAAAATAGCAAGAGTATTTTTGGGTTTCATGATCACTTTGGGGCCAATGTTTATGATGATAGTAGCCCATATATACATGACTTTGGGCAAGTGTATTTTTATTCTATCTATGTACAGCTGATAGAAATTGATTCTTACTTCCCCATATTGGGAGAACAAACATCTACAGCTTGTATCTTGTTGCAGGAACACTTGCCACATGACATTCTCAAGCAACAGTTGGGAAGACTGCGTAATATCCACTTGGAGAACCTTTGGTACCATCCAAAATTATACATAACTCCCAGAAATTTTCTGATTTGGAGACCAAATGGTGATGATGTGCCATTCATCTTGAATGGAATTGTTTGGGTTAGCATGTCTCATGACTTTGGAGGAAGAGTCCTTGGAGGCTCAATCTTCCTCTTTCCATTGGAGGGAAATCATGTTGCATCCCAATATCAGCATACCCTCTATACTTATCATAAGTGGAGAGGAGGAAAACATGGGATAGGCCCTCTTTCCTATCGTGTTCATTTATTCAGCCCACCTACCTTTCCGGAGCACAAGGTGGAGGAGATTTTTCATGAGTTTCCATGTTGGAGGGTGACTCACTTCATTTGGATGATAGCATGGGTGAGGGAGGTACTCATTCACCATGATGATCATCACTCCTACTTTGTGGAGGCCATGAGAAAACTAGCAGGTCTCCATTCACACTTTCAACCTTTGATTGATGCAGACACTTTGGTCTTGCACACTTGGGAGGAAGCATTGGATGACAGTGTATTTGCAGATTCTCTTGATGCAGTGATGGAGGCTATTGATGGGAGGCCACATGAGGAAGAGAGGAGAAATTTTGTTCTCCTTATGCATTTTATTGAGGACAAGAAAATATTTTTGAGGGGAGGACTGTAATGTTCCAAAATTTTAGCCTCCAAGCTAAATGGAACATAGAGTTAGCAGCAACTCTAGTCAGTGAATAAATGGGAAGAAAATCCCATAAGTATCCTAAGGAGGAATAACATACTCCAAGTGTGAAAGGGGACACTCTTTCTAGCTCAATAAAAAACCTCCATGTGTGAACATGGTTAAGATCAAGCTGCTTTGACTAAGTCAACAGCGCAGTTTTAGTGGAGGAAGAATCCAAGGAGGAATAACACAATTTCGGAGGGAGATGTATCTTGGGATAGAGATGACCTAATTGAGTGGGACCAAGGGAAAGAAAAATAATGTCTTATATAAGGAAGGGGATGGCAGAATTATTCTTCATGTCTTAGATTATTATTCTTGTCTGCCAAGACTTGTTGCTACTTTGTTGCTTAGGAAAGTTGCAGTGCTATTTAGCACTAGGTGTTCTCGGGCGAGAATCCCACCTCTTTCATTTGAGGAGCCTCATTGGGAGAGTTTGCATTCATCATTCCACATCAGGTTTTTAGGCCAAGCTTCAGCCATCTTCATCAGCATAGCTTTGCTGAAGATTGTGCAGTTTTGCTGGGTGCAGCAGTGGAAGGGATTGGAATCCCGGCTTCTGAGCTAGTTTCTCATTGGAGGAAGGTTTCCTTCACTTGAGAGATCTATTTGGAGAGCTCCAGTGCTTAACTCAGATCTGTGGTATCATACCACACATTTTCCATACATTCCCAGCGTTTTTTCTATTAGGGAATGCGTTATTCTGGAGGTAGTGTTCATTGCATGGTTTGGTGGCTCTGTTGCAGTGTTTCCTTGTGATTGAGAGGTTCATCCTTTCATGGGAGGAAGCCCTTGAGGGATATATAGAAGATCATAAATTTTTCAGACTTATACACTCATTTAATTCAGTGTTGCAGTGGTTATTCAGTAAATTACTGAATTTCCCATTTTGTATGTAGAGTGTTTGACAAGAAACCCTTGCTGGTTTCTTTTGTATTTTGTATAAGGAGACTAGATCTCTGTTCTTCAGCATTTATAATCAATATATGAGTAGATCTAATTGTTTCCTTAATTTCTAAGTGTAAACCCTCTCTTATACTATGCAATCCCTTGAGCAACAACTCCAGCATTCTGCAGTCTTGGGGATTTGACACTTTTTGGCAATCTTAGGTGTGGGAGATATGTTTAACCCACCTAGTTTGCTTTGTTTCAGCTCTAATATTGGATTTATAATGTATATTTACTAATATATAGGATTCAAGAGTCCATTTTACTGTTTTATTTCATTTTTTGTTGGAAATGTGTTTTTCATGCATGATTCATGAGTTGTTCCAGATTTGGAATATTACATGTATTTAGAAGCCATGAGTATAATCGTACAATCCAAGCCTAGATATTTTAAAGAATTCATAAAGCATCAAGTCTGGAAGGATGCTATGCATGAAGAATATGACTCCATTATGAAGAATGATGTCTGGGATGTGGTTCCGAGACCAGAGGACAAAGTTGTTGTCACCTTGAAATGGCTCTATAAGATCAAGCATGGATCTTATGGTAGTGCTAAAAATTTCACAGCAAGAATCGTTTCTCGAGGCTTCTCTCAAAAGGAAGGCGTAGACTATGATGATATATTTGCGCCCATGGCCTGATATACCACTATCTGATCTATCATAGCCCTTGATGCTGCACAAGGATGGAATCTTCATCAGATAGATGTGAAGACCACATTTCTGCATGGTGCAATAAAGGAATAGGTGTCTGTGGAGAAACCTCTGGGGTTTGAAGTCCACGATCGAGACACCCATGTTTGCAGATTGAAGAAAGCCCTATTTTGGTTGAAGCAAGCCCCCAGGGCTTGGTACGAAAGGATATATAGCTACTTGATGAAGTTGGGCTTCACTCGTAGTAATGTTGATCCAAACCTTTAATTCAAGGTTGATAGAGAAAAGCCTCTCATTCTAGTGTTGTATGTGGACGATCTCTTCCTGACAGGTGTTAACCCTCTCATTCATCATTGTAAGAGGGAGCTCTCTTTTGAGTTCAAGACGAAGGACCTAGGACTGATGCATTACTTCCTAGGCCTAGATGTCTAGAAAATACCTGGCGAGATTGTGCTTTCTCAAGGAAAATATATTGTGAAGCTGCTGGAAAGATTTGGAAAGGTGGACTGTAAGTCCGTGTCGACACCGATGGAGCTCAACTTAAGAAGTTGAGTGGCAGCGCTGCTAGGCCCGTGCTAGAAAATCCTACTGAGTATCGCCAACTCGTAGGGGCCCTGATGTTCTTAGTGAACACCTGTCCAAACGTATGTTTTGCAGTGAGCACTTTGAGTCAACACACGGTTGATCCTCATCACATTCACTGGGTTGGTGACAAGAATATGTTGAGATATCTTCGGGCACGATAAACCATGGGCTGAGATACACTGCTAGGAGCGTGAAAATCCATGGATATACTGATGCTGATTGGTTTGGTAGTGTGGTGGATCGCAAGAGCACATCTGGATATTTCTTTACACTTGGTTATGCTTCGATATCTTGGATGAGCAGGAAGCAGAAGTCGGTGGCTTCGAGCACCGCTGAGGCCGAATACATTGTAGCTAGTATGGCCTGTTGTGAAGTATTTTGGTTGCGAAAGATCTTCAGTGAGTTGTTTGGGCATGTGCTAGATACCACTGTTATCCTTTGTGATAACGAGAGTGGGATTCAATTGTCCTATAATCTCGTGTTCCATGATCGATCCAAGCATATTGATATTAGGTACCACTTTATCTGGGATATGGTACAGTGAGGAACCATAAGACTTAATCATATAGGAACTAATGAGTAGGTCATGGATATTCTCACAAAGCCCTTGGGGAAGGTCAAGTTCCTAACCTTCTGTGAGAAACTTGGTATCATGGAATGACCCTATGCTGAGGGTCCTGTTAGACGATGATCTCTGGGAGCTCCAGGGGGCTTTGGGGATAGATTCTTGGAGCTATAAGCAACCACGGGGCTAGGCTTTCCAAACCTTGTTGGTGTGCTTCTGCCCCACCATTAAGATATTGAGTTGGTTCACCTCTCATGATATATTCCATGTATGCATCCTACACATTGAGTCTCAGACTCATGGGAAGTACCTCTCATTTGGCCAATGAGGTGGGAAAAGCTAGAGACTAGTAGCAAAGACCAATGGATGCATAAGAGATTGCCATACTCTCTATGTCTAGGATGGCGCATGTCCAACCACTTCATCTGGGATCAATTCTAGTGAGGTTTTGGACCTCCAACTGACTTCATGTTAGTTAAACCAACTTTGGGTTGGTATGAGACTCCTCTGAGTCCTATAGATGTTTCGGACCTCTGAGCTGATTTTTTCAGTCGGGAGTGATGTATTTGTGACTCACCTTTTTGTTCTGAAATAAAGAATTTAGCAAAGCAAGTTATGGCGGGATGCCACATGATGTTTGGATGGCACAGGTGGATGGAGTTCTCTCTAGTTGAGAGGGAGTGTTAATTTTGTACAACTAGGTCCAAACTCCATGTTGTGATGCTCAGATGAAGATGAAAATATTTTTATTGGATTCCTCTTTCGGAGAGGTGCAAGATCGATCTAAATATCATCTTGATTCGATGAGCAGAACATTTATTTGAATTAATTCCACTTATGTGCAAGGTCGGCGAGAATTGTAATGTAGGCTTGAAGCCCCAACAGATGTGTCACACACCCTCACTGATGGATATATATAGGTCAACGTTGGAGGTCATTTTCATCATCACTCATCACACATTCTCTCTCATCATCTGATTGGTTCGATCATCATCTTGGAGGCTCTTCTTCTCTCACATGTGGGAAATTGTAGCAAAGGATTTTATGGTTTTGACCTAGGCTTTTAGCATATATTTGACCAGCGTTGAATTTTGTCAACACATGGTCAAATTGACCTCAAACTCTCCCAAAATTATGATTTCTGCAGTCCACTTTTTTTGGCACATAAATCGAGGTTGGACGTTGACTTTGACCTGGTTATGTTGAATTTTTTTTCTGTTGTTTTTCATTGACCGTTGATTGGACAACGTTGAATTTTTTTGACTTTGGGTTGACTGTTATAGAGCTGTCCGAGAGGGTTGTGTGACACATTCTAGTTGGCTGACCGTGTAGAGACTTTGTTGGTTGATATATCCTGTTGACCGCCATAACGCACCACATCACATATATTTTGTTGATCAAGTTAAGTGTATTTTTGGCTTGTCTTCTATTGATCTATTGGTATGTTCTATCACCATTTTACTTTCTTGTTTATGTGATTGATGTTTGATATTGGGAATAAAAGTAAAGTTGCATCAAGCATAGAACATCTACGAAAATTTACAGTTGCACTTCTAAGTCTACCAAAATCTTGGAGCTCTTTTGCATAAGGAATTATCAGTTGGAAAGATATTCCAAACTTTGAACAAATTTCGAATGCATGCAGTTAAGAAGAAGCTTGCATCTCACTAGTAAGTAGCAAGAATGAGTATGAAGAATTCAACACTTCTAATTCCTACTTTGCTAATCACTAGAAGAAGCGAACATACAAGAAGTTCAAAGGACCAAAGAAGAAGGTTGATCTATCATATATTTAGTGCTACAATTGTCATAATATGGGACACTACAAAATGAAATGTCCTGAAAATCCAAGGAATAAGAAGAGAGAAAGAGAACATGCAAATGTTGTCGATGAAGCTCCACCTAAGAAGAACAATACTGAAGAATTTGAAGCCAAAGACTTAAATATTATGTCTCCTTTACATATCCTTATTAGTCTACTATTTTAAGTTTTGAAATGTTTTCTTTTATGTTTTTATTTCTAGATTTTGTAGATCTAATATATCTTTTTATAACATTTTTGGATTAATTTATAGGTATCCCTCATAAATACCAGATTAAGAGGGAGCCTTCACCACTCTACCAAAAGATAAGTGTATTTTTATTTGTTTCATATTTTATGTTTATTTTCCTCCTCACATCACGATTTGTTTATATACTCATAAAAAATTTTGTTATAGTTTCCTTGGTTAGGAAAGCTTGCAAAATACACAAATGTTATGGAGCAAACTTCAAAGGAAAGACTTGAATCATGAAAAAAGTTTTTTTGCAAAGGAATCCCTTCAAGAATTTATTTCCTACAAGGTTTGTTAAAGAACAACTCAAGGTATGTTTGATTTGATTTAACTAGTTGCAAAATAAGGTATGAATATTCTTCATTTTGAAATTTTATTCATATTACTAAATATCTCATGTCTAGGGTTTTGAATCATAAAGATTCTTGTTAAGACGAGTAATCATTAGATTGAATCTACCCTCATTATATTATCTCTTGTCATTTGATAATTCTTATGAAAACTTAACCCTTATGGTTCACTATAAATCCATAACCTCTTATTACTAAGGGCATGTCAATGTTAATAATGAAACCCTAGTCTACTTAGGGGTTGTTGATAAAGTCTAGAAATCTTATTCTTTTGAATTTTAAGGTTTTTATAATGTTATGGTAAAAACCCTAGTCCTTTATGGTTTGTTTTTAATGTTTAAATAAAACCCTATATCTTTAGAGTTTGGTGGATTAGGTTTTATAATAAAAAACCTTGTAATTTTTAAGCAATATCCTAGAAATGAAAACCTAGGTGTATATTATTATATATTATAAAAACCCTAGCGTGGTCAAAATTATTTAATTTGGAGTTTGATGCTCATATCTAGGGTTTACATCATAGAAGGAAATTGATTGATAGATGTAATGTTGGTATGCTAAGTAATTGTTGTTACTCATGTTTTATTTTGTGAAATCTAGGGTTTGTAACAAAACCATAGAAGAGATCAGTATTCTAGGGTATGATGATGAAACCCTAGAATTATATTGTTTTTGATTATTTATTTGATTTAGTCTGGGGTTTGAAATAAACCCTAGTAGAGTCTGACATGTCAGTCTAAAATCATATTGTTGAAACCTTAGATGTATGGTACTATGATTGGATTGTCATTTGATTGAGTCAATTATATCTAAGGATTATGTCTTGAAGATGGAATCTAGTGTTTATGACAAAATCCTAGCAAGAATTTGTAGTATTTTAAGTAAAAATAAGTGACCCTTGTTGATTATGAACCTAACTAGGTTTAGGTATTTGATGTCTAAAGCATGAATGTTCTGATGCTTCCATTGTAATGACATAATTTATATATAGTTTACTTCATGCTTCTATATATTTGTATTTAGTTGTATTTGTTATTAAAATTTTGCAGGTACATAATCTTCAAGTTGTTGAAGATGTTCGTATTTGAAGATGATAATAATGATGAGAATGATGAAGGAAGCTATAAGAATGATGATGATAAAAGATGAACTCGATGCCATGAGAAAGGATGAACCCTTGAAAGGTTGAATTTTCTTTGATGTTATAAAAGAAGGAAGATGTTGATCTCCCTAAGTTGAGAGGTAACTTGGATAGAAGAAAGGGTATATCTCCCTAGTATAGAGGGAGGGAACATTATGATATTCATAATGAATACCTTGAATAAAGAATAAAACCAAAGAATGAATGAAAGTACTATAGATGAATGTTTGTGATTCATGAAGTTACAAACAAAATACTTGATTGAGTAACTGAGGCTATATTTGGTGCTACTAAATAAATGAAAGAATAAAGGTTCTAACAAGTTCTATCTGGATAACTTGATGGTGATATGAGTGGCATCAGGATGATTGAGGACCCTGAAAGTTTATTTTTACTTATTTTTGAATTTTTATTACTGATTGAGGTTGTGATTGCGTACGATCTCTTTGTAAAAAGATTAAACATTTTAAGCATGCTTGGATTGGTGGATATTTATATGATTTCGTTAATAAGGAGAGATGAAGCATATTGTGGCTACACGATTCTTGGGAGGACAACTCGTGGGCCTATGTGTTTATGTCTATATAGGGTGGCATTGTTCATGGAGCTCTGACCTTGGATACACACCTAGATCCCTGGGTTGGCGTTAGATCTTAAAATCTTGATGGTACCTATAGCGGCTAAAGCTTGAGTACACCTTAGTCCCACCTAATTAGAGTAACCTATTCAGGTATCTAATATGTAGCACTGCATGTGTTGTGACTCTTCATATAGTATTTCACTTTGATATCTTCCACGTACACACACACACACACACACACACACATATATATGTAATTATGAATACCTCCCTAGTTAAGAGGGAGTGTTGAAAAATGTAACTAGTGTGGGTCTTCACAATAGTATTTGAGTCACAATGTAATGTATTTGTCAAAAGAAAGAAAAAGAAATCTTATTATAAAATAAATTGACTTATTAAAGCATGTGTTTCATGCTTGGGTTAATGTTTTTAGGTGAAAACCTCCATTATAGGCTTATAAGGTTTATGTCAAGAGTCCTTGTCTTCGTCGATATGTAAAAGACCCTTCTTAGGATTCATCTATCAAAGAATAAATTTATTTTTATGTAAAATAGGTCATTTATGCCTCCACCAAGTTAGCCTCAACTTGGACAAGTTTTCCTAATTAGGGAGGAAAAAACCACTATAAAAGGGAAAACAATTGACACATGTGGAGCATATCAACAACAAGTTCGATTTGCAGTAGTTGGAGGTAGAATCGGGTGTGAAGTTCAGGAAGAGGAAGAAAACCCTAGAAAAGGAGAAGAAGTATATGTCAAGCAAAAATAAGTCGAATTCTCTCTCTCTCTCTCTCTCTCTCTCTCTCTCTCACGTGTGAGATTTTGAAGTTGTTGTAGTAGGGACAAGAAGAGAATGTTTAAGTTTGTTGAATCGTCTTGGAAGGCTAACTTGGTGGAGGAGGAAGGTACTTTGGTCAGGTTTATAGTCTTGGCCTATATCAGTTTGATTAGTGGAATAATTTAACTGGGTTTTCCCCTAGAGAAGGGTTTTAGTCTCGGTTGAGTTCCTATATGTAGTGTCATTTATCTTGATGTTTTATTTTGATGAGTGCTTGATGAAATAAAGATAAAATAATATCATAAAGATAAGATAATACGTCCATAAAAATATCACAAGTAATTATCAATATAAGAGAAAATTTGTGTCTTTCTGATTTTCTAACAGCTTCACTAGGGGATAAATCTCATACCACATGCATTCATATTAGGGGATGTATATTGAGGGGAAAATGACAAAATATATTGAGCATATAATAGGGGGTAAAAAGTTTCTATATTGGAAAGTATAAAAAATGGAGCTTAAAGTTAATGAAAAAATATAAATGGGTTTAAAAAATGTTAATGAAAAAATGGATACCTACAATATCTAGTGAAAGTAGGGGTTCCTTAAATTGGGAATGTGTATTGGGTTCATATTAATAGGGGTTAAATAATGTGAATTTTAGAGGTATTTTCCAATATGTATTCAATTTAAGGGTATTTTTTAGTATGCCACGAACACACATGATATGTTAGAGGCTTGATGAGTGAATCCCCCATGCTAAGAAGTAGCCATTGAGAGAAGAGATTGAGTAGACCTGGTAGATTATGTTGCATATGTGAAAAGGGAGTATGACCATATGACACGTAGAATCAATAAGAAAGAGTAGTTGAGCAGTCTATACTATGCCTCATATAGTACATCAAAGGATTTGTGGAAGTGATATCTTCAATATGATAGGAAGTAATGGCTCATTGATTTCAGCCAAGGATTATGGAACTTCCCTCTAGCCTTTGACAAGAGGAATATGTACGTAGTAGGAAAACTTCATAGCAAGAAATCTATTAATAGGGAGAGGGTCTTTTCACATTATAGGGATCATATTCTTTGGGGGAGATTCCATTCAAAAAGGATCATGTCAATAGGAAGATATATGAATCATTATGAAAAAAGCACCCATCATTGGCATGTCCCTTTTCCATTGATGTCAAAGGGGGAGAGAAAGAATACATTGAAGTAGTAGGAGGAGTTTGGAAGAAAAAATACATTAAAGCATAAATATCAAATACTAAGAAAGAGGGAAAGAAAAAGCAAGGGGATTTGTCAATAACTTGACAAGGTGAGTTACCAAAAACATGATAGGGGGTATTAAGTCCATTTCCATCAATGTCAGGTCATGTTTCCATCAATGAAAAATGGGATATTGTGGACATAGTTTTTTCACTTATGAAAAATGGGATATTGTGGACATAATTTTGTCACTTATGACAACCACTATCATTGAAGTCAAAGGGTAAGTCAACGGAAATAGTAGTGTCATTGACGTCAGTCAAAGGAAGAAACACGATAGTCTTATGTCTTGACAGGCTCACATCAAATGATGTCAAAGTGGATTGAAATTTATTGAAATTTTTTTGAATTTATGCTACTCAAATTTTTCTATGGATGGTATGGTTGGATAGTATTCTTTGGGACCTTTTCAATGGTATATCACACATGGTAAACTCTTTCTGGATGAGAAGATATTTCAATTTGAAGTTTACAGGTGTAAAAGGCAGAAAAACACAAAATTTGTGAAGAAAACACAAAATTGTTAAATATAATGCATATTTGGATTAGATCCATCACTTTGAGTAAATAAATGTTAAATGGTGCATGAACATGCAAACTACTAAACTAGGTTAAAGTTAGAGCATCTTCAAGTAGATATTCTCATTGAAAATCACATGAATAGTGGATGAAGCTTTAAAGTATGTGAAGGTTAATGAGATCATGCCCTCCCCATTGGACTAATGCAATAGTGGCAGGTTTTTTTAGACCCCTTGTTTGGATGTCATCTAGAACCCCCAACACAGGTGATTGTGACATGGAACCTGAACGTGGACATAAGGTGGTAGATACTGATTATAAAAATGGACTACAATGATGCATGTTGCCTTGAGACTGGCTCAAAAATGATGACATGGAAGATGATGATGATGTGGTGGGAGATGATGGCATGGCAGACAATCATGACATGGTGACCTGACATGATGCCACATGGCATGTTGAAATGGAAATTTTGGTTTACCAATGGGGGTGAACTTTGGTGAGGCGTGGCACCATTGATAGAGTGTGATGTGACAAGTGTGACATCATGATGACATTAGCATAAGGGTGACCAGTGACCCCTAGGTCTGAGACACATGGTGTGGTCCCATGAGGTTTCTCGAAGTTTAACCATATGCCCAAAATGGGCTCCTTCTTGTGTATAAATTCATGTTTCATGGCTTGTGTTTTATATTGAATGTGAAGAGAAAACATATATAATTGAAGGCTTGTCCTTTGTGGTTGGACTAAGGTGGAGCAGTTCTAATAGTCATAGGTTCAAGACTCTAGTGGATCTTTGCAGTTCTATATGACCTAGATACAGTTGAGAGAAAAAAAATTCATGGATCTCTTTATGTTGATTGGATACCTGGCTCCTATTCGATTGACTTATGGTTTGGCTCCTCATGAGCACAAACGTTTTTTCATGGATCTTTGTAGTTTGATTAGATATTGGTTATGACTTGTGTCCTCATGTGTGAAAGAATTTTTATGTGGATCTATATGGTAAGCACAAATAATTTGAGGTGGACCTCTATGGTTTGATTAGCTCATAGTTTTTTATGTGGATCATAGATATTTTCGGTTTGATTGGATCTCAGTTTTTGACCTGGATCGTAGATCTTTGTAGTTTAATTGGCTCCTAGTTTGACTTGGATAATGGAACATTGTGGTTTGATTGGAACTTCGTCTATGATGTGGCACTTTGTGATTTGAATGACTCCCAGTTTTTTATGTGGATCATAGATATTTACTGTTTGATTGGCTCATGGTTTTTGACATGGATCGTGGAATATTGTGGTTTGATTGGCTCTTGGTTTATGACTTGGAACAAATTGGCATGGAACTCCATGACTCAATTTGCTCATAGTCTTTGACTTGTATCCACACGATTGGTAGAGTATCTTATTTGGTAGATTGATTGGTGCATCATGATAAGTCTTAGCCCCTCAGTGTTTGATTAGCTCAAAAATTATGACCTAGTGCAAATAAGTTTCACCCTCTGTAAAAATATGACCTGGCTAGCTCGAATCTCCGACATTAGTGATATGTTGATATGAAAAAGCATCGTGGGGACTTGAATTAAGTCCATTGTAGTGCAGTTGGTGAACTGTGTGGTGGCAACCTAGGAGGTCAGGGGCTCGAGCTTTGTTTGGAAGGAAAAAAAAAATCTTATTTTTTCCCAAAAAGTGAAATTGTGTTGAATAGCTAGGAAACCAAAGGTGAGAATTTTATATAAATTCCATCAGAAAATTTTAATTTGTAGGCAGCAGACTAGAAAGGTGCAATTTTTAGAACAATTAATTTTTGTAACGTTTTTGTGGGTTAATTTGAAAGAAAATTGAATTTTGAAAAAATGGGTTTTGGTTGAAATTATTTTGTGATTTAAATGAGGGGAGGTGCAAACATTTTTTGAGATCAGTGGATCATGGTTATTCTCAATATGAACTTATGAATAGGTTTTTGAGATTATGAAGTTGTAGAATATTTATTATTAGAAGATAAGTGGATTTGGTTGTGATTTGAGCTTGTGGATCCAGTTTGAAATATTGTGAAAGGTGGTCCAAAACTATTTGAATAAGGAGGTGTGCGCCTCCATCGAGGTTGGTGCCTCAATCAGATTACTACAAGTTAGTGCTTGCAAATATTTGATGTTGGTGCCTCAATTAGGTTGTATCTTATTGCAAGTCGGTGCTTGCACATTTTTGGGATTGGTGCATCGAGAAGGTTGGTGCTTACAAATCTCTGTAATCCAAACTGAAGAAGATAAAAATAAATTGTGATTTTATTCTGCAAGGGTTCCCATGTACATTTATTGTTCTCTTATGGTGATGTGATGATGTTCTTTAATGATGCATGATTACGTTTGCAATTTTGATATATTACTATATTGTTAAAATTGAAGAAAATTGGCCATTACATTGATTCACCCCCTCCCCCCCCTAAGTGTAATCATTATTCTAACACTTGCGAATAGTATTTTTTTTAAGTTTACCTTACTTGTTGAATTACATTGTAAATGATTGCATTTTTTATAAAAACAACGACCTTCATTTATTGAGCTTGAATTGTGGTGAAAATGGCTTAAATTGATGATTTATTAGAGTTATTGAATAATATAATGCTTCCACTATCACCAATATGGTCATATTCGATGAAACAAATCTTGGTAATATTCTAAATTGTTTACAAGATTCACAAGACAAAACAAAACTTCTCGAGCTTGAATCATAGCTCCAATGAGATTAATTACAACAAAATAATCATCATTATAAACCAATCCTTGTCCAAATTTTTTTAAGAAATATTCCTAACAGTGTGTAGCAGATGATTCAATTAGGGACACCACTTTAGGAAAATATTCAAATGAAGGTGAAGATTTTATAAACAAGTTTCACTTGCACTTTCCAATCATGATAATCATATCTTGGGAAGAAATCATCAACAACGAGCATATAATAAGTCTTAAATATGAAAAATAAGTGAGTGTTTACATTCAAAATTATTCCAAACCAATATAGTTCCAAAGTGCTAAATTTGTTCAAGAAAAATCATCTTCTGTTGCTTCATTTCCAAATTTAATTCCTAAATGCCAATAATTTAATTGAATTAGCTACATGAAGGATCAATATTATGATCTTCATCCTTGTGAGCATTGTGGAAATCATAACCATACTTCAAATAAATGTTCTACACGTAAGAACCCTGCAATAGTAAAAAATCACTGGGTGAATTAGTTCATGGAAATGGTCATCGGTAGCTAAGAAAATATATTGGTCAAATCAAATAATTCATTTTCTAGTATTGACACAACTTGCAATGGGAATATTTTCATCCTCTCATTTTGTATCAAATGAGGGGGTAATATTAGTGATTCATAGTCAAGCTTCAAGATTTGAAGTCTTATCAGTCAAACAAGAAAAAGAAATCTTAAGCCACATATAGAACTAGAGCCAATATCTAGAGCCTCATTATAGAGTTAGGAATAGCTATATTTAGAGACATATTCCATGACTATGATTTGGTTTGTGGTAATCCCAAACCCATTATTTATCTTGTGGTCTTCCTTAAACCACCATTTAGTAGAATACTTACAGTTTCAACTAGACAATAGTTTTTGGTCGTTTTTAAGCCACCATCTCCACCATTTCATTAGTTTGTGTTCATCTTTAAACCACCATATAAGAGCGCTTCCAATTTGGAGAAGACATCAACTTATATACAAATTAGTAAATAGTCCTTAAATTATGAAGCCTTTGAGCCATGTACTAGAATTTGTGGTCATTTTTAAACCAACGTTTCCACTGTAGAAATTATATACAAGATGCATGTATATATCTAGATTCCCCTGATCTCACAATATTTAACTTCTTGCAAAATACAGAATCATTCCACTGTTAATATTTTGCGGAAAATTAATTGCACACACATGTGAAGCATAAAAACATTCGTAGATAACACAGTTGTTTAACGGGAAAGCCTGAAGCTGAAAACCCCAACTATCATATATTATGTATCATGGAGATCATGTAACAATCTCATACAAAGCTTAGTACATCAAGCTCTCCATACAATGCAATCATCACACACTAACATAGAATAAATCTGCAAATCCATGCACCAATCTCAGCCCTCCTGCTAGCTTGCCTCCACTGCGCAATCCAAGCTGATTACAAAGACCAATTCAATGCAATACCACTCTCCTTGACTGCATGATTATCATTGGCAACTCCAATGTATATGTAGATGCAATCCATGCATCACTATGGTCACAACAAATAGTCTATCTCACCCTTTCACCTATCTCTCCGCTGGGTCTCCACTGGATCTCACATGCACTGTAGTTAACTGATGTATTGTTCAGTTGATTAATGAGTTATTATTTGTGAATTAATTATCTAATTAATTCACTCCACTCTCACTAGTGTATCATTCAGTTAGATTAGATACAACTAGCTCAACTGAGTCTAACTGAGTTAAACTGAATACAACTCCATGAACTACTCTTCCAACTCTGTCATAACTTTGCCACTTCAGTTCTAACTGAGTCCTCCATGCATGAACTCTAGTAAACCCTTAGGAATTTCATAATTCCTTCAGCCCACTAATTTGACAAATCTATATACTGAATTTAAGTGCTCCAAGAGAATAAGTTGTTTTTTAGAGTCTAATTATTATTAAGAGCTAATAATAATCGACATGCATCTATTTTTAGATCAACGATCTATAAGTAGACTTCTCCCAATATTCTAAAAATATAATCTCATCTAGCCCACTACATTTGACCAACCATCTACAAATATCCTCTTGCTACATACAGAATATGCTCACCATGTCTAAAAATAGACATACACCTAAAAATAGCCTATGTGGGCCCCACCTAGTTTAGGTGATTATTTTCCAACTATGATCAAGGATGATGTTTCAGGAAGTCTCCTTCACTATTTATTGTTGCAATGTTCAACACTCCCTCTCAAAAAGAAAGGAATGTCTTCACATGTGACATGCAACTCCATGCATTCGCCCTGCAACCTTTGCAAGTGCCCTACAACTCCATGCATCTGCTCTACAACTCTTGCTGCAACACTTCTGAAACTGAAAGGCTCCAAACAACTCAATTATTCTCATGCATCTATCATCAAAGCCTTGGTGCAGCAGCTACTACCATGTCTTTGGGAACCATACTGCTATTGACTGCACATGCCTCTTGCACTAACATCCTTTCTGAGGCTGAGTCCCAGGTATGCGACCTTGTCACTTTGATCACACTGCATCAATCCAACTGATCATGCTACTGCTACTCTATGGGAACCTTGTAGCCAGGTTCAATTCATGAGATCCACACCATCTCAATGAATCCTGCCCAGAAATTTCTTCTTGGGATTACTCATGCATGTCGCCCCACCTCTCACCTGGTGGTATAGTTGCATGCACTCCCTCTGCCCATCTGGCATGAAATTTCTCTGCATGAGTGGTTGCTCCCACTCCATGATCCTCATCTTGTGGCTGCTCCACATCCCGAGGTTCACTCTTACCTGCATGCAAATCTTGCTCCCTCTCAAGCTTCAATTTCATGTCTTTCTTGCACTTCCCAATAGTAGGAAGCTCCGTAGAAATCCCATCTACATCAAATCTATAAAGATTCTTCTGCATCTCCAGTTGTGGCTGCTCCACAACCTTCTAAGACTGCTTCTCAAGCTGCATGTTGAGAGGCTCCCTCTCAACCACCAGGTCACTAACCTCTTCTTTGCTCCTCAAATCTTTGCATGCGTCTTGTACCTCAGTGCATGTAGATTCTTGGCCCGCGCACATTGTAATTGTCTCGCCGTCGCAAATTTTTTTAACAAAAGGGCTGATTTTAAATCGACGATATCTCCCTCATCCAAGCTCCAGTTCAACTGATTTTTTTTTTCAATTTGGGTATTTTTCAACAAGGAATCCAAATATGCTATTTTTTCTGAAAATATTTCACCAAAAATTTCAGATATTCTCTACAAACTCGCGCGCCCAAAAATTCCTTCTCTCATTCCATGTAGAAAATCTATAACACAGCTCTAATACCATGTAGAAATTATATACAATATGCATGTATATATCCAGATTCCCCTGATCTCACAATATTTAACTTCTTTCAAAATACAGAATCATTCCACTATTAATCTTTTGCAGAAAATTAATTCCACACACATGTGAAGCATAAAAACATTCGCACATAACATAGTTGTTTAATAGGAAAGCCTGAAGCTGAAAACCCCAACTATCATATATTATGTATCATGGAGATCATGTAACAATCTCATAAAAATCTTAGTGCATCAAGCTCTCAGTACAATACAATCATCACACACTAACATAGAAGAAATATGCAAATCCATGCACTAATCTCAACCCTCCTGCTAGCCTGCCCCCACTGTGCAATCCAAGCTAATTACAAAGACCAATTCGATGCAATCCCACTCTCATTGACTATGTGATTATCATTGGAAACTCCAATGTATATGTAGATGCAATCTATGCATCACTATGGTCACAACAAATAGTCTATCTCACCCTTTCACCTATCTCTGCACTGGGTCTCCACTGGATCTCACATGCACTGTAGTTAATTGATGTATTGTTCAATTGATTAATGAGTTATTATTTGTGAATTAATTAACTAATTAATTCACTTCACTCTCACTAGTGTATCATTCAGTTAGATTAGATACAACTAGCTCAACTGAGTCTAACTGAGTTAAACTGAATACAACTCCATGAACTACTCTTCCAACTCTGTCATAACTTTTCCACTTCAGTTCTAACTGAGTCCTCCATGCATGAACTCTAGTAAACCTTTAGGAATTGTGTAATTCCTTCAGCCCACTGATTTTCCAAATCTGTATACTGAAATTAAGTGCTCCAAGAGAATAAGTTATTGTTTAGAGTCCGATTATTATTAAGAGCTAATAATAATCAACATGCATCTATTTTTAGACCGACGATCTATAAATAGACTTCGCCCAATCTTCTAAAAATAGAATCTCATCTATTTTTCACATTTGACCAACCATCTACAAATAGCCTCCTGCTACATATATAATATGCTCACCATGTCTAAAAATAGGCATACACCTAAAAATAGCCTGTGTGGGCCCCACCTAGTTTAGGGGATTATTTTCCAACTAGGATCAAGGATGATGTTTCAGGATGCCTCCTTCACTATTTCTTGTTGCAAACTTCAACATCCACTAGGTAGATTTTGTGGTTATCCTTAAACCACTATTTTAGAAGAAGACTTCAATTTTTTCTAGTCATGTTTTTTTGTGGTAATCCTAAAACCACCAAATTCAAAGATCAAATTTATCCATTGCTAGTGATCCACTTCTATATTTCAGCTATCTTCTTTCACTCACATACACCCTTTTGAATAAAAGGGGGGAATTTTGGAAACCTAATCCTTAAATATTATGGTAAATAGTATTACCCCTTTAGGAAGAATACAAAGAGTCACAAATGAAGAGGAATAGTCTTTGAGAGTTTAGGAGACCTTAGAATATGAATCCAAAGGTCATAATATCATGTATTTATGTGAGTCATATTAATGACAAATGCATGTTATGCTTATCTATATTCTAGAGTAGTATAACTATTGGAAATCCATATATAAGGTTTATTTTATTCATTTTTTAAAAATGAATCATTAATGGCCTCAAGGAGATAATTATATCCCACGTCATGAAGCAACACCTAAAAACATAGTTGGAAGCTTCTGAAAGAGATCAGCCATATGAGGATGATGAAACCAAAAGACATTTTTTCACTACTTGCACTATCCCTCATATAACAACTATGACCAAACCTACCAACTCTCGACTAGTGATAATCCACAAGTCATCTCAATAAGATGTGGTAGAGTGCTAATTTCTATGGATTTTCTATAATTGTGATAAGTGATATCTTAAAGGGCGCAAACATAAAGATCATAAATTATTTAAAATAGATGCATCTCAACAAGAACACTTATGAGGCATGTTGTAACCCTAGATACAACCCCTGGTTTCAGGAGGTCAGTACCCAGGACATCCACAAAACCAATAAAGAATAAATATCTTCCTGAAGACCAAACACCCTTGAATGTAATGTCAGCTTGAACTCGAAGACCAACTTAATGGACCAGGGTGGCCTTTAATTGAATGACTGTAGATTTAAAATTCACAGATGAAAGAATAAATAGTTGGAAACAGAGTTTATGACATTGGGTCAAAAGTAATCCAATGCTTACACCCTGAGAAGACAATGAAGAATGAAACATTGCAAAAAAAGGAAATGATATTATTGAGGCCATGGAACGCCCTTGAAGGAAACCTAGGTATTTTTTCTATAAAATATAACATAAATAAATCTGTGAATGCTCAGGAAATACCAGTTGCATCATACACCAATCTCACGTGGAGAAAAACAGGCGAGAAAATAATGCATAAGAAGTAAACAGAACATAGAAATTTCACATTACATTTTACCTATAATTCCTTGATCTCCGAACCCTCCCAAATCCAATTCTCATACTTTTATTTTCTCCACTCGAAGTTTCCAAGAATTAGTTACAAAATCAATTCAAAGACAATTACATAACTATTTTTCCCTTTCTACATACAAGATTTCTTATAATGCGTATCGAGGAAGAGAATTGAACCTGTGATGAGTGTTATAACAGCACACCTCATCACCATTTAAGCAAGACCCCAAGGACGAATAAGCCTTCTCCTTTTACAAAGTTAGCCTTCGAACTTTTAATTTAGTTCTCATTACATTTAAATAAATTTTAATTTGGAAATAAATGAGAATTGGACCAACTATTGACCTATGTTCTATTAGGAATGATAGTAAATGTAGATGAAATGTGGGTTTGGCTATTAATGTTGTGTATGTTTAAAACTACCATTGGTTTCGTGGAAACCACTTCTTGCCTACGGGAACACCTTTGGCGGTTTCAGAAAATTTGGGAGGTGATGTCGTAATGAACTGTAGTCGTAGCTTTTTAAACGAGTGGATTTAGATTTCCACTTATTTCGGGGGCACTCCACATCTTAATCTTTGTGAAATTTGTGCCACTGTAACTCCATTGATTTGGAACTGAAGAAATCTTGGCCATCAATACACACCCAGCTCGCGTTTGGTGGGGATATTTTTGGACATTGGATAAACCAATGCTCCCCGTGTGTTTCGTGACATGGACTAACCGCCTCTCATGGATCCTTATCTCTAGCGATGCAATCTTTAACTAAGACTTGCGGGTTTTGGTCTAACGACAATCATGATTCCCAACAATTGGTGCATGTGTCTATTTTTTAGGCAATTTATAATTTAACCATCAAAGACAAATTATCCATTCCATTTATCAATGATCACTTGAATGAACTTCATGGAGACAAATTTTTCACTAGCCTTAACCTTCATTTTGAATACCACCAAATATACATGAAAGAAAAAAACATCCCTAAGGCATGAAAACAATTCTAGGATCTTGTAATAAGTTGTGAAACTTGTCAACAAAATAAGCATGAGACCATGAAGACACAAGGAGCATTTAAACAACTACTAATCCTGATATGCATATGGAGTAACATCTCTATGGATTTTTAGTGGGACTCCTTGGATTAGGTAAGAAATAAATGGAAATGGTGATAATTGACCATATTTCTAAATATGCTCATTTTTGTGCCTTATCGCACCCATTTATCCCCTCCTCAATTTCCCAAGTCACCATTGATCAAATTTTTAAGTTACATGGCATACCCACTTCCATTTCCTTGGATTAGGACCCTACATTTCCAAGGTTTTTGGTAATAATTGTTCAAACTTCAAGGTACTTAGTTAAACATGAGCAGTACATATCATGCCCAAACAAATGGTCAAACCAAAGTGGTCAAAAATTTCTTAGAAATCTATTTGTGATGTTTCACTTTTAACAACTAATGCAAATGGGAAGAATGGCTCCTCTTTCGAAAATGGTGGTACAATACTAACTATCATGGAGCTACCAAAATGACACCATATGAAAAAAAATTCTATGGTCAAAATCCCTTGTTAATGAATTCATATTTACTAAGCATCTCCAAGTTTCAGGTAGTGGATAACACACTTTATATCATCCATTCTTTGTACATTTAGGGACAATTTGCTTATGGATCAAAATAAGATGAAACAATAAGCATACCAAAATTTATTCAAACATTTTTTTGGAGAAGGGGATTAAGTGTTTCTTCATCTTCAATCCTATAAACAAACATCACTCAAAACAAAAAGACCCCAAAAATTTACCACCAAAGTTTTATCGCCCTAATAGATCATCCAATGCATTGAACAAGTGGCCTACAAACTATCTCTTCTAACCCACTCAAAGATCCATCCAATATTTCATGTGCCTTGCATAAAGAAGGTTATGGAGCTGAAGTGCAAGATGAAAACTAGAATACAATGATTTGATGAAAGAAGGATCCATTTAGCTTTGCTAAAAACAATATTAAATGCCAAAGATTTCCAATTGTGTCAATGCACGATTTGAGAAGTATCGATCCAATTGAAAGATATGAAACATGAATATACCATATGGAAACCAACAATGATTTTGGAACACTTTTCTTATCCTTATCCTTAAGGACAACATTAATTATAAAGAGGGAATGAATTTTATGGTCTTACCTTAAATTCCCTACTTTAGAATACCTAGGAAATAATCAATTGGTGTATGTAGCACACTCTTTGAATAAGTTCAATTAAGTATTAGAGAATAGTTATTTGATGTAAAAGGTTTCACTTTATAAGGCCCACTAGGTAGTTCATACCCATTAATGATGGGACCAAAAGTAGTTAATATTTTTTTTATTAAGAATATATTTAAAGAGAATAGGAGGTCACAAAATTTTCTGTAAAGTTTTGTTTTATTTGGAGCTCTATTAATTGAGAATTCACCCCAATTATTTTTTATTTTTTTATTTTTTATTTTTTCCAGTCAAAAAACATGCAATATATTATTGAAAGGAAATAAAGTACAAAAATCATCTCCCACGTTCCTTTATTCTCATGCCAAACAGATTTAGAGAGCATAGGGCCTGGAGGAAAAATGTTACACCAAGTATCCAAGTTTATTTCTGCTAGGCCTACTGGCCATGCCATACATTTACCAACATTGGACCATGTCTACTATAAGAAAAGCCTCTCAAGAAGGCAAATTGGTTGGAAAGACAGGAGGGGCAGAAAAGAGAGCTCCATGATCATGCATATGGAAGTCAATGTGTTCAATCCTCACCTCTAGAGTGTGAAGGTGATCGTTGGTGCATCGGTGGTGACGTCGAAGGCTTTCCAAATTATCCAGGATTTCACTCTAGACATGTTGAACATCATTAAAATAAGAAACCATTTCATTCTAGTCCTCGTAGTGCTGGTTCCTCATGATATCTATATTCAATTGGACATTGTGAAGCTAGTTTGCGATCGTGTCCAGGGTGAATGGAGCTAAAAATTCCCCCAGAGAGTGAGCAGGAGAAATGGTCACATCCTCCTTCGTGTACTGGCTGGTGGAATCATCAGAGGACGAGTGACTGCCCTCATTGTGTGGCTGATTTAATTCAGGATGAGGAGCAACACCTCCCCAGTGCAGACTATCCCTATGGCGTGGCATTGAGGTGAGCCAAGGGTAATTGCAGACGAACGAAGATAAACAAACAAACCCACATCGACCAGCGCAACGCTTCCCGCAGATCCTACAGTATAATCTCCTATATGACAGAAAAATCCAAATAGACCATAAATGAGCAGTGAACATGAAATCACGAAACCAATTACTAGACTCAATCAGCCTAGGACTAGAGGCTTCAGACATATGTTTCCAGAAATCGTCTGCGCCACCCCAAAACAAAATTGAGTGAATTTCTCCCCTCCTGTCGAGAGATGCACGACCCACCAAGCCGAGGGACAACTAAAGGCAATTGTCACAAAAGCTCCTCTTACATTGTCAATTGAACTGAACTGAATTTTCTCCTGCCACGACACCAAACTGGAACCGAACCACAGACATAGGATCCAGTGGTGCAACCCAAAGCCCAATTTGACCTATATGGGCAGAGTTGGGCACATAAACAGAAAACACAGAACACCCTGGCAGAGCCACAAAGCTGCAATAACCCATTGTGTGCCAGGATGTCACAAGCCTCCCTAGGACGAGATCTCACCTTGTTCCCAGTTATTCCATATCACACCTCCCTCTCCTGCCTAGAGCCATGACTATTATCGGGAAAACCACAGTTCGAAACTCAAGTGCTCTGTGGACCCCCACCTCATCGCCCAACACAATACACTAAGAGTCATTCCAGAATTCCAAGAGAATTTAACGATGTAGCCAATAGGAGTAATGCCCACCTGCAGGGTATTAATGATGCCCATGACCATTATGACGCATTCAGTGGGCATGTGGAAGCCAGGTAGGCTTCGTATGCCACTCAATCGCCACACGTACTAACAGTTCCATCACCCCCATCGGGGAAAAATCACCCCACCTTAAGATGTAAGTGAATAATTCTTTCTTTCATCTAATTATCATAATGTGAGGGAATATTTCACATATTTCATCTTATTTTTCACTTATATTTGGTTTTCTACGATCATATTCCTTGTATACATAGTTTGTATTTCAATTCTAAAGGTTAAGGAACAATACATCTCATCTATGAGAACCTATACATGTGTTTATACCTAATTTATATGGCTCTTCAAAAATCTAAAATTTACATCTATGGCTCCTTGATTATGATTAGAGAACATTTTTAACTCTACCAATGAAGTATTCAAATGTTGATTTGTAGATTTCAAGTTTGAAATTCTTCCATTTATTCCTTTCAATACATGCAATAATTTAATAGAGACCACTTCATGATATGTTCAATGAATTCAATTTTTCCTAGAAAAAGGTGCTTAGTTATTTTCTTACCTTTCATGTGTAGGTTTAACATGAGTCACTAAAATGGAAACCATTGGAAAAATATTGGTGTGGGTGTTTAAATGTCATGGTGTTTATAGCAACCTTGTAGTGAATGGGGTGAAGGGGCTATGTTGATTGCTTCATCCAATAATTTAGGATGTCAATAATAATTAGGAATTTCGATGACCATTGTTGTGGGTGAGAATAGATCCTTCACAAGGATATACAAGAGGCACTTAAGATGGAATATGAACTCTTGAATTGTGGCATGGTCAGTGTGGACGAAGAAATCACAAGCCTAGATAGCATTTAGGAATATAAGGAGTGGTGTTAAGATGGTTCCAATAGAAGATACAAGCCATCCATACCTTGTCCAAGTGAAGAGGAAAAGGCATAGAAGGAAAAGTACAATCCATTAGAGAAGGCATTGCATCATATAAAAGATTTTTTGATGATCCAGAAACTAAAATTTATAGCAACAAAAAGAAATTATATACCTGATGAGGGATATAAGGAGTGGATAGATGAAAAACAAAAAGTTGAATCAAACATGATGGAATTGGTTATTTGAATAAATTGAAAATGCATTAGAATAAGATAAATTGAAAATTTGTAATAAAAATAAATTTAAATATGAGCAACATTTTATCAAAACTTACCATACCCTTAATAATAAGAGATGTAATTTCATCTCATTTCGTAACTTTATTGAATTTCATTAATATTTCATAACTTTATTATTCTATAAAACCTCCTCGCTTACAAAAAAATCACAATAAAATTAATACTTTCATTTCAGTATGTTCAAATATAAAAATTATACTTTCAAGAATATTTAGTCTTTTCATTTATTTATTTAATAAACATTAATGGTGATAATCATGATTATCATTATCAATAATGCCCATCGGCACTTTAATAATCTTAAAGTGCATTAATACTTTAATTACAATGAGGTTGGTTAATAACATGTTTTCCAATTAAAAAAACATGCATTAGGTTAGGCACATAATGCACCATGTGTATGTTAACATAACAATAATATACGTTTATGTTGAGACATTGATCCCCCTCAACCATTTTATTATAAATCACCTTCCAACCTATTGAGATATTCCCCTCGAGCATTTTATAATAAATGACCTTCCAACCTATTCAGATATATGGAAGGAAATTTAATATATTTTACTATATTCAAAGTTAAAAAGTTAAATTAGCAAAGGATCTTTTATTTTATATTTCTTTTAAAGAAATTTAATTTTAATGAAAAATTAAATTAGTAAAGATTATGTTTTGTTTTTTTAATTAAATAAAAAATATATAATATTTTATTTTTAATAATATTAAAGTGTTAATTTTAAATATATAAAGAAAATAATATTAATTAATTTTATAATATAAATATAAGACTTAATACATTCAATTTTGAGACTCTGAATGGTTTTTTTTAAATCAATTTATTAGTTTTAATTTTAAAGTGAGTATTAATTTTAAAAAGTAATTTTGTTATTATTTTTTTGATTTTTGAATTTTTGATTTTTAATATTGTTAATATTAAAAGTTATTGTATATATTCTGAGTGTTATAGTAGCCATAGTTAGATTTAATATTTGGTTTTATTAACTAATTACAAATTCACCATAATTTTATATATAGATAAATAAAGATGTCTTTTTTCTTTTTTAAATTTCAGTTTTTTATACATTTGATTAAACATAAGTGACAATGCATTTAACCATGAGTAGTAAGTAGATAGATTTTCATTTTATATATTTATAGATATTAATTTTCTTGTGTGATTTAATAAAACTTTTCCTTTTTTTAAGTAGATAGATTATCATTTTATATACTTATAGGTATTAATATTCTTGAGTGATTTAATAAGATTTTTTCTTTTTTTTTCTAAAATTAAATTTTATATAAAAATTATAAAAATAAGTTTTAGTAATATATTTGAGGAAAACTTGATTTTACTGAAAAACACTACTTATATTAAATTAAATTATCATTATTATAAAAACCAACTTTTCATAATTTTCACGTTCATCTCGGATAAAATTTGTCGTTTATCTTCCCTTGTTAAAAGAAAGAGAGTGAGCATCACATATTTAGTGATCAACTTATATGTAAAATAGGTAACAAAAGAGATTAAATCAAAGGAATACTTAGTTTTTCTCTTATAAAATATATGGGTTGATGTTATTACTTATTTTTAAATATATTGGATATATTATGAAAAATGTTATCTATTTCCTCGAGAAAAAAACTTATTTTGAAAAGCAGTGGTTATCCAACTCTACCTCCAACTTCTTGTCTTTCATTTTTCAAACAAATAAAAATAGACATGAAGATCTTGTACGGTGGATGATAGATGTTATTTTTTATCTAGAGATCCTTACAAATTGAAATGTTAGACACATTAGGAAAATTAAAGGTGCTATATCATTTTCATAGACTTTTCAAAATAATTCAGAGCTATGCAGGGAAGATGAGCGAGCTATGCAGGGAAGATGAGCACAACTAAGTATATGAGGTTGACATGGCAACCACTATCTTTAGTGTCAGTCACATGTTATTATTCCATTGGAAACGATTAACTTCTCCATGGATGTCAATCCAAAAGCCAATGAGAGTGTCCCACCAACACAACACTTCACTTCCTCATGGAGGTTAATCCAAAAGCCAAAGAGAGTGTCCCACCAACAAATCATATAAAAAGATAAGACCACAAGAGGAAAAAACAAAAGGAAACTATACAACTTTGCTCATGTAAAGTCACTAGACGTTTGGATGGGATGTGGGGATGCTTCCATTTGTGGGACCGTCACCCTTCTGCCGACATAAAGTCTGTCGGGCTATCACGGCGTGGGCCCTACTAACGTAACCGGCGGGCGGGTACGAACGATTAAAGTAGAAGCTCAGAATACAAAAAGCTGAAAATGGCGGCAAAGTTGACGGCATTGTTAGTTGAGTCGGTGTGATGGAATGGATTGAATTTAACGTTCCTTTTTATGATATGAACCAATTTGCGTGGTGGTACCCCAAGAAATTTAGAAATATTTATAGGTTCTCTACCTATACACCTTGTGATTTTCAACAATATGTGTGACCCCACTGAACCTTTGATCGTTCCATAAAATTATTTTTTTGTTTTGGACACGTTGTGGAGAAAATGGAGGTTTGAGTGCTGCAATTAAATATAAAGGACGTTTCTATTTACAAAGTGAAATATAGAGATATTTATAGGTTCTCTACCTATACACGTTATTATTTTCAACAATAACGTGTGAGTCCACTGACTCTTTGATGGTTCATAATTTTTTTTTTTGGATTTTGGACACGTTGTGGAGAAAATGGAGGTTTGAGTGCTGCAATTAAATATTTAGGACATTCTATTTACAAAGTGGGAAAGAAATATAATGAGTTGAAGATGATATGAGTATATGAATATATTAACCTCTTGGGTTCCATCTACCTTTCTCTTAGTTTATCATTACTCTACTTTTACATGGGTGGTCCCACCTTCAGTCTCATTAGGGTGTGTCATTTTTTCTACGTTTGAGTATGATGTGCATTATGAGTGAAGATGACCCTCTCTCTTAAAGGAATGGACCCACATAGTACAACTTAGACTCAATTACCTTTCGTGTTACCATTTGGATAGTCAATTACCTTGGTGTTGCACTCTAATATACTTTCTATGATTATGATACATGTTTATGTTTTATTACTCAATAAGGTATTTATTAAAATCAAAACATAAATGGCTTTCAACAATCATGTCTCCACAAACAAATCCCAATGTCCCTTTCCCAAAGATTACTAAGGATTTTGAGTGTAATATATATGATTAAGATAAAATCAAAACATAAATGGCTTTCAACAATCATGTCTCCACAAACAAATCCCAATGTCCCTTTCCCAAAGATTACTAAGGATTTTGAGTGTAATATATATGATTAAGATAAATGTTTATGTTGCTTATTATGCATTGGTCAAAACATTCAAATCAAGTATGATGTAAAATAGGAAACTCCTATATCCATCCTATAAGGAATTTATTGCAATAGTTAACAATTTGATGATAAAAAAAGTAATGCAGTGTTATTATTGGATAAAATGTGTGTTCCACGTATTTGACTGATGCTGAGGTAGGATGTTTTATTCCTTACCTAAAACATATATTATGAAAGATAATTAAGATAAATATAGAATATTGTGTTGTTTTGTTTTTTTAATAAGTAAATTAACCTATTGTCTTATATATTTATAATTATATGTTTAATTTATTTATTTTCATTAATATGTAAAAAAATAGTATGGATATTTAATCTTAACCACACGTGTATATGTTTCATTTCAAAAATGGTATTCAGGATTTAAGGTGGTTATTAAGTGACATTTAAACTTATATTAAGAAATGCTAACTTTTTTTTCTCAATTGTCTGCGAGTGCATACATGTTTTCATTTGAAATGTATTATCTTGATTTTAATTTATGTCATTTTCATTTTAAACCTATGTTATGGAGGGTAGTAATTTTCCTTTTTATTAGGCTTTAGAGTATGTTAAAACTATTTATTTGGTTAAAAGCTTGTTTTTCTCAGATTTAAGAAAACAAGTTAAAAATCCACCTCTTACATTGTTTTTCTTGAAACACATGATGTGTCTGCTTAAATTTAAGAATGACAATCAATAATAATTGTCCCTCTACTAGTTTGACAATTGAATTATAATAAATTTTCTCACCATATAAAAAAAAAAAATCATCCTTCATTCATGTATATTTATAAACATGTTAGTACATGCAGCCTAGTTTCAATATAGCTAAATTAAAGTAAAAGACTATGAAGATTTGGAAAAATAGAAGTCTATATAAGTGCATCCAGAAACCCAAAATCAAAATTAGAAGAAAAAGAGGTAAAATTAGAAAACAAGAGATTAGAAAAGAAATGGGCTATATTTAATTATAAAGAGTCAAGTTATGCAATTTGTAAATTCTAAGGATTTTTTTTTCTAAACTTGGCAGGACTACATCTTCATCATGTTCAATATATTGCCTGATTGGGGTGGAGAACTGAACCAGTAACTTCACATCAAGGAGTGCCTTAACAAAGCATCCAACGTCAAGGAGTGCCTTAACAGAGCACCCAGCATGTCAAGGAGTGCCTTAACAAAGCACCCAATCACCGTGTATCCAAGACCATATACTTTGATGGGCCTCTTCTAGATAGGGTTTGTGGTTGTGGGGCTTGGATCAAGATAGATAGCTCGAAACGCTATCAAATATTTTGGAATAGTGAGTCGGGAACAAACAACAAAGCAAAACTTCTTGCCTTATAAAGTGGCCTATGGGTGGCACATAATCTTGACCTGCATTCTATTCATATCTATGGTGACTGAAAAATCGTTATTGATGGCATATGCGGAATATCCTCCTTCCAACCAGGTGGGCTTTAGGGTTGGATAGACCGAGTATAGGGCCTGCTTACCAAGTTAAATAACCCTCCTCTAGTGCATATATATCGAGAGAATAATACTAGGGCGAGTCATCTATCCAAGATGGGTTTGACTGCTTCTTTTAGTTGCCTTCACACTTCACATTTCTATTGATCGATTGTCATGAAATTTCTATTCCATGAAGTCTTTTTTGGGTTTTCTTGGTATTATATTCTAGAACAGGTTTTGTCCATGCCTACTATTTTCCAGAAGTGTTGTTTCGGCAATGCATAAATCGCAGCAGTATCTTTTGGGCATGCATAAGTGATCACTCACTATACACGCATCGATTTTCTTTAATGCAATTTTTTTCTGGTTGTCATAAGCGAGCCTGCATTGAATTTTTCTCTTTCATGTCTCAATCTATCTCATTTTAATTTTGCTCTCTGGTCACCTGCAATGGTATATGGCATGGGACGGATGGTTGTACTTATGTTTTTTTTTTTTTTTTCCAATCTAGGATAATCGGTACTCTATTGTTTGAACTTGAGGGACCTTTCTGTTTTGGTTTTTGGCTAATGGTCAGGATTAGACCACCCATGGGATATATCTAGATTCAATATAATGTGGTTCATATGGCATGTAATATCTCGGAAAAATCTGCTTACATTTTCTGGGATGGCCATGTAATTTCCCATGTTTTTTTATGTATGCTATATCATAGTTCGTTGTATGATTTTTATAGGTTCATATCAGGTTGATGTTCTAAGCATGATATAACTGTTTATCTATAATATAAGTAGGGTTTTTTTCTTTCTGAAAAAAATATCTTATGGACTAAATTCTAAATATTTTGATAACAAATTGTTAAATGTTTTCTCTTGATTAATATACCTCATTTTATGATTTTATTTTAAATACAAATTCTGGTGATAATTGGGCATGCATTCATGGATAGTAGCCTATGAGGACTATTCTAGTGTTAGTTTATGATAGGTTTTCCCATTGTGAAAAAAAGAAAAATAAATAAAATAAACTTCACATAAAGCAATGTGGATTTGGAATTCTTAGATGTTCAATTTAAATTTTGAAGATGAATGGTTTGTATAAAATTTTACATATTATAAATTTGGATCAATTTACTAAATTAACAACATAGATTTTGTTTAGATTCCATAAAAGCATTCTAATGATTATTTTTTAAATGGTCTCTTTAAAAATTCTAAAATGTAATTTAAAAATGAGAAAAATGCATAAATTATACCCTAAATAAAAATGACTACTATGCCAATATTGATGGTTGAAGATGGACTATTGGTTGGCGCCTCCAAATTTAGGAAATATTATGGAGTTCTTACACCAGGGAACTTTTATATAGGTAAAAGTTTGACAAAACATTTATATTTTAAGGGGACGTCAAATATATCTAAATTAAAGTAAAACTTTTATTTTGATGAATGCAACTAATTGATAATTATTAGGATGACCCATGAGCATGTGAATTTGAGGGTTTAAATTAGATTTGTTATATATGGTTCCATTATTCTTGGCAAAAGACATGGTGACTCAACAACAGCTGAAAGTCAACTCCACGGAGAGCTGGTCAACTGTGACGTGGCTCTACCAGCATTCCCTTTCTAAACCCCGCTCTTTGAATCCACGTGGTCCAATTATATCTTCCTCGGAGATTTATTTATCAAATTTTGATAAATAACTTAATTCGCAACCTTTACAATTTTATTCAAATCTCTCGGTTTAATATCATACCGCCAACCTTATAATCAATGTTTAAATCTTCGAAACTTTATATTAATTCCAACGCTCTATTTTGAATAATTAACTGTGAAATAAACCTTGGCTCCGGGCCCCGCGTCTACGTTCAATCGCCCAATCAACGCACTCGCCGCACCTTGTTTAACCCTCGCGCATCTCCGTCAAATGACCACCGTTCGATGACTATGCGCCAGATCGACGGCACTCGACGATATCGCTCGAACTCCCGGTATGAACGTTAACGTGCGATGCGAATACGGAAAGGCGGTTTTGTGCTCCCGTCCGGTGCCATGTGTCGATGGCTCTATGGAATCGCTTTGATTCAGAAAATACCGCCTTCTCCGCAAAAGTGGTGCGATATGGGCAATCTGCCTTTGGGGAATCCACTCATGGTTTTGCTATAGTGATCAACCAGAGGTTGAGTCAGGGTTGGGATGCTCTTCATATGCCTTAACTCCAGTCTATTGCTTGGGTTCGTTTCAATAGAATTCGTTACGGTCATACAGTGGGGAATTCCATAATAAGGACACAGACAGAGAACTATGGTGGAATTTAACTCACAGGGTTTATCCAACCAATTCACGGGAATACTAGGTAGAAAATGCGGAATTATACAATCACCATTCTCAACGATTCCACACCGAACCAGCGCACAATCGTTTCTCAATCAAACAATTTCTTCATTAATAAGAATTCGAGACAATTCGATGGCCAATGAGCATTGAAATCATTTAACTGGAAACAATTGTTAACACACAGAGTTTTATTGTAGAATCTCTGCTCTTCTCCCTCTCTGCCCCCTCAATACATCCGAGGGATTACATTTATATACAAAAACATGTAACTCTTCGGTTCCTCTGAGAGGACCGTTCTAGAATTCAAAGGTCTAATTACAGTTCATTCAAATAATTGAAATATGACAGATGGCTAACTATTCGACTTCCACTAACTCTAACTGATCTAATAATACAATCAGCTAAGGTATTGACACCTAGCTGTAACAATTCAAATGTTTTCAAACCCTCCTAGCCACAACATGTGGACAAAACTCCTACATTGCTGGCTAGTGTCTAATGCCCCTGCATCAGACTCCTAAGGGCAATTTTCTTCATGGGCTCTTGTCCATGAGCTCTTCCACTGATCTGCCTATCTTCTGCAGCATTCCTTCAGTCATCCAAGTGGCATATTCCTCTGGCTTGTCCTTCCATTTGATCAAGTACTGAAAGTACTCTTGTCCTCTGGTCCTTCTGAATGGTCTTTTATCCAATATCTTCTCTGGTTGCAATGGTTGTGCTGGAGGTAGCTATTCCCTCCACTCAATCTGTTCCTTGTCTGCGGCTCTTTCTTCTACACCGTCATCTTCATACCTGTACAAATCTGCAACATTAAAAATGGGAGATATTCCAACATCAGGAGGTAATTCAATCTCATAAGCATTTGCAAAAAACTTCCTAAGTATCTTGCATGGCCCAATCTTTTTGAACTTCAATTTGTTGTACTGCTTCTTTGGGAATCTCTCCTTTCTCAAGTGTGCCAAAACCAGATCTCCTACTTCAAAAGGAATTTCTTTTCTACTCAAGTCTGCTCTGCTTTTGTATCTTATGTTGCTGCCTTGTAGTTGTTGTTTCACTTGTTCGTGTATGGTCTGGATCTCTGAAGCAAATTCCTCACCATCTGCACTTCTCAGCTCTGCCTTTCCCAGATTTCTTAACTCTGATATTCCTCTGGGGTGCATTCCATAAACAATATGAAATGGACTCTGCCCTGTGCTCCTATTTGGTGAGTCATTATACGCATACTCTGCCGGGGGAAAAATATGATCCCACTGCTTGGGATGTTCTCCTGCAAGACTTCTCAACAAATTTCCCAGACTCCTATTCACCACCTCAGTTTGTCCATCAGTCTAGGGATGATAAGCTGAGCTGAAACTTAGTTTGGTACCAAGTTTCTTCCACAGTGTCCTCCAAAAGTGCCCCACAAATCTGGTGTCTCTGTTTGAAACAATACTCTTGGGCAACCCATGCAATCTAACAACTTCTTTGAAGAACAAGTTAGCAACATGGGTGGCATCACTAGTTTTATAGCACGGAATAAAATGTGCCATTTTGGAGAATCTGTCCACCACAACAAAGACTGCATCATTCCCTCTCTGAGTCTTGGGAAATCCTAGAACAAAATCCATACTCACCATGTCCCAAGGCCTGTCTGGAATAGGCAAGGGAGTGTGCAATCCCGCATTCTGGCTCCTTCCTTTAGCATATTGACAAATCTTGCAATTCTTCACAAACTTGTCCACTTCTGTTATCATCTTAGGCCAGTAATAAAAGTGACTCAGTTGCTCATAAGTCTTATCAGTACCAAAGTGTCTAGCAAGTCCACCACTATGCTTTTCTTTGATCAAATTTTCTCTCATGGAACATCTTGGTATACACAATTGGCTTCTTCTGAATAACAAGTTCTCCTGCAGGAAATAATCCAGCCACTGGCTTCTATCTGTTAAAACAGGGTTACTACATGCCTCAAATGCTTCCTTAAAATATGGATCTGTTTTATACAATTATTTCAGAAAATCAAATCCTACAACTTCAAAATTTGTTTCTTGAACAAGCATGTGCCTCCTACTCAAAGCATTAGCTACTTTATTGGCTTGACCACTTATATGTTTCAAAACAAAATTAAAACTTTGGAGATACTCAACCCATTTAACATGTATATGTTTCAATTTGGGTTGTTGTACAATATACTGCAAAGCATGATTGTCAGAATACAATACAAATTCCCTGTACATCAAGTAATGTCTCCACTTCTTCAGTGCCTGAACAATTGCATTGAATTCCTTCTCATAAGAGGAATACTTTCTTCTGGTGTCATTCAAATTTTCACTGAAATATGCCACAGGCCTATCATCCTGACTCAACACAACTCCAATGGCCTCCCCACTGGCATCACATTTTACTTGAAATGGTTTTGTAAAATCAGGCATAATCAAAACAGGCTTCTCTGTTATCTTTTGCTTCAAAACTTTGAAATTTCTTTCTGCTTCAGCAGTCCACTTAAATGGCTATTTGCTCTTCTTTATTGTCTCAATTATGGGTGCATTAATCTTACTGAAGTTTCTTATAAACTTTCTGTAAAAACTGGCAAGTCCATGGAAACTTCTTACCTCAAAAGCATTCCTGGGTGAAGGCCACTCCACAATTGCCTTAACCTTTCTGGGTCCATCTTTAATCCTTCTGCAGAAACAAAAAAACGCAAATACACCAACTCTTCCTTCATGAATGAGCATTTCTTCAGATTTATCAATAGTTTCTCTTGGTGCAGCTTCTTCAAGACATGATTAAGATGCCTTAAATGTTCTTCTCTAGTTCTGCTGAAAACTAATATATCATCCAGATATACTATCACAAATTTACCAATGAATTCTTTCAATAATTAATTCATAGGTCTCATAAAAGTGCTTGGTGCATTTGACAACCCAAAAGGCATTACCATCCATTCATATAATCCTTCATTTGTTTTAAAGGCAATTTTCCACTCATCACCCTCTCTTATTCTAATCTGATGGTATCCACTCTTCAAATCTATCTTTGAGAAATATTTAGCACCACTCAAAAAGTCCATTAAGTCCTCAATTCTGGGCAAAGGGAATCTGTACCTGATTGTGATCTTATTGATTGCTCTGGAATCAGTACACATCCTCTAGCCTTCATCTTTCTTTGGGCTCAATACTGCTGGTACAACACATGGACTCAGACTTTCTCTAATCAGCCCCTTGTCCACCAGTTCCTGTACTTGTCTCCTGATTTCCTCATTTTCTTTGGGTGTCATTTTGTAGGCTGCCTTATTTGGAAGATTTGAACCAGGTATAAAATCTATCTAATGGCTGATCTTTCTCACAGGTGGCAGCTCATTAGGTAAATCATCCACAACAATGTGACAGTAATCATCTAACATCTCTTGGATTTCTACTGGTAAATCATAAATATTTGTAGAAGTAAGAACTACCTTAGGTTTGCAAACTAAAGCAAAACTTACCTCTTCTTCTTCTATCTGCTGCAGATATTCCTTCCCGCTCAGCAACAAGGTCTTTGGATCAATCACTCTGCTGGATGGCTTTCCTTCTTCCATGGGTATCAATGTATGGTGTACCCCATCTTTGAAGAACTTGTAAGTGTTCTTCTTGCCATCATGCACTGCTGCTCTGTCAAACTACCAAGGTCTACCCAGCAGTATATGACACACATCCATGGGAATTACATCACATTGGAATTATCTTTATATTTTCCCATTTGCAGCTCTATCTCACACTGTTATTTCACAACCAGCTGGTGCCCTTTATGCAGCTAGGACACCCTGTAGGGAGTTGGATGCTCCCTTGTCTTCAACTTCAACTTTTATATTACCTCAGTGGAAACAAGATTGTCTGTGCTGCCACTATCAATGACTAGCTGGCAGCATTTCCCTTGGACTTTGCATATGCTCCTAAACAAAGTCTTCCTTTGTGCAGGCTCAGTGACCTCTTTGGCTTGCTTCAACAAGACCTTATTTACCACCAAGGATTCTCCCCTCTCTGGAAGAATTTCTTCTTCAATTTCTGCCTCTTCTCCAGTCTGGGCAACAATAGCATTTCTTGGGTCAGCACCCACATTCTCTGGACATTCATAGTGCTTGTGTCCCACTTGCTGACATCTATAACACCTCAGTTCTCTACCTCTGCCTCTATCTCTGACTCCTCTTCCTTTTCCTCTATAAGAACCCCTTCTGCCCCTTGCATCATCCTCCACATGCACCGAGGTGAGCTACCTAGTCTGCATCTCTGGGTGTAGTAGGCTTTCCTCTACCACCCTGACTTCCCTTCCCACGGAAAGTACCTCTCTTCTTGGCAGACTGTTTCCTCAGGAGTTTCTCCTCTGCTTTCAAGGCCATCTAATAGGCCTCTTCCACTGTCTTAGGAGACAGGAGACCAATCTCATCTTGGATCTCCAGCTTGAGACCATTCACATATCTGGCAGTCTTCTCTGGTGTGTCTTGAAATTTCCCAGCCCTCATGCTCACTCTGTATAATTCCTCTGTGTATTCCTTTACTGTTAGAAACCTCTATCTCAAGTTCTGCATTTGCTTATACAATGTGAGCTGGTAATCACTAGGCAAGAATTTACCCTTTAATTTAGCCATCATTCTAGTCCAGCTCTTGATAGGTTGCTTGCCAACTCTCCTCCTCTCTGCCTGCACTCCATCCCACAGTGCAGCATGTCCTTTCAGCTTTGTCACTGCAAACTTGACCTTTTTATCTTTGCTTATTTCTTCATAATCGAAGCACTTGTTCAATCAATTAATCCAGTCCACTAGTTCTTCTGGATTCAGTCCCCCTGCATAACTCGACACTTCAATTCTGGGCTTAACTGCAGACCCCAGAACAGTTCTAAGGAGCCTCATGTCAGGAGGAATCTCAACATTTTCTTCAACTTCTTCTGTTTCAGGTTCACTGATGTCTTCCGGATCTCTGGGCTGTCTTTGCTCCATGGCATCCATTCTGGCCTCGACCCTCTGCAACATCCCCAACACCTCTGCATTGGCAACGGGCCTCCTTCTGCTAGCACCTCTACCAACTCGGATTGCCATGTCAGCTTTCTGCAAAAACAACTCAAAACAACAGCTATGATACCACTAATGACGCAACAACAATTGAAAGTCAACCCCACGGAGAGCTGGTCAACTGTGACGTGGCTCTACCAGCATTCCCTTTCTAAACCCCACTCTTTGAATCCACATGGTCCAATTATATGGTCCTCGGAGATTTATTTATCAAATTTTGATAAATAACTTAATTCGCAACCTTTGCAATTTTATTCAAATCTCTTGGTTTAATATCATACCGCCAACCTTATAATCAATGTTTAAATATTCGAAACTTTATATTAATTCCAACGCTCTATTTTGAATAATTAACTATGAAATAAACCTTGGCTCTGGGCCCCGCGTCTACATTCAATTGCCCAATCAATGCACTTGCCGTACCTTGTTTAACCCTCGCGCATCTCTGTTAGATGACCATCGTCCGATGACTCTGCGCCAGATCGACGGCACTCGACGATATCGCTCGAACTCCCGATATGAACGTTAACGTGCGATGAGAATACAGAAAGGTGGTTTTGTGCTCCCGTCCGGTGCCATGTGTCGATGGCTCTATGGAATCACTTCGATTCAGAAAATACCGCCTTCTCCGCAAAAGTGGTGCGATATGGGCAATCCGCCTTTGGGGAATCGACTCGTGGTTTTGCTATAGCAATCAACCAAAGGTTGAGTCAGGGTTGGGATGCTCTTCATATGCCTTAACTCCGGTCTATGGCTCGGGTTCGTTTCAATAGAATTTGTTATGGTCATACAATGGGGAATTCCATAATAAGGACATAGACAGAGGACTATGGCGGAATTTAACTCGCAGGGTTTATCCAACCAATTCACGGGAATACTGGGTAGAAAATGCGGAATTATACAATCACCATTCTCAACGATTCCACATCGAACCAGCGCACAATCGTTTCTCAATCAAACAATTTCTTTATTAATAAGAATTCGAGACAATTCAATGGCCAATGAGCATTGAAATCATTTAACTGGAAACAATTGTTAACACACAGAGTTTTATTGCAAAATCTCTGCTCTTCTCCCTCTCTGCCCCCTCAATACATCCAAGGGATTACATTTATATACACAAACATGTAACTCTTCGGTTCCTCTGAGAGGACCGTTCTAGAATTCAAAGGTCTAATTACAGTTCATTCAAATAATTGAAATATGACAGATGGCTAACTATTTGACTTCCACTAACTCTAACTGATCTAATAATACAATCAGCTAAGGTATTGACACCTAGCTGTAACAATTCAAATGTTTTCAAACCCTCCTAGCCACAACATGTGGACAAAACTCCTACATTGCTGGCGAGTGTCTAATGCCCCTGCATCACATGGGTATGCCATTCAGCAAAGATATGATATGCATGGATATGGTATTCTACTACTATGCTAGTTTAGATATGATTCCCTTATTACTATTAATTACCATATATATTTTAGAAATATTGTTGAGTTTATTTTGTGAGTAGTAGTATTTTCTTGTATTTTTATATTTTATATAAACTTAAATTAAAAGATAAAGATATAAATTAAGAATATATCAAATTAAACATTTTAAATTATTAAATGTTTAATTATAATTATATAATTTTAAAAATAATTAAAAATGTCTTAAAATGTTATATAAAAATAATCAAAATTGTATTAAAATATAGATTTAATCATTTTTATTAAAATATAATAAAAATGAAAATTTACCATAATGTTGAGAGCTTATAGGGAGTGAGAAATTAGCCATTAGAATAAAGGGGGTTTAGAGGGTCAATGAGCTTTAAATGAGTCAATAAATTGAAAACAATATTAGAAATAGAAATTATAAATTAAGGTTTAAATATATAAATTAATGATTGATAAATGACTGTTACGGAAATTAATAATGAATTTAAAATATTTATTTAAGATATTTATTTAAAATTAGGATTAATTTAAATTTAATTTAATTTTCAAATTAAACTAAGATTTTTGGATTAAAAATTTATTATTAGAAATACAATGTAATAAATGAATAAGGGTTAGGGTATTCAATGAATTAATATAGAAAAGGATATGGTAGATCTAAGACTTTTGTGATCCATAATGTAGATAGAAAATCTTTAGGATTAATCACATCATTAAGATTTGGTCGAAGTTTCAAACCATCTAAGGTGGTTCATCCTCAAGACAAGGTGAAGAAGAAAATTGATCTCAATGAATAAATAGTAAGGATGCATCATTGCGCGGAGTTAACTGTTAAAACTAGCCGTTATTTAGTTAGAAAAATAAAAGTTTTTTAATTATTTAATTAATTAGTTAGAAAATTAAAAGTTTTTTAATTTATTTAATTAATTAGTTAGAAAATTAAAGGTTTTTAATTATTTAAAAATATAAGAATTTAGGAAAAAAGGTTAAATTATCAAATCCATAAGGGAGAAGGGGTAACTTATGGTATTAAATTAATAATAAAGAGAGGGGAAGGTGAAAGATGGATTTTTGAATTCGAGAAAGTTAAACATAAATTTATTTAAATTTAAGAGATTACAATATTGGATAAGCCAAAAAATAAGATTAATAAGATTGTTAAATTAAAAGATTAATAGAATTTGTAAAAAAAAATAGGGAGGATAAAAGCTCATTAAGAAAATATCAAAGGAGAGCTCGGAATGAAATGAATTAACAATGGAAATGAAGGGAAAGGAGAGGAAAAGAGACAACAATAAGGGAGGGGGGAGAGGAATTTAGGATAGGCTATATTTAATGATAAGGTATTTAGAGGACAGAAAATGGATGGTGGACTTCCGAGATTGGCTTAAATGATATCTGTTATCCGGATTAAAGTTATTGGGATGCTTCTCAATTTCAAAAGCTTCCCTAATGATCCCACAGGCCAGAGCAAAGATTTTACCATTTAATTAAAGATTTATATCATTTCAATTAAAAAAATTGTATTAAACTAAACTCTATATATATGTTTTTATATATAAAAGTTATAATAAAATAAATAATTATTAGTTATTTTTTAATATAAAATTAAACTATATTTTGAATTACAATTTTGTATTAAATATTATATATAAACTTATGGTGAGATAATATTGACATATCTATAATATTTTTACTTAAAATTTAAGTAATAATTAAGATAGAAAATTAGTTTATTATAAATTTTTGTATTGAAAATATATTTTCATAATACACAAATATTTAAAACTAAAAAATGTTATTTATGAAAATATAAAAAAATAAAATAATTTCTTAAAATTTAAATTTTAAAAATATTTTGAAAATAAATTTAATAATATGATGGATAACATTTAATAAAAATAATAAAATATTTTTATTAATAAACAATATTTAATAATATCAAAACTATAATTAATTTTTCAATTAAAAATAAAAATAAAAATATAATAAATGAGCAATAATAAAAATAATTACCAATGAAATAGGTCATTAGTCATTCATTCAACGAAGAAAATTACAATGACACGAGATTTGTATAAAAAAATGAAATATTTTAAAAAGGGTAAAACATAAATATTGATTTATACAATATATTAATAAAAGATTAAATTTCAAAAAATAAAAAACCATGTAAACATTAAAAAAATGGTTAATAAGATTTTCTAAGTTTTTTTTTTTTTTTTCTTACAGATCCCCACCAAGACACTTTGTGATAATCTATTGTTGAGATGGGACATTGGCTTCAAACCTAGGGTATAGTATAGTTGGAACAGATAAATAAATAAAAAGATTAAAAGGCAGAATAGCAAAACGAGGAAAATGAGTAATCAACCAAATCTTGTACGTCCTTGACAGTAATTACTCACCCAACCAGGATCGTGTTAAGAAATCTACTCCAAGGTTTCCGAGTTGCTTTCCTGCCTTATAAGTTTGGCTATGATATTTATTATGAAGTTTAATTTCAAAGGTTTTGGTTTTGTTTTTTTTTTATTTTTATAAAGTTAATTTTTGAGATTAAATATTTACATAATAACTTACGTTAATTACATTTAATGATTTTTTTGTTTGGTATAAATTTCATTTTATTTATATTTATCGTATTTGTATTTGTATTTTATTTATTTTATTAATAATATTATTTTGTTATAATTTTTGTTATAATATTTTTGGTTTTTTTAATTAAAATTGATTATTATATTTGATATTAATATCAATTTCAAAAGATAAAAATATGGAGGAGTACATAGCGTTAACTTGATTTTATGAATTTGGACGTACATAGTATTAACTTGTTTTATGAATTTGGTTATGTCATTTATTAATTTTTTATAATTTTTGCCTAAAAATTTGGGTTTTAATTTATTTATTAAGATTGATTATGATGTTTGATTCTAATATCAATTTGAAATAATAGAAATAAAGATATACATATACATAGTATTAATTTGCTTTTATGAATTTGGTCATGTCATTTATTATGAAGTTTAATTAAAGGTAAGTTTCTATATTTTTATTTTCTGAAATTGATATTAAAATCAAATACCATAATCGATTTTAATTTAAAAAGCTTTTAATATTTTAACCAATTAATTGACTTTGTCAAATAATGATGAGTTTTTAATAACTAGCTTTTAACAACTAGGTTTAATAGCGATCACTAGGCAAAGATGCATCCTTACTATTTATTCTTTGAGATCAATTTCCTTCTTCACCTTGTCCTGAGGATGAACCACGTTAGATGGTTCGAAAGGTCAACCAAATCTTAATCCTAATGAAATGATTAATTCATTTATCTAAGGTTTTTTTTTGCTTAATTCTAAAAATTAAATATTTACATAATAACTTATATAGATTATATTTATATAATCAATTAATGTAATTTTGTTTTTCTAAATAATGTTTTATTCTATATTTATGGTATTAGTATAATAATAGTTTTTGAAAAAAATGAAAAATATTCAGTATTTTTATAGTGAATATGAAAATATTTTGTATTTTTATAATTATTTTATTTGTATATATATATATATATATATATATATATATATATATATATATATATATATGTGGATAGATATATATATATATATATATATATATATATATATATATATATATATATATATATATATATATATATATATATATATATATATATTAAAAAAAAATTGTGAAAAATTTGTATTGTCTTTTTCATTAATAATGATTATGGTATTTGATTTTATCAGGTATTTAGAAAATGGGGAATTAAGTCCAAAATACTACTAATTAAATTATAATCGATTTTTTATTTTTATATGGGAAAGGGAATCTTTAGTAAAGTTTGTGATTCAAGATATAGATTTGGACCTTTCACACAATCAAACCAAAATCTTCAGCAAGGTACATTATTAAATTCAAATATTCTTTTCAATGCTACCATGAATCTATAAAAGAATTGTAGAGTCTTATTAACATGACTCAAGTTATTGGTTGGGGCAATTAATATTTGTGGAGCTATAGTTTCATTAATGCATTGGGGCAGTATATACCACTTATTGGATTTTGTATTTGGTTAATCCAATGTGTGGCATATAATACCTCAATGTATCACTGGAGCTATAGCTCCACAAATATTGATAGCTATTGGTTAGGGACTTTTAATGTTGCTCAAATTAATTAATAAAAAAATAATAAATTAATGGAAACATGTATAGCCAAAAATTTGAATAATTGAATTAATGCAAACATGTGCACTCAAAATTTTGATGGTACAACCAACCAAAGATTTAATGGTACACATATAACCATTGAGAATAAAAGGTAAACAATAAAAAATTTGATGGTACAACCAACCAAAGATATAATCATTGCAAAATAAGAGATGAACAGTGAACCAATCAAATTTGAAATAAATATATTAAAATATTATAAAAAATAATAATAAAATTCAATTTTTAATGTTAAATTATAGAAAAATTTGCCATTTTTCTTTGTAAAAAAACTAATAACCGACCAAACAAAAATTGAACACAATATATCGTAAGTGCAACAGGTATAATATATCCTTCCTACCACAAGTATAATAATATATCATTCTCATATAAAAGAGAATAAAAATGCTTATCTCAACCATCTATGGATATGCGCACATTCACTTATAATCTTAGTTTCCTTTTTCAATTATATCATTTTTATTAACACAGGGTTGATTTTGTATACAAGTATGTCTACATCATTTTAAAAGGGATTATAAGGAAAAATACCCTCTAGTTGTGATAATTTAGATTTATATCTTGGTCTACATGTTTCTTTTATTTCATGGGATTTGTTTGATGTAATTATTCACTAATAATTATTCGAAATGGTTTGAAGTAATGTCGTAAAAATGTTTCAGAGATGATATCTAAATTATTATTATATAAAATAAATTTTTGTGTATCAATTTCATGGTCATACATTTTTAAATTTTTTGAAAGGTTTGGACGCCATGGGTTTGTACTTGTACTAGATATTGATATAACTCATGTCACATATTAAGATCATTTTATTAGTCTTTACCTTGTTAGGGAATATAGCACTCGTCTTGTGGTCAAAGTGCGTTGACTTTGCATGTTTTTTATTTTATTTTTGCAATTTTAACCAAAGTTTCAGAAAAATGTTGAATATTTCTATTTTTCGTAAATTCAAAAATAATTTCCTAATTTCCAGGAAATCTTATTTCTAATTTGTAATTGGATCAACTAGCTCTGATGGGGATTTCCCTGTTGGAGGGTGTTTTATTTTTGGTATTTGTCGGTTCTCACAATTCATTTAAAAGTAATAATAAAAAACTAATTTTTTGAGTGGTTATTCCCTCGGTGATTGCTTGACACTGACACCGTTATGCTTGACCTTGCTATGTTTGAAATTGTTAACCATGTGATTGATGTCTGGCACTGCTACTTCTCTACCCAATATTTCAGGTCCCTTACATGGGCATGGGGGCGGGGAGGTGGGAGAGATTGAACAATTGTGTAGAGGAAGTTTGGTATTCATATGTTGGATAATTGACTTTGTCTGATGGGATGTTGGCACTTGGTATGTTGGCATTTATGTCAACTAGCCTAGTTTTATATGCTTGATGTGTCAAGCTCAGGAGGAGTCCTATGGTTGTTGCAGTCTTTGGTAGAGAATTACCATAGTAGAAGGCCTATTATAGAATCCAGAAAGTGATGACTATGGTGGTTGGGAGTACAGGTTCTTGGCACAAGAAGAAAAGTTTGGCAGAGAGTTTGGAGCCATTTTTCAGGTTACAAATGGGCTCAAAGAGTGAATCAAACCTTCTCCACTGGAAATGGATTTGAATAAGATTTCCAATGGTATGTGGAAGTCTATAAATGAGCATCTAGATCAAAATTTGTTAATAGACGAAGTGAGGAGCTTGGAGTCCTTAGGAGGAGGCCAAATTTCGGAAGACCAAAATTTGGGAACCCGAAATATCGGGACATCGGGAGCCTTGAGATTTCATAACCTAAAATATCGAAGAATGTCACAATATCGGAGGTCAGAGCATTAGTTAATCAGAGCAGGTCATATAAGAGGTCGGAGCACAACATGACATAGTGTTGGAATCTTAGAGTAGAGGATATATCATAATATATGAAGGTCGTTGCCATCAGAACCTCATAAGTCCTTTTAGATTGCAATTCCTTGAAAGTGCCAAGGATTTCAAAGGAGAAGAAGTACAAAGAAATTTTTTGAAAAAACAAGGACCGATGGACCCTTTCTTTCTCCTCCAATAGACACATGGAAGTAGCTAATTGGCCCCTTAGGAGCTGACGAGGTAGATGATGTCAGCATGACGTGGTTGTTTGAAGGACATATGCCAGTCATATTTAGAAATATTGGGTGGCCTAATGGCACAAATATTGGTGACAAGTGTCACCACTAAGGATACGCCACGTGTAAAAGATGACGACAACATAACGTCATTTCGGGGGTCGACATATCGGAGGTTGGAGTTTTCATAAATCCTATCCAATTTTATTTTTTTAATGTTCTAATCTGATGAAAGGGAATCTGAAGTGGATTGGAACTTGGTTTTGGAGTTTAGAGAACTGAGGGCGTAGATCAGGGCTATATAGTATTTCGGAGGTCAAGGATTTCAAAAGTCCACTGAAAATGAACTTTGAAGAAAGTTACGATGTAGGGAGCTCCAATGTTATGTTGGCATCTGGATGAAGAGACCCAAAAGAACCAAGGGTGAGAGCTATTCCTAGGGAGATATGCCTCAACATAACTATAAAATTCTTGGCACCTAAGTGTTAATCCACTGATCACAGCACCTAGTCCCATGGTGTAAAAAAAAGGGGGGGCTAAGCAAGAAGGGGCTAAAAGGCCAATTGGAATATTGAATATCATAACAATTTTTTTAGTAAATTTTATGATAGAGGAAGATTCCAATGTTGTAGCATTACGTCGTTGGTCTCAGGAAGTGGTCATATGAGAAAGAAAATGGTAAGGAGGATACGCTTAAAGGGGCTATAGTCATCGAAAGTAAGTAATTTCATAACTTTGTTTTAATAAAAGTTACGATGAGTGGAGCTTTAATACATCAGTAGAGGATTAAAGGATGAATGGTTTGACAATTATAAAGTCAATGAAAGCCAAAGGAGTTGGTCAATGGAGTTAATTCCATTTACAAAGATCGTCGGGACAAGGAAACAAGGACAAAAATTCTCAGAGAAGAACTGTTGGGATTGTCCCAATGTCAAAGGAAAGCCATCTTTTATCTCCCATGCATGCATTGTAGACTTAATTAAGTAACATAGAAGCCATGTTGTTGTACAACCAAGCTTTACTAGCCATAAATAAGTATGGGGAGTCTCTTTGGAGTGCACAAGTGGACTGAGATTAAATTCTCAACATGGAGAATGACACAGTGTGTTGGTGAAGTGCTCATGAACCCATTCCCTTGTTTAACACAATAGAATAATTCTAGCATTAGGCTCAATAGCAGCATGGAGGAGATAGACAAAGGTACACTCAGGCAATGTAGAAACAGGTAGCAGGTAGCATTGTGCAGAGTGAAACATAGGATCAAAACCAATGATTGTCATTAAGGAAAATGGGGGAAAGATAAAATTTGTGTGTATGTGGTGAAGAGATCAGAGAAGAAAAGAGTGTGTGAGAGCTAAGCAACTAGCCCAAGTGTTCGACTGAATTAGAATTTTGCGGAGAGTTTGTGTGTTAGAAGGAGGAGTGTAAAGGATAGGGTGTTGTTGTGTGAGGCTAAGATAACCCGTGGAACATTATAGGACTAAGAGCAGAAGTTGATTCTATAGTATACCAAATTGGTATTTTTCTGTGTTTGTATTTGCCTTTATTTTCATTTTGAAAATTGTATGAAAAGTATAACAATGGCTAGAGTAGGTGGTGGCCTACATTCATAAGAGATTGGTGCCTCTTGGAAAGTGGGTTCTTACTATCCTAAGGGGTTCGGTGCCTCATGTGAGTGGTTGCTCACAAAAAATTGACGTAATTAAGTAGGTGCTTAATTTACATCATAAAAAACAAATAGATTGGTGGTTATCTCCCTGTGGGTTTCCACATAAAAATACCGATGTCAATATGTGTATGTTTCTCATGTGATGGATTGTATGTACATGTGAATGCCTTATCTTGTTGCTCATTTTTATTATATATGAATGCTATCATAAGTAACAAACAATAGAGAAAAGAAATAAAGACATATTAATAAAAAGTTTTAAGAACCTCTCTATTACTGATTCACTTCCCCCTCTCAGTAATTCCTTATTTCAAAAATTGGTATCAAAGGAAAGTTCCTTCAAGAACACTCTAACTATTGGAAGCTAGATCCATAAGGAATTATGTCTAGGCAAGAGATTCAAGAGGATTACTCAAGTAGAATACCAGTCTTTGATGGGACAAACTATGCATTTTTGAAAGTAAGGATGGAAGTTTATCTCCTATCCCTAGGAGTATATGTTTGGACCTATGTACTAGTAGATTATGATGTCCCTAATATTCCTCCCACTGATGCATATGGAAAACATTTGTATGGCAATAATTCTAAAGCCAAGAATTCCATTCTCTTTGGCCAGAGTTAATCTGAACTTGTAAAGGAAATGCATTGCAAGTATGCCAAGGATGTATGGGTGAAGCTCAATCAGATTCATGCAGGAGATGAGAAAGTCAAGAAGGCCAAACTTCAAACCTTCAGAATGAGGTTTGAAAATTAACAATGAATGAAGAAGAAAGTATAGCAGAATACTTCCTCAAAGTTGATGAAGTAACCAATATAGTTAGAGGACTTGGTAAAGAGTTCAAAGAAGATATAATTGTTCAGAAGGTCTTAAGATCTCTACCCCTAATATTTAATTCCAAAGTCTCTATAATTAAAGATATGGCTGAATTAAAGAAACTCAAGATAGATCAATTACTTGGTACTCTCACATCCTATGAGATGAGAGTAGGAAAAGAGAAGTATGAACTGAGGGAGGCAGTGTTTAAAGTGTCCAAAAAGGACAAGTATCACAAAGACCATCAATATTCTTCCAGCTGTGAATCTGATCAGAGCTAGCTCAATTTTCCAGGAAACTACAACATGGCTCAGGAAAGTATAAAGGGAAGATTCTCTTTAAATGCTTTGACTATAGAAGAGTTGGAATTTTTTTATCCAAATTCCCTTACAAGGAAAGGGAAGAAAAGGAGGATGACCAAAAATATAGTAGCAAATCTCAAAAACATCAGAAGAGGAAGTTCTTCAAGAAAAAGGGGCTCTATTCCAAAGAGGATAGCTCAGCACCAAGATCAGACAAGAAGGACTCTTTATAAAAGGTAAGCAAATGATTATTTACTCATGGCATTTGATGCAGAATCCAAGAAACAAAATGTTACTGACTATGAAGAAGAAGAAGAAGAAGAAGAAGTAGTAGGAGTAATGGAATTTGAAGGGGAACTCATCAGTGTTGTTGATGAGTTAAAGAAGGCCTGAAAAAATAACAAGAAACTAAAAGAACAGTTGTAGTGTGTTGAAGAAGGTATGTACAACTTAGACAATGAAGAGTGTTTTTATCAAAAGGAAAAACTTTAATAAGCCATTAAGAGAAAATATAGTTTAGCCCTTATACTAGAACAAAAATAGGAAACATGTGAGAAACTAGGAGAAGAGAGCAAGCATCTAAAGCAAGAGTTGTACAAGGTGCAAAAGGAAACAATAACAAAAAAATGTAAGGATGAAATTATGTCCTTGAAAGTCAAATTAGAAGAAGCTATGAGAAAGGAAGAAGTTCTTCGTGATTGGATCCATGAATGGGAAGAATTGTGTCAAAGTCTTGAGGCAAAAATCATCTCCTTGAGAAAAATCTTGAGAGAGTGGAGATCGACAAAGGCTTAAATGAAAATTTTCTAGAAGGAAAAAGAAAGCTAGATAAAATTCTAAAAATTAAAAGGTCTTCAGGAAACAAAACCATTCTGCGATACTCAAGATCACATGAATCTTCTATGGGAAAGATAAACTTCAGGTCTAAATCTATTTGAGTACAGATCTATGGAAAGAATATTCAAAAAGGAATCAATTAGGAGAAGAGGGAAGCAAGAAAAATAGGAGATCATCACTGGAATACAAACTCCATCCACTCCAAGGAGCCACACAAAAGGAGAGTGAATCAATCAGCCATACAACAGAGGTAAGTTCATCAACAAAATCATAAACCTTCCAACAATAGGTACACTTATTTATTTTATGGTTATTGTTATAAGTGTCACATATTTGGACGTATGGTTGTTGATTGTAGAAGGATCAAAGTTTAAAGTGATGAAAATCCTAGATATAATAAGTATCAGAATTTTAGATCTCACAACACTCCTCTCAGAGATCGAAATTCCTTCTCTCCCTTATTAAGTGATGTTGAATGTTTCAAATGTAATAATTTCTGGCACAAGGCAAGTGAGTGAAAATGTAGGATTGAGTACCTATCTAAGTCCCAGAATATTCGGCAACGAGCTTCTCAAATGATAAGGAGAATTGGAAATGAAAAATTAAAAATAACATCCAATGAAGACTTTCTCTATTAACACATAATCAAGAGAATAGATGGTGTTTGCCTATGAACATACAAGGAAAGGACAACCTGAAGAAACAAGGCCCTAAGACAAGCTAATCAATTAGTAAGTCATCCAAGAGAAGGTCCACGCAGCCTAAGTGGCAGTTTCTCATGGCGTGCAGCTCATGATGGTCGCACAACCCATAAATCCATCACACACTCACATTTACCGCATAGCCAATGAGGCCATCGCGCAACTCACAGTGGTCACGCAGTTCACAATGGTCGTGCAACTCATAGTAGTAGCACAGAGCACCCACTCCGATAGTTCTCAAATGGGAAGAAAGTGACGGAAATGCCCTGCCGGAGGGAGTGACGTCAGTCACCTCGCGGCCAATCAAGGGAGCTCCGAGGGTAGGGGGAATAGGGACCTGCCTTCGAGCTTCCGACTCGATGAAATGTCGTGGGTGTTATCACTCCGTAATTCCGATGCTGAAGATAGAATCCTGGAGGCAACATCAAAACTGCTTAGGGCCTAGGATGTAGCCTTCCTAGACCCAGAGAGGGATCTCTCTATTATATATAGCTTTGTTGATTTGGGCATTTTAGGATAGCTATTAGTGCATGGGGGTTGGTTTGAAATTTATGGTTGAGACAACAGAAGAGGGCCATTGGGCTATGGAGTCAAATAGGGGTAAACATATTCAAATGGATGAATAACTGAAATCATGTGAGACCAGGAAAGCTAGCCATGTCAGTGGATCTTTACAGCTTGTGAAATGGAAAGGAGGAGGAGAGATTAAGGTTCAATGTGAATGTAGAGCATACCTTCTCTGAATTTTGCATTCAAATCTCAGAGGAAAACATAAATTACTGTTTTGAGAATGAGCAGGGTGCCCTAGGGCAAATCCTACACAAAATTTCTCATCCGCAGTAAAGAAAGAAAATAATATGTGAAACTAGAGAGTGACAGACTACATGAAAAGGAGCATTTCACCACAGATCATAACAAAATAATCTGGAAACAACATTGTCCTTTCATTCATCCAAAGAAGAGCATTTACAACCAGATGAGCCTATTACGATGTTTTTTCCCCTTCTGGGCTCCCTTGCATACCGCTAATGCATGCAATATTTATCTAAACCTTAAGTTGGTTACTTTATCTACTGCAGTGATTATCATTAATTACATTCAAGCAGAAATTGGACCAGTGGAAACATGCAAGCAGTGAGAAGATAAATAACGGTTGCAGCAGTCCGTTATTGATTTCAAAGTGGTCATAAACTGGCTAGTGTGATGCCGAAGAGGCAGCGTTAAAACCATACTAACATCTGGTTCTACTTTGGCTGAAACAGTTGCTTGAGGACCTGATCTGATTGTTGGGCTGATTGCTTCACTCTGCCCTACGAATCTACTCATTTAGCCCGATTCTTACTCTTCTGCTCGTGTTGGATCTCTTACCCGAGCTTTTTTGCCTGAGTTCGCTTTCCTTCACAAAAAAACGTAAGAACCTAATGCACCCATACTTGAAATATTTAGGCCTTTGCTTTGAACTTCATCACATCCACGTCAACATCACACCTCGTGCTTCGCTATTTTTAACCTTTATTTTAGTGCTTATCCTCCTGAGCTTGCATAGTGCGATATGCGATTGGGTCCCACCCATATCGCAAATCACAGGAGTTAAGTTTACAGCATATCGCAACTTTTAATGTTTATCGCACCACAACATTTAAGGCTTATCGCACACCACAACGAAGAATTTATTTCATCGCAACATTTACCAACTAATCTGTGATGTCTTAATGTGTAAACATAAAAACGCTGATTACGATGGGCGATGGGCGGTGGGGAAAACGTTGATGTGGTGGGAAGGGTCCCACTATATCGCATCGTCGGAGTTATAAAGTGGCAAGTGAAATATGGCTAGGATTGTGGCGAAGTGCAGACGCGAAAAGACAAGGAAGGGGTAAGGTAAGGCTTATGCGGTCAATGCCATATATATATATATATATATATATCAAGCAGCCTAAAGTGGGGGCGGAGCTACGAATAAGGAAATATATGGTAAGTTTAAACGAGAAATATGATATGGTTGTTGGTGGGTGTGCGGAGCTGCTTCTTTAACCATACAAATCATATTTTTAATAGTTAGAAAAGGGGTTTTGAAAGAAATTAAGCGTGGGACTTCAGAGTTTGGAAAAATGAGGGGTAAAGAGGGTAGATGAAATGACTGCGGTAAGAAATGAAGTTTTCTTACCACTATACTTTATCAACAACATTTTCCTCTTTCAGTCGAATTGAAAGGCAGATTGGTTCCTTTGAAGTTCTTGAGAGTTAGGATTTCCCTTCCTTTTTCTGGAAATAAATGACAGGCATGGAATATTATTTTCAATATGAAAGATCTGAGAAATAATCAGTCACCTTGTGATATTATAGATTATAGGGTACTAACAGTGGGGACCACTCGTCCAATGGTAGAACGCGGAACGGTACCGACATGTTGAAATACACCTTCACGTTGGAAAAGGTTGAGTGTAAGTTAACCAAGATATCAAATACCCTAAAGAGAGAGAGAGAAAATGCAAAGTATCTTTCCATTTAGTTAGAATATTACAAGAAGGGGTAAGGGCACTGATCCTAACGCAACAATGCTGACGCTGTTGCGGAAGACAAAATTAGAGGTGCAGGAGATGCGATGTAAGTTAAATATCTCTCAATCGGAGCACATCCAAACGACGGAGTTGGATCAGGTTGAGAAAGAGAAGGAGGCCCTCATAGATATGCTTCTCGAAAAGGATGAGGAGATAACAGAGCTAATGCGGAGAATGACTGAGCTACAGTACGCGCAAGTTAGACATGTATGCCTAGTTCAAGTGCTTGATGATCCCCAGAATGCCTCGGAACACCTAACCAAGGCCCTGACAGAGTTGAAGGTCTCAGAAGATGAGACCCGAACCATGTGTAGGTTGTTAGACAAAGCAAAGGGTTCCCTCACAGAAAAGGAAAAGACGATCTCGTCTTTACAAAAAGAAATGGATGCCAATTGCTGGGAATCACAAGAAATGAGCAATTCAGTCAAAGACTTAAAAGTGCAACTCAAAGGTAATATGTCGCTAGTAGAGGCCAGAAAAATCATCTGGATTGAGATCATGAAAGAGGTGAAGGATCATTGGGAGATCATCACAGTTGAAAATGATAAAAAGAATTCCATCCGTGATTTCAAAGTGCGGCTCGACACAGGTCACCGAGAGGGAAATGACAACATGATGATTGCGCGTGGATACATTTGATTCATCAATGAACTCCCCACTGAGGATTTGGGCATGCACGGAGTGGTCGACCGTTTCAGGATGGTAATGGAAATCATGAAGATGGTACACAAGGAGGAGGCACAGGTAAAAGCAGTTGGATTTTTAGGGATAGTGGCCAAAGGGGTGGAAGCATTTGATCATGAATGGAATAAGGTGGTAGAGGTAGGGTTTCCATCTTGTTGGGACCCCCTAGTTGTACTGCTCCCTTGGGCCACATATGAGCATATTATTGATAAAATTTGTTTAATAATAATATTTTTAAAATGGGGGGTTTATTAAAAGTTTTTAAAAAAATATATTTTTTAAACTTTTAATAAACCCCTTTTTATAATATTCTTATTAAACAAATTTTTTTAACTAACTAACTAACTAATAACGGCTAGTTTTCATCAACTATCACCAGGCAATGATGCATCCACACCTTTTATTCATTGAGATTGATTATTTTCTTCACCTTGTCCTGAGGATGAACCACATTAGATGGTTCAAAACGTTGACCAATCAGTATGATGTGATTAATCCAAAAGACATATATCTAAACTATGGATCACAAAAATCTTAGATCAAATGGTTTTTTTTCAGCATCTGAAACTTAGTAGAAAAAAAGTTATAGTGAAAATGCCATATTGATGACTTGTTTGCATCAGCGAAACCATAGAATCCAAAGTTATGATACCAAATGTTATGAAACCAGCTCAAAAAATAGATGAAAAGAGAGATCAACGACTTAGAAATCAGCCTCTTCGAGGGAGAAACCTCCTTCACATTACATAAATGAACAATTCTCAGATGATACAAATGACAAAACCTCGTTTCTATATATAGGAGTCCATGGAGTCACAATATAATCCTAGCTGACCTAACAATAATAATGTAAGGGCACAACAATAACAATAGTGGGCTTTTGGGGCATAATAATAACAATATGACAACTATAGGGGTACAACAATAACAATAAGGGGGCTACACTAACAAAAATAAGGGACTAAACTAGTAATATAGGGACCTAACAATCATCCTCTATTTATACTATCCATAGGGGTGTGAATATACATGTCCTTTGGGGTATGGTCGACTTGATAGGTAAGCCGACTTGGCATCTAGAGGGGTTTTATGACCAAAATAACATATTTAAAATTTATTTTTCTTTTTTCTTTACAATAGGTCCAAAGAGGAATTTCAGTCCTTGACTCAAAAAATCCTAAAAGCATGAAGAACATCTTATCTAATAAAGTAATTATTATTATTATTATTATTATTCCTATTTATCTTTTACATAAAATATATAATGATATAATTACAAAGATAATTATGAAGAGTGAACCTAGTTACATTTTCTAACCCTCACTCTTATCTAGGGAGGTATTCATAATTCCATAATTAGTACAAGAATTCTTCTCAAATTGAAATATTCACATAAGAAGAGTTAGATTTATAAGTTATCTTTAAGCATCAACATCATAACCAACATTGTCAAATAGCAACATAACAAGGCCTCGACTAAAAAGCTATAACTCTCAACAATATTATAGAACAATGTTGGGAGGAATACATATGGACACCTAAGCCTCTCAAGGCACATACCCCATCCGAATGTTCACTAAGTATGTCCTTCCAGGAATATTCTTATCTTGGATTCCCAATCCTCAAAGAATATTAGTCCTCATCGTCCACTCTTGTCTTTGATACCTTGCCCAATACTAAAAGAGTGTCAGTCCATGGGACTACTTCCTATCTTGGATTCCCAATCCTCAATGAGTAATAGTACCAGATGCTCATCAATCCTCCATTCTTCCTCCTAGTGTGATACACTAGACATATGATGGTTAGTCCTAGCCTAGTGCATCACACATATGGAGAATATGATTTCCACCATCACTCCCTCTCAATTAGGGAGGATATCCTTACTCCTAAAATATGGAGGATATTTCTTACTCCCTATTAATAAGGTAGACATCATCACAATCATTATATGGTCTCATACTTTATCAATGCATCAATTACTTATTCTTTCATGGATATATTTGTGGTAGTTGCAAGGACTCCTATTTTGCAACACACCATATCTGAGCTTTGAAATTCTTTCACATTTCATCTTCATGATAGGGCTTCTGATCTCCTAGCAACATCATGTCATATCAACTTCGAACTTCCTAGTTATTGTCAATCATCAAACAACATTATCATCAATTGGTGCATATGACATCTTCAAGGATTCAAGCGTCTTCACAGTTGCTAGCACATGTCCTATTCCTTAATAACATATTTATGCCTTATATTATTCAAAGTGTCATATTAATTTTCCACTATTAATTATTTCCTTGTGCTTGTATGAGCCATCAAAAATTCCACCCACACAATTCATGTGTTCAATGATCAAAACACGTAATTGTAGGTACACCACCATTAAGAAAATTGTCCTTCCAGCCTCTTCACATGTTCAATAAAATTATCAATATCAGATTTTCCAAAATATAATATCCTCTCGAGTGTCATGTCAAATTATGCTACTTGATCCATTTGAAGTTAAAATTTCTTTGCATGCTCTATTATCATATTGAAACATGGTTTCGCTTCATGCATTCAATCATCAATATGTTTATGGAATTAACTCATTAGATGCAAGCTACAATTTCATATCTATTAGGGTCCTTACAACTCCCTCTTTCTGTGACGTTCATCATTATTAAGGAGTCATCATCAAGCATGAATATTTCTCTACTTTTTCCTTCCATCCTTATTATCTTTCTTTCACCATTTTGATAGCCTTCATTATGTGCCTTCCAACATCAACAAGTACAACCGAGCATAACATACAAAGGCAAGAGCATGAAGTCAATTTTTTCAATCTATGGTTTCTATAATTTATCAAAAGGTATTTCTAGGGTTATAATTGCAAACCCTAGATACTCCTAGACCTGACCCTTATTAGGGTTTTTACCTTAAACAGAAACACCAAGTCTTGGGGTTTTGAATTCAAGCCCTAGGTTTCAACTTTTTATAGGTTTTAATAGATACCCTAGAGAATTTCTCTCAAAAATATTTTATGTTATGGTTTCGAGATATCAAAGAAAACTCAGTATGAAATCCCTAGATACCATTTTCCAAATTCTAGGGATTCCTGAGAGGGAAAAATTTGTTAGGGTAAGGGTTTTCTAAATTAATTTGGATCTTTAAGAACTTCAAAGACATGCAAAGGACCAGCTGAAAAATTCTTGAAAATCGTATAAATATATCTATGCAAATAGTTTTGAATGATCATCACCATAATCTTGACACATAATAATAAATGCACATAAAAAATGTCCATACCTCTAGGATATTACGATACTTGTTCTTTATTATTTCATGTTTCTACAATAACGCTACTATCATAGTTTTCAAGTCACTATCACATCATGACCACTTTCTCATTGTCATATAAATTGCGAATGTAGTGCCAATCAAGATCGTTGTACTTCTTTCTAACAATATTGTCAACAAAATCATTGTGATGCATCAATAATCATCGTTATAATGGTTATGTATTCCTTCAAAATAAATAGATTCAAGCTATATGGGTGAGGCATACAATGAGCCATAGGGTAGTATTTCTTCATCAAATTATATTGGTAGTCTGACTTTATTGATATACCTTCTTTTTATGTATTTTAAATGAAGATAAAATCCCAATTTCTCATACTTGTGCTTCTCACAAGGTGGAATTCCCGTCATATATTACAAAAAAACAATTAATTTCAAATTTTTATTATAATTCCATAGAGAGTATGGGTTTATATTTATTGTAGACACTTCTTGTATATGCAATTTATAGTCTCGAATTTTCTTTTCCGTATGTCATAGACTTCTAACTACCAACAAACACAACTTTGCAAGGTCGTTGTTGAGTTAAGTGTTGTAATACAAACCAACCTAGATCCATGTTATCTCTGGATCTATCAAGAACCGAGAGGGATCAAATCTCTCGAGATACAAACCTCTTTTTTGAGTGCAAAACTTGAGGAAAGGCTTTCACCTCGAGAGATATGATCCCTCTGGGTGCTTGATAGATTTGGAGATAAGATGGATCTAGGCTAATTTCAGTCGTGTGCGGCCAAGGAAAATATATCGATAATATGAGAAACATATGATTAATTTTATCAATAATATGTAAATGCATCTAATATTAATATAAACATTTTAAATATTCTAAATATGTGTGAGATTTGTCGAGTCATTTTAATTTTAAATTTACTTAGTTACCTCAGTTTGTTGAGATGATAAATATTGTAAAATAACTTTAATGATGAAAAATGATGAAATAAAATTTTTGAATGCAAAGTGCCAATGTAATATTATTGAATGATAGAAAATGTGAATAATAACAATGCAGTCAATTACAAATAGTCTTCATTGTGATCAATCACAAACTATTTTTTTTCTATTATTAGTTTTTTCACCATTATTATTTTTGTCATCTTTTCATATCGATTATATGAAAAGGACACTTGGAATCGTAAACCATTTAAATATTTAGCTCGAGCTGCTGTAGTAAACACCATACCTTATCTCTATTGCTCTTCAATATTAATAGGTTTAATCATTATAACACAAAAATCAATGTACATTGTCAATAATTTTTTATGTTGACACTGAAATCAAGGCACACTATTAATCCAATGACTTTAAAATTAATGTACTATCATACATCAAATTACATCAAATCAGAAATCAACATATACACTGAAATCAATGCATCTAATGCAAGAAATCAAATAAGATTAGAACACAACATCTACGCTGAGATCAATGCATCTAATGCAAGTAATCAAATAAGATTAGAAATCAACATCTACACTGAAATCAATGCATCTAGTGCAAGTAAGAAAATAGGATTGGAAACCAACATCTACACTGAAATCAATGCATCTACTACAAGCGATAAAATATGATTAGAAATCACCATCTACACTGAAATCAATGCATTTAGTGCAAGCAATAAAATAGGATTAGAAATCATCTACATTGAAATCAATGCATCTACTGCAAGCAATCAAATATAATTATAAATCAACATCTACACTGAAAATAATGCATCTAGTGTAAGCAATCAAATAGGATTAGAAATCACCATATACATTGAAATAAATGCATTTAGTTCAAGCAATCAAATAGGATTATAAATCATCTACATTGAAATCAATGCATCTAGTGCAAGTAATCAAATATCATTAGGAATTAACATCTACACTAAAATCAATGCATCTAGTGCAAGTAATCAAATAGGATGAGAAATCACCATTTACACTGAAATCAATGCATCTAGTGCAAGAAATTTTATTCCCTCTCTCCCCGCTCCATCTATATCCATATCTCCTTCTTTGTCTCTTTATCTCACCCCGCCAAACACACATGCTCTCTCACTCCATATCTATCAATATCTTTGTGCCTCCCTCCTTGTCGCCATCTATCCCTTCTTTCTCTTCACCTTCCATCTATATCTCTATCTCCCTCTATCTCTCTATATCAACTCCAAAACATACATTCTCTTTCTGCAATATATCTATCTATCACTCCCTCCTCCTCTCCTCCCCCTCTCTCTCTTCCCCTTACCTCCCTCTCCTCCGCTTCTATCTCTCTTCCCTCCTGCTAACCTCTCTCCCTCCCTCTCCATATTCCTTATCACTCCCCCCCTCTCTCTCTCCACCTTTCACTTTCTATGTCTTTATTCTTACCTCCCTCTATCTCCCCATCCATCTCCATCTATCTTTCCCTACGTCTCTTCACTCTCTCTCTTCCTTTCTTTCCCACCTCTCTCTCTCTTTATATTCACCTTCCAAATTTTTTACTATATGTCTCTATCTCTCCTTCTCTCTCCCCTTCTCTCCATCTCTCCTAGTTTGTGTCTTTATCTCACCCCAAACATACACACTCTCTCTCCATCTCTCCCTTGTCACTCCTTCTCTCTCTTCACTACTCACTCTCTATGTCTTTCTTCTTCCCTACCTCTCTCCCCATCCAGATCCATCTCTCCCCCTCCTACTCCATCTTTATATACCTCCCTCTCTCTCTCTATCCTCCTCTCTTTCAAGTCCCCTGTCTTTTCCTTCCTCTCTCTCACTTTCTCTCCTACCTCCCTCTCTCTTCCCCCATCACTCTCTCTCTCTCTTTCCCCCCGTACAATCCTCTCTCTTCCCCCATTACTCTCTTCATCTCTCTCGTCCTTCCTCTCTCTCCCTTTCTCTGCCTCCTCTCTCTATCCACCTTCCCCAACCCTCTCTCTTTCTCTCTCTTCCCCCTACAATCCTCTCTCTCCCTTTCTCTCTACCCTACTCCCCCAACCCTCTCTCTCTCTCTCTCTCTCCCCCCCCCTACAATCCTCTCTCTCCTTTTCTCTCTAACCTCTTCCCCCAACCCCCCCCCCCCTCTCTCTCTCTCTCTCTACCCTCGATCCTCTCTCTGCATAGTTCACTCTATCTCTCTATCCATCTATGTTACTATATCCCTCCCTTTCTTCTTCTCTCTCCTTGTCGCCCTCCTTGTCTCCATCACTCCTTCTATGTCTCTTTATCTCACCCCTAAACATACATACTATCTCTCCATCTCTCCCTTGTTATTCCCTTTCTCTCCACTTCCCACTCTATATGTATTCTTCTTCCCTCCCTCTCTCCCCCTCCAACTCATCTCTCTTATCACTCCCTCTCCCTCCTCCTCTCCCTCCCTCTCTCTCTTTATTCCTCCTTTGCCCCTCCCTCCATCTCTCTATACTCACTCTCTATGTCTTTCTTCTTCCCTACCTCTCTCCCCATCCAGATCCATCTCTCCCCCTCCTACTCCATCTTTATATACCTCCCTCTCTCTCTCTATCCTCCTCTCTTTCAAGTCCCCTGTCTTTTCCTTCCTCTCTCTCACTTTCTCTCCTACCTCCCTCTCTCTTCCCCCATCACTCTCTCTCTCTCTTTCCCCCCGTACAATCCTCTCTCTTCCCCCATTACTCTCTTCATCTCTCTCGTCCTTCCTCTCTCTCCCTTTCTCTGCCTCCTCTCTCTATCCACCTTCCCCAACCCTCTCTCTTTCTCTCTCTTCCCCCTACAATCCTCTCTCTCCCTTTCTCTCTACCCTACTCCCCCAACCCTCTCTCTCTCTCTCTCCCTTTCTCTCTAACCGCTTCCCCCAAACCCCCCCCCCCCTCTCTCTCTCTCTCTACCCTCCAATCCTCTCTCTTCCCCCATCACTCTATCTCTCTATCCAACTATGTTACTATATCCATCTCTTTCTCCTTCTCTCTCCTTCTCTCCCCCTTTGTCTCCATCACTCTTTCTACGTCTCTTTATCTAACCCCTAAACATACACACTCTCTCTCCATCTCTCCCTCGCCACTCTCGCTCTCTCCACTTCTCGCTCTCTATGTATTCTTCTTCCCTCCCTCTCTCCCCCTCCAACTCCATCTCTCTATCACTCCCTCTCTCCCTCTCTCTCTCTCTTTATTCCTCCTCTCTCCTCTCCTTCAGTTGATCTCCATCTCTCCCTTGTCACCCCCCTATTTCTCCACCTCTATCATATGTGTTTGTTATTCCCTCCCATATATATCTAGATTTAATATATATATCATGATATATTAAGATATATTATAATATAACAAATTTAATATTGTATTAATCCAAATTTATTAAATTTAATAATTTTAATATTATAATATACTAATATGAATACTATATTTAATAATAATAATATTAACCCTAATATTAATATTTTAGTATTAATGTTATGGTTAATAATGTTTTTATTCATGGTATTAATAATATTTTGGTGGATGGTATTTGACCCATAGGGTTAGTATATAATTAGATGTTGATTTCTAATCCTATGAGATATATTGTTATTTATTTACTTTACCTCTTTATACCTCTTTTATATATATTGATTTACCATACCTTTTTTATAAATATGGTATTTGGCCCATGGTATTTGTCCCACCCTGTTACTAATTATTTGTTCCAAATTATTTGGCCCATGGGATTCACCTAAATAAAGCCTATCTTTTGAGTTTTTGTAAATATAAAAAGGTTTATGGAGTAAATATAAAAAGAAGTTTTATTTATTTACCATACCTCTAATTTATTTATATATATTTTTATTTAACCATATCTCTTTTGAGTATTGGCAAACTTCTTCATATTTTAAACTTATATTGTCTAAATTGATTTTTAATGATTTTTTACTGTTTATTTATATGGTTATATAAGTCATTGTTTAAACCGATATTATTTAGATTTTATTTTTTTTAATTTTTCTTTAGATTTTTTATTTTGATTTCCAACATACTTACACATCAAGTCACGACTAGGCCTTTCTGCGCAATCATATACCATTGATGATGCCATTGTAGTATAGTTGAGTCTGCAAGCTATAAAATATTGAAGCGATGCTACAAAGATGATACCAAATGACGCCACAATAAATACAATTGTGATGCCATGGATTGTTATACCAGTTTTGATGCCATTGTAATGTCATAGAGATGTACAGAATAATGTAGTCACATTAGCGAGCCAAAGAATGAAATATGCAGACCACTGTAAATGGATTGAGCCACATGTAATGATGAGCCACAATACTCTATTAAACAATGTGATCCATGTGAGCCGTTACGAGCTTCACCAACAATGTGCTCCATAAAACGAAAATGTAGCCTTATGCCATGCGAGCCACAGGATCACAAGAATATAGTATATGGGTTACAGGAATAAATGCGAGCCATGGGGAAAACAATACTAAACACAAAAGCAAGCCATAAAAAAAAGTGCGCCACCACTTATTTGAAATTTGAGTCATGGTCCTCAAGAATATACGATCCACAAAGAAAGAGTCACAACTGAAGCCAACAGGCCATAAACCACTGTGAGTAAGCCACGCAAGCTATAATGTATTGCGATCTCTCCTGATCCACATAGAGATAGAACTGGGTATTTTTGTAAAGTGATACAAAAATACGAGCCATAACCATAAGTAAGCTACAGAAGATGTCATCTAAGTCACGTGAGGCTACTCATAAATATATATTGATATTACTGCAGAGAATTTTTGGTGCCAAGGAAATGTAGATCAATTTTATGCCACGACAGAGTGATATAAATATAAATATAAATATGAATATGAATATGAATATGAGAGTATACTTAATATATATTTAAGTCAAGAGAGTGTGTGAGTCACCAACCAAGTGCACAATGTATATATTGATATTACTGCAGAGAATTTTTGGTGCCAAGGAAATGTAGATCAATTTTATGCCACGACAGAGTGATATAAATATAAATATAAATATGAATATGAATATGAATATGAGAGTATACTTAATATATATTTAAGTCAAGAGAGTGTGTGAGTCACCAACCAAGTGCACAATGTAAATTTGTGTAGAATATTCTAATCGCCCGATGTCAATGTTGTGAGACAAATATGCCACCAACGAATCTCTATTTTTTTAACCAGACAGAACAATATATGATGAGGATCTTCAAGCCACTAATGAGTTACATAGAAGGTATGCGAGTTAATGGAGCTAAATCACCTAAACTATAGGATTATAATGTGATTTTTAACAATAAAGTGATCTATTAATTAGAAGTTGGCCACAAGGATATGCTCTTCGTATCAAAACTGAGACTAGGATTTACATTATAGAGATAAGGTTGTTATATCTTAGGAAGTCCATAATTTCATCCAAACCACATTAAATACTAGTCACAAAAATATCAACATAAAGAGTGATATCTTGCAAAGATGCATCAAAATTTGATCCAAAATCCAATCGAAAGTGATTTTTAGGCTTCCAACTTCAAACCACCTTAGCTTTGATACCATGTTGAGAAATCGAGAGGATTCTAGTTTAAATTAGATTCATCTTTTTGTGATACCTGCTTGTGAAATTTGTTGGTTTTTTATTAATTTAATTATGTTCTTATTCATTAAACAATTATCAATTGCAAAAATTGAAGATCACAATACACAAGAAACATAAGATATAGGCTCCAAGTTAGGGAAAAACCCCTCCAAGGGGAAAACCTAGAAAATTTTTCTTCTTATAGAATCAGATCAAAGTGAGATATCCAACACCCATAAACAACCTTCGAGATGCAAAGTCAAACCCTCCTTCTGTACAACAAATCCATCAACAACAAGAGACCAAAAACATATCTTCAACAAGAAATAAGATAAGGAAGAACTTCCACAAACTCTTCGTCCATTTTATACTTCGGCCCTAATTCTTCTGCGAAATTTCAGAACCTATCCAATGAATTGTGTGTGTGTAAATGAGCTCAAATCATTCTCTATTTATACTATCCAGAGGGGTGAAAATAGACATGTCCTTTGGAGTAGGGTCAAATTGATAGGTAGGTTGATTTGGCATCTAAAGGTGTTTTTTTAACCCAAATTACATATTTAAAAATTAATTTTCCATTTTCTTTACAATAGGTCCAAATAGGACTTTGACTCTTTAACTCAAAAAATCCTAGAAGCTTGAAGAGCATGTTTATCTAATAAAATGTTAATAATAATACTTTTTAATTTTTTTCTTTTACATAAACTATACAATTATATAAGTACAAAGATCATTATGAAGACAGAACCTAGTTACATTTTCTAACAAGAAGAACTGGTGGCACCTGCTATCTCCTTCCCCTTCTTATTCTCATTATCCCTCTTTTTCTTCCACTGACACTTTGTCGAATAATGACCATATTCGCCATAGTTGAAACACTTCAACTTACTCAATTCATTCTTTGGTTTTCCCTTCATTCTCCCTAAAAGAGCCATGTTATCATCAAAAGTATTCTTCTTCTTATGAAGTTCCTCATCTTGCAGTTCCTCCTAAATTAATTCATCCCCTAACCTTTTCTAGTCTTGCAACTTCTCTCTAGTGGAGATCCCTTTAATGAAGGACTTCCATTCATGGGTAAACCCTTTTAAAGAAATACTCACCATATCAGAATTTGTAACATTCTCACTGATGGTAGCAAGCTTATCACAAACCTGAGACAATATCATCAGATACGTGGTCACTACTTCACCATCCACCATCTTGGTGCTCTTCAACTTATCCTTCAATACCAATAGTCAGTTATCATTCCTATTTTAGAACAAAACCTAAAGAACTCCCCACATCTCATGGGTAAAGTTCTTCCCAGACAGATTCGGTATCAAATGATCCTTGACACTATCTAGGATGATCAAATTCACCTTCATATCCAACTCCTCATACACTTCCAACTACTGAGGTTCAACCGGTTTCTTGATCTCCTTGTCTCTAAAATCACAGATATTGTTCACCATCAATACCAACCTGATCCTTTCCTTCCATGAATTGTAGTTAGACGACCCATCCATACTGTCCTCATATCGCAGACCTATTGAAAACTTTTCAATTACTATTATTCCTTCAACAACAGTGAAACCAACTCCCTCTTGATCTATACAGTGTGCACACTCTGATTCACTAGCCCTTCAAAGTAGCTCTGATACCATGTTAAATTTTCCATGACACTCAAGAATCTATGTTTGTTCTAAGATCATGATAACAAACACACTCACATTCCACAACATTATACTTTTCCCAACATAGTAAACACAACAGTAAATCAACAAGTGCACAAGAGAAAATTTTCATCCCAGCTTTTTTATAATACAAATATTTAACACAACAATATTAGGGCTCCTAGATGAGGGATCATGGATCATACAATCAACCCTGATACAAGATAACAACTGGGGCTTGGTATCAACAACTATTACGACAAACCTACCATGAACAAAGTACAACTAACTTACTTTTTTGTGTAGCACTCCATAACCCCTTTCAATCCATGTACCTTGAACATTTCTGGAAAGACCTTTTCCTTCCAATCTACAACTCAACAATATACCACTATCACTAATCAAAGCTCCTTTTGTGTCACTGAAATTTGGCCTAAAAAATCTACCCTCTACTTTATTTTTCTTCATTCAAAGACTTCAACACATAGGGCCTTCAATGTTTCCCACTACTTTCCTCTCTACTGCTCCAAATATGGCTAGACTTAGGGATTGGATAATTCCCTCCCTATTATCTCTAACTTGTCCCTCCATCAATCATAGAACTAGGGAACAAATGAAAACCCTCTTATCATTGAAGTTGACCACTAAACCTTACTAAACTAGGGCCCAAACACCCTTCCCTCCTAAAAAACCTCTTTTCCTTCACAAGGGATTATACTCACGAGGATTTTACCAACCATTAATAACCTACAATTCAATGTACATAGGTTGATTCCTTGATGTTTTTCAAGAACGCTAAACAACCCTCTACATCACCTAGCAAATCATCAACTTGGAAGGACATTCAACATACCTCTAGGACGTCATCATGTCCTCAATTACTCCAAGGCTTATGCTCATACATATGAAGTTTTTCAACCCTGGTAAGGGCTTCCTGTATAATCCACATCATAACTAATACTGGCTTCAAATTTTGTATTTTTTCTCCTTTACAACCCCTCTATTCCTGCATCATTGCTCTATGTGAATGCAACCTAGGTGCGACTCCCTTCTAGGTCTCTCAGCCCTCCAAAAGAGAGATTCGTCCTACTTTAAATGTGTAATATTCCAAAATGGAAAAGATAGGAATATAAAACATCTATAGCATTCCAAATAAGCAAAACATCAATATAACACTAAAATATGGAAAATACTGGAAATATGTTGCAACTTCAAGACATTGTAACCATGAGCAGAAACAGTTGAGTCATATCATTATAAACAAAAAAAATTATAAAGTACATAGTGCTCCAAAGAAGATGCACTCAAGCCAACAAGAATTGGTTGAAATACACTAATGAAAACTGGCATTGGAAATGTTGTGCTGATACTACTGCTGTTGTTGGAAACTGTTGCTACTGGGAAGAAGAAACATGTGTGGGAGGATGCTGAAGTGCTTAGAATGATCCGATATTTTAACCACGGAATCTACTCAAAAAACCCAAAAAACCCCAGAAATGGTTTGGCAAATTTTTAACTTTGTATTTTCAGCCCTTTTTGGGTTGCCAACTACACCCGTGCTGGCTGACTTACGCAATCCTCCTGGGTAACTACTGAGATGGGGATGAATTTATGATATAACTAATGCAATAATGCCCAATCATCTCAATACATGAAGGGTTGGTCCCTTCTCTTGATCTCCAAGCTAGAAGCCTGAGATCTAGCTCCTCCTTCCTTTGCTCAAGTTGTAGCTACACACTGCACAACTGTTGGAATGAACTGCGCTGTCAAGAGGGCTGAAGTTGTAGCCTACTGCTAGGTGATGGAATATAGCTCACAACTGATGGAAATAATATCTCCAAAGGAGGAGAATGATCCCTCATAGGATTCCAAGCTGAAATACTTGGAACTTCCTTCCTCCACTAGATCTACATGGCTGGACTGCGCAATTCTTGGAGGAACTGTTGTTACATGGAGGTATAAACTGATGGTATGATGCCAGATATCAAAATGATACTCCTGGAATACTAAAATGGAAGCACAAGATGAAAGGATAAACCCTCCACGAGTTTCTTAGATGAAATTCTAAGAACTACCTTCCTCCTCTCAAACCCTATGACAAGAATGCGTAATCCCTGAAGTTGTATATGAAGAAGAGAGGGGATGAATGTGACACCAATGTCGGATGATGAATAACTGCTAAAATTAACCTTCCTAGAGTAGGAACTCAAAGTCCCCCGTGGGTAAGGGTGGGATTCCCACTCGGGAACACCCGTGTGCTAAATAACACAATAGACTTAGCTATATAATTGAAGTGTGCAAAGAATGTCAAACGACAATACAATATCAAATTCCAGACTGATTTGCTTTACTGCCCTCATATTACTTATATGGTTGTGAGCCTTCCTTGGCCTTGGCCCACCTCATAAATGCGATGCACATGTGGCCACTAGGCTCCATGAAGACAACGTTGTCTCTCCATGATATCCATCATCTATGCATTTAATCTCCAATCCCTCCATCATGTGTGCATTTATTGCACCACTTCCTCCATCAATGTATCGTTAATGCTCTATGATCTTACTTTTATTCCTCCACTATCTCCATCATTTTCATCATTAATTATCTATGACCTCCACTCCTTCTTCATTATTAAGTTGCTCCACTACTCCATAATGCTGATCTATCTTATCTAATTTACCCACATTCACACAACAAAGTGGATTTTATTCATATATGGTGTTTATGGGTCCCTCCAGCATTTTACTTACTTAACTAATTAAGAAAATTAAGAACTCTAATATTCCAATTAATTGGTGGAAAATTGGGAATATTACAGTCCTCCCCACCAAAATTTTGCTTGTCCTCAAGCAACTGCAAAATTGAATGCTACAAAAATCCTCCTTCCTCCAAATGGCATCCCCATATGGAAGGTCTCCCTTCTTCTCCAATGTGTAATGAATTCCTAGCTCCAAAGCTGCCTCTCTAGAATGTGTAGAATGGCTTCCAAATGTATATCTAGATGCCTCTCCTCATCACTGAACCTCCAAGTGGCAACCATCCGTTGTTCCAGAGCCTCTTCTCTACATGAGACATATGAAGTGAATTGGTTCCTCCCCTCAAAGGAAAGTCCCAACTCATGGACCATCTCTCCAACCCATTCCACATGGAGTAAGATGTGCCTCTCCATGCTCTCATCATTGGCCCCGTTGACCCTGCTTGCTCTAAGCATCATCTCAACACTGTGCAAAATAGGAAACAGAGACACATGGGTAGACATGTGAAATTTCGAACCATACTCTATCAATAACAACCACCACAACAATGCCTCTTGCTGCCTTACCACCCCATCATCATACCAAGTATGGTGACCATACTCTGTTAACAGAAGCCAATGCAGTAAGGCCTCTTATTTCCACCCCCCCTCCTCATCATGCAAGGTATGGGAGAAAATCGGCCCATACTCTCCCAAGAGTAACCAAAGCAGTAATGACTCTTGCTGCCACCTACATCATCATCATGCAAGTCATGGAGCAATAACATACTAATTGACATGTAGAATGTCACATCAGCCAACCTAACCAAGCTCCCTGCTGCCACATCATGTGAGTGCCATGCAATGTCCCAAACAATAACATACCCATTGAAATAGGGTATGTCATGTGATGGCCAAACTCTCACAAAAGTAGCCAACACAGCCAGGCCTCCTGCTGCTGCATCACCTTAGTACTGAACAAGGCATGGAACATACCAATCTAAAATGTCGGGTGGTAACCATATGTAATATTGCTAATTAGCTTTTAGCTAGTTGGAATATTAATTTTTTCTTTTGATAATAAGATAGGTGAATAAGTGGGTAGAGAGACCCATAAATACCTTTAGTAGGAATAAAACCACCTCTCATGTGAATGTGGATCATTGTATTAGCTGTATAAAGCACCTTGAGGTGTGAACAAGGGCTAAAGCATGTGGACAGGGTCAAATTTGACCAAATCAACATTGTTGTTATAGAGATAGTGGAGGATTAATGGAGGGAAACGCAATCATAGAGGATGAGTGTATGCATGAGAGTAGATTCTTTAATGAGTGGGACCTAGGGTGAGGAAGCTCACCAAGCATATAAGGAAGAGGATGGTAGCCATATAAGACATTATGATTATTGATATTGTATTGGTCTTGTATGAATTTTTGCACGCTTCAACTATTTAGTGGAGTCTGCTATGCTATTTAGCACAAGGGTGTACCTGAGCGAGAATCTCACCCTCATCCGTAGGGGACTTTGAGCGCCTACTCAGGAGAGGTTTATTGAGCATCATTCCCACATTGTGGCATCAAACCAAGATTCAGCCATCATCCATAGCGCAATCTCCTTCAGGATTGTGTTGTTTTGTAGGGGAGAAGCAGTGGAGGGTTTATAGATCTAGTTCTAAGCTTTTTTGCTAGTGGAGGGAGCATCCCATCATCTGGGAGGCTAGCAAGGAGGGTACTTGAGCATCATTGTGTCATCTGACATCATGCCAAGATGTTTCCATCACCTACAACATAGTTTCCCTTAGAAACTGCGTTATTTTATTGAGAAATTGCAGTGGAGGGCTTAGTGCCCCAGTTTGTGAGTTAGATTTCCAGTGACGGGAGAAGCCCTTCATCTGGGAGATCTATTGGAGGAGTACCAACCATTTCCATATCATATCAGCCACCTCTTATTAGTTTTCCAGTTGCAGAGCTTATTCGTCCCTAGGGCTGCATTTCATCAATTTGGAATTTTATGTATTTTCGGAAACCATTTCAGGGTTGTCTTGGAAAGGTGCTTGGGAGCTTAGATCTCCATTCCTAACACTTTTTGAGAATTATATTATTAGATCCATACATCTATATTTTCCATCTGCAGTTACACTCACTGGGACTGTGCTGTCTTATTTCTCTGGCATTTTGTATAGCAGCAACATTTCATGTTTGGGTGTATTTGAGCATAGGAAGCTTGTCTTTCCTAGTTTGAGTGACTTCTTGATCAGGATATCAAGTCATATTATTAAAAATTAAAGTGCTCGAAATAGGTCCAAACTTGAGCGACTGAAAAGGTCTTGTCGTTGCGATTCCGACGCCATGAAGGGTTCAAAAAACCTATGTCGTATGAGGAAGATATCGCGTTCTGTTCGTTTTCCCAAAAAGAAAAAATTTGGTGACTGGATGCCCAGTCAGCTTGCAGGTACAATCAGTGGAATATTTTTGGAATATTCCATTTTCTTCAAAGCCAGTGTGGTGGCGCCATGTGGAAATTTTTGGACCGTTGGATGATGAGGGTACAGTGATGAATTTGAGCCGTTGGATGCATTACTGGTTGGGTGAATGACTAAGTGACACATGGCAAGCCTGCAGGCCACCACGTGTCCTCACAAGGTTAGATCAAAATTTTGTGGAGTCGACAAGGGTCGAACCCATGACCTCCTCTCCGCATGCAACAACGTTTACCAATTCTCCTACACCGTGTGACTTAAACCTATAGTCTGGCGAATGTATTTAAAGTTTAACTATGTTTGCGGTGAGTGGTGGGGAGGCTAGGCCCTAAGGGCCAAACCCCCTACCACATGTCCATGCGCCCGAAACTGTGACCCATGTGCTAACCATAGCATTAAACCAAACCATCGGTGGAGTATGTGATGGTTCACATACAGAAGGTTAAATAGTTGTTGTAACGGTTAAAGGTTATGGAACCGTGATACTCAGAGTTCCAACAAATACAGGGGAGTTCAAATCCGTAGCGGAGAATTCGGCAGGGGTGGAATGTGACCACCTCGCCACCCACATTTAATGCTAACCTTATCTTCCCGCCTAATTTGGAACGCGCCCCCAAATTTGGGGTTCACTATCAATTTATCTATAGTTAAACTGATAGTCTCCGCATTTAGTGGAGCTTTTCTAGCTTTCATTGGGAAAAATGCATTGGGAGGTCAATTTTCGACAAATTTTGGTGGAACAAGAGTATATCTAGACTAATTTGAGAATTCTGGAGCCATTGGTGCAAAGAAAAAAACCATTAGAGGCTTGAAAACATATGTAATTTACAATTTTGAGCATAATGACAAAGAGGGACATGCCATTGGGAGCTGGACCAGTAGATGTAGCCCAAGAGGGGTGAGCTTCTTCATCATGCCTACTGTGTAAAACTTATGTGTGAATGTTTTTCTCTATTATGCACTATTGTTCAATGTTTTTAAGGCTTATTTACATGCTTAAAGTTCACTAATTCATCAATATTTCATGGTTAAATCTCTCATTCCTTAAGAAAACTCATGAAGACAAATTGTATATGTTTATTTTATTGAAAGGACACTTAGCACAAAAAAACTAATACACTCCTCTCAGATCAAGTTGGTATCAGAGCTAGAGTTTTATCTCTGGTGTTTTTATGTGCAAATATTTGTTAACTGTTTGCAAGGGTTTTCATGCTTACTAGGCTCAAGGTTAAGAGAGGAGAAGGAAAATTGGTGGAAGCAAGAGGTTCTCAATGTAAGCCACAACAAAGGAGGGAAAAATTGCCACATTCTCCACCACTTAGTTCACCTCCAAAAGAAGCAGAAGCAACATCAAGCATGCCTCCAGGAGAAGAAGTAACCCATGAAGAGGTAGATCCCAAAGAGGAAGAAAGAGTTTTTAGGAAAGCATTCCTTGACATGACTGAAATGGTGAGAGTCCTTTATCAATGAAGGAATGAAAGACTAGAAGGAGAAGGATCCAAAATTCACAAGGAAGGTTAGGGATCATCAAGAGGACACAATGATTAAGAAAAATCAAAGAAAGGTAATGGAGGAAATGGAGACAGTGGAAAGTCACCATCCCCACCCTCATCATCATCATCCTCTACTTCATCTTCAGTACACCAGTCACACAAGTCAAAGAACACTGGTAAAATTCCTTTTCTAAAACTTGATGTTAAGTTTGAATTGCCAATGTTTAATGGTGAAGTCAATGCAGAAAATCTTGATAATTGGATTAGGCAATTGGAGGTTTATTTGAGATTTTAGAACCTTCATGATGATGACACCAAAATCCAACTAGCTTCATTGAGGATGGAAGGTGCAACTCTTGTTTGGTGGGAAGCCAAGACAAAGGAGGAGATCAAAAAACATGGTAAGATTATTCTATCATGGAATGATTTCATTACTTCAATAAAAAAATAGTTTTATCCATTAACTCATATGTAGAAAACCATAATGAACTGGAAAAATTTTAGACAATTGAAAGGACAAAATGTACAAGACTACACCCAAGAATTTAAGAGAAGATCTCTCTTATTAGGGGTAGATTTTCAGAGTCAAGATAATTTTCTTAAGTACATAGGGGGATTACATAGCTACATTAGACATACTATCCTCATGTTTAATCCTACAAGCTTAGATGAGGTATGTGTTCAAGCTACACATTTAGAAGCAAGAGGGAAAAGTACTTTTGAAGAGGGTAGAAACGAGCCTTTTAAGTGGAAAAACAAAGAGAATACCTCAAAATAAAAAGGCAAAAAGAATGCATATGTCAAGAAAGAGGGAGAGAAAGTGGTTTGTAAACATTGTTCAAGAGAAGGCCACGAAGATAAAAACTGTTTGAAACTATATCCTGAAAAGAGACCCAAATTTAACAATAAAAAAGGGAAGGAGAAAACTGCAACTACAACTCAACATGACTTAGGAGAAGATTTAGGTGATGAAACTAAAATTATAGCCATGGGATTGAAGAACATGATGGGGAAAGAAAATGAAACAAAACCCAGTACTAGTACTTCAAACTGTCATATAGAAGCTCCAAATGAAGAAGAGAGAATTTAACTGTTTCATGTGAGGGGCATATCCAAACATACCACGATTGATACACTGTTTGACATTGGTTCACAAGAGAATTTAATCTCTGAAGAATTGGTCAAGAAACTTAAACATGAGACCATTCCATATCCGAAACCATATCCAATTGGGTGGATTTGTAAGGATGCAAATTTATAGGTTTCAAAGAAGTGCATATTGCACTTTGCAATAATTGCACATTTTATTGACATAGTTGAATTAGATGTGGTTCCACTTGATATTACAGGTGTTGTGTTGGGAAGTCCTTACTTGTATGACAGGAAAGCTATCTTCCATCACCATGAGAACAAATGCCATTTATTCAAAGATGGCAAGGAGTACATTGTTAGAGCACATCGCAAGAAGACAAATATTGCAATGGTAAATGCTAGATAGGTAAAAAGGCTGGTGAATTCAAGTAAGAATTTTGTTCTTCTAATCATTAAGCCTAAAGCTAATGTTAATCATGGGTCATTTGAAGATTGTGATCCTAAGCTGAAATCAGATTTATATGATGTAGTTGATGCACATCATGAGATGTTTCAGGAGCTAACAGGTTTGGCTCCTAAAAGGGAGATTTAACATGAGATTCAATTTCAACAAGATTTTCCTCTTCCAAACATTGGCATGTATCGCATGTCAATAACGGAGGATGCTGAAATAAAGAGGAAAATCAAGGACTTGTTGGACAAGGGACTCATAAGGCAAAGAACTTCACCATGTGATTCACCTATAGTTCTGATTCTGAAGAAAGATGGGACTTGGCGCATGTGTGTCAATTTCAGAGCTTTGAAAAAGATAACGGTAAAAAGTCGATACCCACTCCCAAAGATAGATGATTTGTTAGATCAGTTGAAAAAAGCAAAATATTTCACTAAGTTAGATTTACGAAGTGGATATCATCAACTAAGAATTGCAGAAAGTGACATATGGAAGACTGCATTCAAAACCAAACAAGGACTCTTTGAGTGGTTGGTTATGCCGTTTGGTTTGTGCAATGCTCTAGCGACTTTCATGTGTGTGATGGATAATGTTTTGCGTCCATTTCTTGATGACTTTGTGATTGTGTATTTAGATGATATACTCATTTTCAGCAAAACAAGAGAAGAGCATGTCTTGCATGTAAAGAGAGTACTTGATGTTTTGAAGAAAGAGAAATTATTTCTTAAGATGTCTAAGTGTGAATTTGGAAAAAATTCTTTGGTTTATTTGGGACATAGTGTAGGAGGAGGCGCATTGAGAATTGATCCTTCTAAAGTGGAAGCCATTGTGAATTGGCCCACTCCCAAATCAATAACAGAGGTAAGAAGTTTTTTAGGCGCAACTCAGTATTGGAGAAATTTTATTGCTAATGTTTTTGCCATAGAAGCTCTTATGCACGTAGTGAAAAGTGTGAAGAAAGGCTTCTAATGGGGAGACAAACAGCATCAAGCTTTTGAAGCTTTAAAGTAAAAGATCAGTTCAGCTCCGGTTCTTGCATTACTTGATTTGAGATAGCCATTCGAGATACAGACCGATGCTAGTGATTATGCCATGGGCGCAGTACTTTTGCAGCATGGTAAGCCTATCTCTTTTCATTCTGAAACATTAAATGGTGCTATAATCAACTATCCAACATATGACAAAGGGAAATATGCGTTGGTACAAAGTGTCAAGAAGTGGAAACACTACTTGATGGGTAAAGAGACGATTATTCATACCGATCACCAACCGCTACAGTACTTGCAGTCACAAACAAAATTGTAGCAATCACGACATTTCAGGTGGATGGGATTTCTTCAACAATTTCACTTGGTTATAAGGTACAAGAAAGGTATTTTCAATAAAGTTTCTGATATGATTTCAAGGCCTATTATAAGTGCTTCTACTTTTCTTAAAAATGATTCTATTGTACATGAGAGTTACACAGAACAATATGCATCTAATGTTGATTTTAAAGATTTGTATGTTAGTTTGAGTGAAGGGAATCAAGTTGAGGAAAATGATTATCACTTGCATAAAAATTTGTTGTTTCATTTGGGAAAGTTTTTTATAACACAAGGAGAGAGACTTAGTGTCATGAGAGAAGCTCATTCATCTCTTATTATTGGTCACTTTGGGGTAAGCAAAACAATGACGCATCTACAAAGGTATTGTTATTGGCCTCACATGATAGATAGTGTGTCACGTTTTATAAGAGGATGTTCTATGTGTGTAACAAGAAATCCTAGCAATAAGAAGCTTGGGTTGTACACGCCACTACCGGTACCATCAAGGCCATGGGAGAGTGTCTCCATGGACTTTGTTTGAGGTCTACCTATGTCAAGAAAGCAACATGATTATATTTATGTAGTTGTGGATAGTGTTATCACAAAATCAGACCTGATAGGCTACCAATCAAGTTAATCTCATGTAATTGTTTCAAACCAATATTTTGATTGAGGCTTAGCGTCCTCAACCTAAGAGGGCTCTCTCAAAGGTTAATGAACTTTGATAGAAATATAGATGGCTAACTCTATGTGGGGTAAAAAGTAGATAAAAATATATATTGGTTTTAAATCACATTAGCAAGTACACATTAGGATTATGGAGTCATAATAGCTTTAGGAAAACCAAACATTCTACTTAGCATGGAAGTCAAGGCATATCAGAGTTCAAGTCAAGGAATACATATATGTGAAACTGTAAAACACACAGTCAGTTTGTCTATGAAGGAAGTCAAAGCATCAATGATGAAGTTTGAGTAACATAAGAAAACACCACTACAATATGATATTAAAAAGATGCCATCAAAACAAGAATATACTAGAACTCTTCATGAATCTTGAGTTGGCTAAGTAGAAAACTTTGTATTAAGCTGAAAAAAATCACTTACAATAAACACAGTCTTTTTGCTAAAAATACACCTTTCTAGACTTTTTACATTTACCTGGACCTCCTAAGTCATCAACATCATTGCATATTAATCATAAAGAGCATTTAAAGTGGTTTTTAACTATGTTTTGTGTCTGCTGTTTGAATTAGATTTTTGCTCATTGAGCTGCGGAATCTTGTCACTTTCCACAGCTGCTTCAACTTTCCGCAGCCATTTTGTTAAAGTCTATATTGCAGGTGTCTTCAGGAAAATCAAGCCACATGGGCAAGTTGGAAATGACATGGATATGGACCGAGTCCTATTGGCTCAGTCGAATTCACCAAAGAAGGCTGTGGTCAAAGGTAGTCAAGCAGTGGTCAACCTAAGAGTCCTACGGTGACAGAACTCTGTTTTTCACCACGTGAAGACTTGCGTGGCCGTTCCTAAATCTCAGGGGACATATCAACACCTGTGAACTGCTCCATAAGCTGAATCCAACGACCACCCTCCATAGATTTAATCTTCACGGCAGCCATAATGCTAGATTTCTGGACGTGGTTGTTCACGTGTCTTTTATCAGCGCAGATTGTAGGAAAGTAGTTATGTCATCCTCTATTATAAATAATGTGTTCTCATACGCATAGTAGCTAGCTTCTGTAATGTAATTTTGCTGAAAAGAAAGCCCACTGTGCCGTGACATTATTTCCTTGTTATGACTGCGTTTTGAATACATGAGAAGACTTTGTTCATAAGCATAATTCGTGGTTGATAGTTGTTGCCCGAGGATTGTGCAGAGGGCCCCTGCACACGCCGAGGTTTTGTTTATTGCTGTATAGTTTCATGCTTTATTTCCTTACATTCATTATGCCATAGTTATTCATGTGTATATATTAGATCTCTTATGGTATTAACGTTTTATTTCTGTCCATAATTTTTCATGCTTTATACTGCTGTTAACTGATCAGTGTCTTTGTTCCAGATTACAGTAGGCAGCCCAGGCATTTGCACATAGTTTTACAATGACTAATGACATGGAATCAGTCTTGTCCTTCTGCTAATTTATTTTTCTTAGCTTTTAATTCCAGCACTGTTTTATTTATTTCAGTTTTGTACATTTGCTTTATTAGTTAGATTAGATATTAAATTACTCATGTCATTATCAGTTACCTCCGAATGCCATAGCGAGACTAATGGTGAGGGATTGAAGTATGAGTGTGTAGTTTGATATTAGTTTATTTTCTGCAAGTTAGATATTAAATTTCTCATGTCATTATCAGTTACCTCCGAAAGCCATAGCGAGACTAATGGTGAGGGATTGAAGTATGAGTGTGTAATTTGATATTAGTTTATTTTTCTGCAAATTAGATATCAGATTTCTCAAGTTGTTTATGATTACCTCTGAAAGCCATAGCAAGACTAATGGTGAGGGGTCAGAATATGAGTTGATGTAATTTGATTTTAGCTTTACTTTGCTTGTAATTCTTGGATTTATTTGAGCACAGTTTCTTTTGTATTTAGACAACAACAAGGGTAATGGGTTTCATGATCAATAGTTCACTGTTTGTTTGACTAGTATAGTGGCACATTTTTATTTTCTTTCAGGAATTAATTTTGTCATTGCATGTTTTAAAACTCTCTTGAAGTTTGAATTTTGGGAAATCATTATAAAGGACATCATTGCCTTGAAAATTTATATCCATACTTGTCTTTTAGAATTTCCATCTCACATTAGGAAACCAACCAAGATAAAACCCCAAGATAAATAAAAAAACCAAAAACGACAAAAAGTAAGAGATAGGTTATCTTGCACATATAGTGCGCCACACTTCGTCAGCTTACGAATCCCGGATTGACAAATTAATGTAGCAATTTAGGACACACTAAATTGACCAAACATTTTGGCGCCGTTGCCGGGGAAGTGTAACTAGGTAGCCAATTTCTTAAAAAAAACAATAAAAAGAAGGGGAAAATTGATAACTTCTTGAAGTATGCTCTCCTCTTGCACCTAGTGTGATCTAGAGGATCATAAAAGAGAGTTATTGGTTCAATAATTTCTTAAGTATGCTCTCTTCTTGCACCTAGTGTGACCTGGAAGATCAGAAAGAGAATTATTAGCCCAACTTAAAAAAAATAAAAAAATGACATGCATAGAGCAAGAGATTCTAGGGGAAGGTTTATAGCTAGAGCCAAGAGTTCGATTTTCACAACTCCATATTCTTCAAGGCATAGAAAAGATTCACCACCATCTACCCCTAGCCTTAAGATTCCTGGAATTCAAGGAGCAGCTGAATTAGAGGATTCTCCTACACCATCTACCAAATCTCATTTATAAGAAGACCCTTTCTTTACTTCTACAGGAGAGCATATTGTAATTAAAGAAGTAGAATCACCTAAAGAAGAAAAGGAAGAAACTCCCTCTCATCCTCCCTTGATAGAAGAACCAGAGGACTCTGAGGACTCTGAAGAAACTATCATGACAGAGGAAGTAGTAGATGGATTCGGAGGTATAGGTAGAGGTAGAGGAGGAGGAAATAATGGAGGCAACAATGGTGGAGGTGGAGGTAATAATGGAAGAAATAGGGAAGGAGACAACTCGTTTGGATTCCATATAGTTGATGAGGAAACTCATACAACGATGAAAAACATCTCACCATCTATCCTCCCCAACTTTTATGGATTGCGAAGTGAGGATCCTGAAACATTTTTGTTTGAGTTTGAAGTCGTGTGCCGAACCTATGACTATATGGAAGACTCTCAAAAACTCAAACTGTTTCCTTCAACATTGAAGGGAGCCGCTTAGAAATGGTTCATGGGATTAGTCACCTAATCTATTAGGACTTGGAATGATATGAAACAAAATTTTTTGGATAGATACTTGGACTATTGCATGCCCACCAATCACAAGGACGAGGTATTCAAAATGGTGCAAAAAGAAGATGAAAATTTGGAGGATTTACTTGAAAGATTTCAATACAACTTAAAAAGAGAAAAGATGAGCAACTTAGATGAGGAAACTTTGAAAGCCCTTCTATTAAAAGCCATCAGAGATGAATGGATAGATATTTTAAACATGATGGAGAAAGGAGACATTTCTCAACTTCCACTTCGTGACATAACAGAACTATGTGTCCATCTCTCAAGAGGAAAATCTAAAACAGGAAAAGGGCCTAGGGATCCTTCTCTTATTAGGGCTAACAAATCTGCAACTGGATCAGTAAGTAGGGCAGAGATTGGAAATATGCTTGATGAGTTCAAAACTGATATCTTAGGGAGCCTTAGTGAACAACTAGACACCCTTAAAATTCAAAACAAGAAGAAAGCAGAAACTGATGCTCTAGCCATCTTTTGTCCGAAATGTAGGAAGAAACATGCTTTAAGGGAATGTCCCTTGGATGCAAAAGTTGTAGAAACATGTATGATTTTCTCAGAGAATCATGAGACCAAGGATTGTCCTTCAATTCCTGGACTCAAAGCTGTCTTTCAAGAAAATCCAAACTCAGTAGAATCTCTCTGTTTTGTTGCAAGAAGACCTTGGCAGGGGCAACAAACTCAAGGGTTTAAAAACCCTATGAATTTTCAACCCCCACCAAATTGGAATCCTTGGGAACAACCTTGGCCCCAACCTCAAAATTAATATCAGTCATGGGTACAAGGTATGAAAAATCCTTATGGGAGATTTGCTCAATTTTATCAATATCCTCCATCTTTTCAAAATCAACAAGCTCCACAACTTCCAAACCCAAATCTACAACTTTCATTGCCATTTCCACAACAACAACCTTCTCAAAAAAATCCAAATCCTCAACTCATGCTTCCATTCCAATAAAAGACAAATCAACTTCCAGCTCAGCCATTTCCAAATCCTAAAAATAAAAATCCTCATAATACTTACATGATAGAAGGACAACAATTTCCTACCTATATGATTGTTCCTCTCAATGATGTACAACTCAGGTCTGGTAGAGTTTTAGAAAAACATTCTATAGATGTCCAAGAGCAAGATACCTCTAAGGAGGACTCTCTTAAAGTCAATAAGGGTTCTGAGGAAACATCTCTTCAAAACTCAAACATTCAAAAAGAGAAAGAAAAGTTAACCCCCACAACTCCTATAGTTGAGCAACCTGCATCTTCATCCACACCTCCTTTCCCTGAAAGATTACAAATTGATAAAGGGGTGGAAAAACAAATCTTGTTGCCTAACTATGATTTTCTAGATGAATGAAAGAATGTTTGTATCAAGATTCCCTTGCTACAAGCCATTAGAGAGATTCCTATTCTAGCAAAAACAATAAAGGAGTTGAGTCTCAAAAGACCAGGAAGGAAACTAAGAGATACAAGAAGAATCCACCTAGTAGGAAAAATTGCAGATATCATGATGGGAAAAATTACCATGCAGAAGTATGTAGATCCAGGTAGTCCAATTGCCAAGACACATATAAATGGGATAGAAATTCCAAACACATTGATTGACTTAGGGGCCGCTATCAACATTATGAGTAGACAGACTATGGAACAGCTAAAACTTCCTAATCTTCTTTTTACACCTACTTTACTGCAACTTGCAGATCGATCAATTATCAAACCAGATGGTGTATTAGAAGATATTTCAGTCTCCTTAGATTCTTGGGAATATCCAATAGATTTTATGATTTTGACTCCCAAGAGTAATCTAGGAGGGCACCCACTTATCTTAGGAAGACCTTGGCTAGCCACAGCTGATGCTTTCATTAGTTGTAGATCTGGGGATATGTACATTTCTAATGGTAATTCGACAAAGAAATTCAATTTGTATCCTCCAGCAAAAGCAATCACAGAAGTAGGAGACAATGAATGGGTTGATGATGAGGACACTATAAAACCTGTCTTTACCATTTCTGAAATCAGTGAGGATAGTCAAATTCTGAACACATTAGAAAATTTTGAGATATCTTCAGAATATGACCCCACACAATTTCAATTGGAATCTGACATAGAATATTTATCATCAAGACAAATGTCTCTTTACTCTATGGAAGAGTTCGGTAGTTCTACTATTGAGATTTTTCCAGGAAAAACATTGAATATCAACAAACATTTGGAAAAGTCACAACAAGAAGAACTAACCAAAATCTTGCAAAAGCATTCTACTGCATTTGCATGGGAGTATACTGACATGAAGGGTATTGATCCTAAGACTTGCATCCATCATATCTATATTGAGGAAAATAGTAGACCAATCAAACAACCTCAAAGAAGGATGAATCCAAATCTTAGGGAGATAGTGAAAGAAGAGCTCCAAAAACTTCTCAATGTAAACTTCATTTATCCAATTTCAGATAGCCGATGGGTTTCTCCTTTGGTTATAGTACCCAAAAAGAATGGTAAATGGAGGGTATGCATTGATTACAGGGAATTGAACAAAGCAACTTTGAAGGATCACTTTCCTTTGCCTTTTATCGATCAGATATTAGATACATTAGCAGGTAAAAAGTACTTTTCATTTTTGGATGGTTTTAGTGGCTATAATCAAATTCAGGTAGCACCTGAAGATCAAGATAAGACCACATTTACCTGTCCATGGGGGACTTTTGCCTATCGAGTGCTTCCTTTTGGGTTATGTAATGCACCCGCAACATTCCAAAGAGCAGTACTAGAAATTTTTTCCGATCTAATCCATGATTGTGTAGAGGTTTATATGGATGATTTTACAGTTTATGGTAATTCATTTGAAGAGGCATTAGAAAATTTGGAAAAAGTCCTTATAAGATGTAAAGAAACAAACCTTAAGCCATGAAAAATGCTTTATGATGTTTACCGAAGGTATTGTTTTGGGGCATCATATTTCAGGAGATGGGATTAAGGTTGATAGATCAAAAGTTGAAGTCATCTCCAAGTTTCCTATTCCAAATTGTCAAAGAGATGTTAGAAGTTTTCTAGGATTTACTGGATACTATAGAATATCTATAGAAAAATTCACTAAAATAGCATCTCCACTCTTCAAACTGCTTACAAAAGACTGTGAATTCAAATGGGATCCCGATTGTCAATCAGCCTTTGAAACTTTGAAAACAAGAATATCTGAAGCACCTATCTTGAGAGGACCAAATTGGAAACTCCCTTTCCATATTTCTACAGATGCTTCAGATACAGCTCTAGGAGCTGTGTTGGGTCAAAAGGATTTAGTCCTTATGCCATTTACTATACCAGTAAAAATTTGACTCCCACTGAGTTGAACTATACTGTAACTGAAAAAGAGTTTTTAGCTGTTGTTCATGCAATCAATAAGTTTAGACATTATATAACAGGCTATGAAACTTTTATTCATACTGATCATTCCGCGATTAGATATCTAATGAACAAACCTGTTACTAATGGCAGAGTGACAAGATGGCTCCTACTTTTGCAGGAATTCAATATTACTGTGTTGGATAGACCAGGGAAACAAAATACAATAGCTGATTTCTTGTCTAGGATTCAGAATACTAAAGAAGATTCTCCTGTAGAGGATAAGTTTCCTGATGAATACTTGTTTGCAGTAACTACTAAGACCCCTTGGTATGCAGATATTGCTAACTATTTGGTTACAGGGAAACTGCTTCCACATTTATTTCCAAGTGAAAGAAGAAAGATTATTCAGGAGAGTTCAAAATATTCATGGATTTCTAACGAATTGTTTAAAACAGGGCCAGATCTTGTGATCAGAAGATGTGTTAGGGAAGATGAAATGCCTGATATTCTTAAGGCATGTCATGATGAACCATGCGGCGGACACTTTGCAGACAAAAGGACAGCTTATAAAATCCTTTCTTTGGGATATTATTGGCCTTCCCTCTTCAAAGATGCAAAACAATATGTCAAAAGGTGTGACAGCTGCCAAAGAGTAGGGAAACCTACCCCTTCAAATGAAATGCCATTGCAAACACAGGTACTCATTGAACCCTTTGAAAAATGGGCTTTAGATTTCATTGGACCTATTAATCCACCATCTAAGCAAAAGAAGTATATATTGGTTTGTACCGATTATGTTACTAAATGGGTGGAAGCCAAAGCATTAGTGTCTGCTACTGAAAATTCAGTTGTTAATTTTCTTTATGAGGATATTTTTACTCGCTTTGGTGTTCCAAGAGAAATTGTGACAGATCAGGGAAGCCAATTCACATCCAACCTGGTGGAGAAGCTGATGGAAGAATACAAAATCAAGCACAAAAGATCTACTCCTTACCATCCGCAAGAAAATGGTTAAGTGGAGTCTACAAACAAAGTTCTCGAAAGTATAATCACCAAAACTGTTCATCTACACATAAGAGATTGGGCAAAAAGGCTTCCTGAAGCCTTGTGGGCCTACAGAACTACATGGAGAAATACAACAGGACATTCTCCCTATGAACTTGTTTATGGGAAAGAAGTCCTGCTCCCCATTGAGTTCCAAGTCAAAACCTTCAAGATGGCAGTTCAATTGGGGATGGATCTATCAGAAGCCCAAAAGCATAGAATGGAGCAATTGAATGAGCTAGATGAGATCAAACAAGAGGCAATTCTAAGAACTGATCTAGTTCAATATCAAAGAGCTAAATGGCATGACAAATACATCAAAGAGAAGAAGTTTCAAGAAGGAGATTGGGCATTGCTATTTGATTCCAAGTTTAAAGATTTTAAAGGAAAATTCCAGACTCATTGGCTTGGGCCATATGAGATTGACAAGAACTTTAGCAATGGAGCGGTAAGAATCAAGACCATTGATGAATCTCAAACTCCTCTTATTGTGAATGGCCACAGATTAAAGATCTATCATAAGCCACTCTCAAAAGAGGAATTTGTCAAAATGTTTCAAGATAATTCTGCAATAAGGCTGGTGAAGAAGAATCCTTCTTCTCCACTAGCCTAGCCTTTGTTCTTTTCAGTTTCAAAAAAAAAAAAAAAAAAATTGTATAAGCCTGAAAACCAATCACTGATTGGCAGTCTTATACAGAAAATGTAGGGTGAAAATTAGGAACACCTGACACCCTATATTTTCCAAAAAAAATTCCCTCTCTCTCTCATTTCACAAGTTTTATGACAACCCACTCCATTTCATTCCACTTCATTCCACTCCACTTCATTTCATTTCACTCCATTTCATCTATTTCATTTCATTTCACCAATAAAATTTTTATTTCATGACCATTTTCATTCAGTCAGTTATCATCTATCCATCTCCATTCACCCAAATAATTGTTGTGTCAGTTTCCGCAGCTGACACCAGTTTCCGCAGCCAGAAGCATTTTCTGCAGCCACCACTCTGTTTTTCAAAAATTTACAGTCAGATGTTAGTTCAACAATCATGAAATCAAATGCAGGTATGAGGACATATTATGAAGACATGAGGCATTCAAAAGCATCAACGAGGAGCAACTGATTGAAGACTAATGAAAAATGGCAAGAATTCCAAGGTATGAGTAGAAATTTATTTTAAATGGCATTCAAGCACATTTTTACATAGTTATAAACCATAGCTCCATTATATGCAATGATTGCGTTGATAACTCCATAACCGTTCCACGATCTCTATACGATTCCCCCACAATCCTTGCATTCATTTTTAAACAACCTCATAATCAAGCCTCCGGTCTTCACTCGTGTTCGGCTATACTTTGATACTCCACCTGTAATTATGGAACGTGGTTGATTTGACTACGGCTTCTCTCAGCCGCACAAAATCCGTAGTCGTTTCATAAACGTGCTTGCGTCTACTCTGCAGCCACCCAATTTTAAATACTGCCGGATGCACTTTACTCCCCCTACTGTTCTATTGACCTCACGGCTGCATTTCCACCGTGCTCACATAAGCCTTCACCCCATTTTGTTCTCTGTTCTGCTTCATTCCGTGTACCTATTCTCTGATATCCACTTACAGTCACTGGTCTCCTTCATAAACCCTGTTCATTTCCGCTAATTCAGCCGTCTTACCTCCGCTAAACCCTCCTCACGCAGACGAGTTTTAAAGAACAAAAGGAAGGATGGGTCGGTTGTTGAGGACAGAACCAGAGGGACCCAAATTTATGGAAGGATACCCGCAAGTCAAAGACATATTGAAAAAGGAAAAATGGCTTCGGTTTATTCAAAAGTTTAAAGGCTACAATAAGGAGGTAACAAAAGCTTTTGCGAGGTCTTTCAACGATCTGGAGGTAGAAATTGGGGACCTCAAATTTACAGTGACTGAGGCATCCATAGCAGCTGCTACAGAACTCCCTCAAGAAGGTGAACGCTGGTTCAAGAATAAGAGCATTGGCGAGGAAGCCTGGAGAGTGATCCTACGTAACCCAGGTATGGATGTCACCATTTTCAAAAAGGGAATTCCTGTCCATGCTTTAAAAGAAGAGTGGGCCAGTTTACTGTTGGTTATTCAAAATTTTATCACTTGTGAGGGACGTTTTGGATCAATGTACATGTATCATACCCGACTGTTGATGAATTTCTTAGACAACCAGACCCTCAATCTGCCATACTTTTTACTAAACAGTTTGAAAAAGATGTCTGTAACCATCCAAAAGCATCTGGGGGACGTAGAACCACATTTGTATCACCATGGTCTCGTGAAAATCTTGATAGAAAAACAATTAAAAGAGAAAAAGGACACTTGGGAGCAGTTTTTAATTAGAAATTTCTTTGAAGAACCCCAAGAAACCCCTGAAGGAAGTACATCAAAAAGAAGTAGAAGAAAGAGAACAGGTGATAAAAATCAAAGCACTCCTACTAACACAGTTGAAAGAACTAGTAGAGAAGAAAGACTGTCTAAAAGGAGGAAGGAAAAGACTGAGGGTAAAAAGCCAACAAAATCAAAAGAGAAAAGAAGCATTGAGGTTGTGCATCAAACCCCTTCCTCATAAGAAGACCATCAAGTATTGTCTGAGAGACTAGTTCACCTTCAGGAACAGTCAGCTATGGCCAAAAAGAAAGGAAAAGAAAAACAGAAGGAAAAAGACAGTAGTCCACAGCATGTAAGAAGAAGCACCAGGCTTAAAGGAAAGTGGAGGAAAGCACAAACAAAAGGACCCCATTTTATTGATTTAGGAGAAGGAACACCTGAACAAAATCCAGCTGGCCGTAGTCCACCTCATTCTTAGCCAAACGTTGAAACTAGTCCTCAAGATGTTGACATGAGTCCTTTTCGGCCAGATTTTGAAGTCAATTCTCCTCCACAGCATTTTGGGGACAACCCAAGGAAAACGACACCCGAGATAGATCCAAAGCAGCAAGAGGTGTATGATTACATAGAATCGTTAGAAATAACAGCGACGGGTCCCAACACTTCATCCACTCAGCCTCACACAGCACAAGAAGCTCTAGTCCAATCGTTGAAACAAGAAGTCTTTGAGTTGGAGGTTTTAAATAGACATATTAAAAATGAAAATGAAGCATTAAAGGAGCAAAGCAGATTGGACAAGATCATTCATGAGAACACTATGCTACATCTAGGACTGTGGCACAAAAAGAACAGGAAATTGAAGAAGAAATGCAAGAAGATAAGTAGAGCATTGATTAATCTCAAATTTAGATGCTTGATGAAGAAGCCCAGGATGTTAGCAGCACCAAGAAAGAGGAGAAGAGGAATGGATGTACTGGCAGAGGTATCAGGGCATATGAATTGAAGGAGAATGATCAAAATTTTGGTTGCATGGGGACATGCAACACCTTCACAGTGGGGGTATGTTGAGTCCCAAACTTGCATCTTTCCTATACACCTTTCTAGACTTTTTCCATTTACCTGGACCTCCTAATTCATCAACATCATTGCATATTAATCATAAAAGAGCATTTAAAGTGGTTTTTAACTATGTTTTGTGTCTGCTGTTTGAATTAGATTTTTGCTCATTGAGCTGCAGAATCTTGTCACTTTCCGCAGCTACTTCAACTTTCCGCAACCATTTTGTTAAAGTCTATATTGCAGGTGTCTTCAGGAAAATCAAGCCACATGGGCAAGTTGGAAATGACATGGATATGGATCGAGTCCTATTGGCTCAGTCGAATTCACCAAAGAAGGTCGTGGTCAAAGGTAGTCAAGCGGTGGTCAACCTAAGAGTCCTACGGTGACAGAACTCCGTTTTTCACCACGTGAAGACTTGCGTGGTCGTTCCTAAATCTCAGGGGACATATCAACACCTGTGAACTGCTCCATAAGCCGAATCCAACGGCCACCCTCCATAGATTTAATCTTCACGGCAGCCATAATGCTAGATTTTTGGACGTGGTTGTTCACGTGTCTTTTATCAGCGCAGATTGTAGGAAAGTAGTTATGTCATCCTCTGTTATAAATAATGCGTTCTCATACGCATAGTAGCTAGCTTCTGTAATGTAATTTTGCTGAAAAGAAAGCCCACTGTGTCGTGACATTATTTCCCTGTTATGACTACGTTTTGAATACATGAGAAGACTCTGTTCATAAGCATAATTCGTGGTTGATAGCTGTTGCCCGAAGATTGTGCAGAGGGCCCCTGCACACGCCGAGGTTTTGTTTATTGCTGTATAGTTTCATGCTTTATTTCCTTACGTTCATTATGCCATAGTTATTCACGTGTATATATTACATCTCTTATGGTATTAACGTTTTATTTCTATCCATAATTTTTCATGCTTTATACTGCTGTTAACTGATCAGTGTCTTTGTTCCAGATTACAGTAGGCAGCCCGGACATTTGCACATAGTTCTACAATGACTAATGACATGGAATCAGTCTTGTCCTTCTGCTGATTTATTTTTCTTAGCTTTTAATTCCAGCACTGTTTTATTTATTTCAGTTTTGTACATTTTCTTCATTAGTTAGATTAGATATTAAATTACTCATGTCATTATCAATTACCTCCGAAAACCATAGCGAGACTAATGGTGAGGGATTGAAGTATGAGTGTGTAGTTTGATATTAGTTTATTTTTCTGCAAGTTAGATATTAAATTGCTCATGTCATTATTAGTTACCTCCGAAAGCCATAGCGAGACTAATGGTGAGGGATTGAAGTATGAGTGTGTAGTTTGATATTAGTTTATTTTTCTGCAAATTAGATATCAGATTGCTCAAGTTGTTTATGATTACCTCCGAAAGCCATAGCGAGACTAATGGTGAGGGGTCAAAATATGAGTTGATGTAATTTGATTTTAGCTTTACTTTGCTTGCAATTCTTGGATTTCTTTGAGCACAATTTCTTTTGTATTTAGACAGCAGCAAGGGTAATGGGTTTCATGATCAATAGTTCACCGTTTGTTTGACTAGTATAGTGGCACATTTTCATTTTCTTTTAGGAATTAATTTTGTCATTGCATGTTTTAAAACCCTTTTGAAGTTTGAAGTTTGGGAAATCATTATAAAGGACATCATTGCCTTGAACATTTATATCCATACTTGTCTTTTAGAATTTCCATCTCACATTAGGAAACCAACCAAGATTAAAACCCCTATGATAAATAAAAAAACCCAAAAATGACAAAAAGTAAGAAATAGGTTATCTTGCACATATAGTGCGCCACACTTCGTCAACATTTAATCCCTATCACAATTAATGTAGCAATTTAGGACACACTAAATTGACCAAACAATTTCCAACCCTTATCATTTTGACTTATCTATTTATAGATCATTTACAACATAGGATAACCTTATCCTAATATAGATACATCGAATTCCTACTTTTTGACACCTTGCCTAACAATGCGACATGGTATTTATTACAAAATGACAACTCGCAACCTAATGAATGATTCTACTACAAATAGGACTCAAAATCCTTAACTATACTCATAAAAACCTTATCTAAACTAGATTACATCATTTTCTAACAAACATTCCCATGGGGTAGAATCCAGATGATAAGCTCTAGCACTTTATGACCTCAATGTTGATTTGCCGCAAACTAGAACCGTCCCCCTCGTTTTCTAGGCTTGGGATCCTTGTGTTCTTGAGACACTCGATCACCATTAACCCAGACTTTGAAGCTATTTGTCAGTCAGAACTAAAATAACATATTCCCAAAAATAACCTTAAGTGCCACTGTATTAAAACACCATCAAATCCGTCCAACAACAGAACAGGGGATTTGCGCTACGAAAAACAACACAAGCCAGAAAGGCCAGAGTGCGCCTTTTAACCTATTTTCCTTCAAAATTTTTGGTTTCCTTTCTCTATATTTATCTTCATATTCACTTGAAATATCAGAAATTTCAGGTCAAAATACATACATTTACCCTTCTAAAATTGATGGAAAAGGGTGAAAAAGTCATGCGTAGTTTCATAGTGCATTTCTAATTTTTTGCGACCGTTTAAGGCGATGAAATTGTTGAGTGAGCAAACTTTTTTTCCGGATTTCTTCAAAATTAAAACCAAAATTTTGCCAAAAACTTCATAATACTACGGTTTCATCAAAGAAATCATCCATATGAACTAAAAACACAACTTTCATAAGGTTTATTCTTCATTTTCTATTTGATTTTGGCTTTTGAATTTTCATTCCGCACCTTGGTTTTTTTAGTTTATCTTGAGACGTCAGCTTGTAGCTCCAAATCCTCCACTCGACCTCTTAGTATTCTATTACCGGGTCTCAAGAGTATTGGTCACTCATAAATTTTTCTTCCGATGGATGGAATTGTCCATGTAAAAAATTGTTCCGCACCGTTTGGAATCTCGACCTAAACCCGCTAGCCTTCCCATGCGTCGCCTTTCATTCTTTAAAATCTATTTTTTCAATTCTCGTGCTTTCTCGCCCTCTTTTCTCATCATTTCAATCTCTTGGTTTTCTAGCTTTAATCTCTCTTCAATATGTTCACACTCGTCATGTGTTCTTTTCCTTCATTGTCTTGCCGGGCCGCATGCTCCACTATTGGTGATGAGAGATCAACCAATTCTTCGTAGAACTTTGGATGTTTCAAATGCTTTCGGATCTCCTTGCCGCCTTCCTGAGCTTCTTAGCATGTCAAAGTCTTCCCTTGTTGAAAGAGAAAGGCCGCATTCTCACCTCAAATTCAAGTTTTTTAGCCGACTTAACCCTTTCTCGCTCAGGTTCATCTACTCCAATGAAATCATCTTGCACAATGGGTGATTTCGCTTATATCAATTGTATAAAGGATGTCATATAAATTTCCTTTTATCATCGGGCTATCCTTCCGTACATGAAACAACCTAAGCTGATGCCACCGTTTGGCTTCTCGTCACTCTCTAGATTTCCCCGCTTGCTTGCCACTTGTTTTTGTTTAGCCTCTTTGACACCTTTTGACCTCTATTTTGTAGGTGATGGAGTTGCTGCAACAAGAACTTTAATCGTCTCCGTCCAATATTCAACCTATTTCCTTGGTTTCAACTTTACAAACCTCTTTTGCTTTTGCAATCACAAAGTTGACTAGAATCTACTACCGGTGTTGAAGGAGTTCCTTTAGGTTGAAGGTTTCTAGATGGGGTTAGGTTCTCCAATTCAAATCCATTCATAAAAAAAGACCAATCTCTCGCTTATTTTCTCAAGCTCATTCAAAACCAATAGTATTATCAAACCATGGTGAAACAAAATGTTTCACAACCATCGTACCTCTAGCTTGTACTTTATCGTACATTTTGGCAAGGCTTTTATGCAAGTAGAAGGGAAAATCTAGTGATATCATACCCGTGAAATGTAAGTAGCTTTGAAATGATAAGTATAAACTTTATGGTACTCCGCTTTCACATAAAGTATCTTTGAATGTTAAATAATTACCGGGCATATGTGTCCTTAATACCTTCAGGTATTGCATTATTCGTGTCCATATCCGCATATTCGTGTCATGAATTTTCTTACATGGTTCCATGTCAAAATTAAAACTCTTAAACCAAGTCTCTTGTCCCTTGGCATTGCCACAGGCTAAATGATCTCTGTGTGTGACCGGCACATTTAACATGCCAATTTTGGTAGTTGTTCCACTTAAGTGTAAGGAAAACTCTTTAGACACTTGAGTGTGTGGCAACCCCCGTTAAATTTTCACAAAACCAGACATCCTTCTTTGCTAAATCCTCCATCATTGTTAGATCCTCAACTATAGCTCTTAGTATTTTCGCTCATATCTTAAACAACAACCCTCTCGTGGACCTCTCTTCTCCTCTCGCCATGATTCTTTGAAAACCCGTCAACTTCTCTGTTTAGTCCGTAAAACAACCTTGCTTAATCAAGATATTAACAACCTCGCTTGATAATATGGAACAACCTCGCTTGATTTTGTTGAAGATAGCCTTATGACCGAATACGTCTCTATCCCTAGATGATGGTTGTGAGATGGGTAAGTACATTTAATCTAACCTCAATCGACTCACCATACCCTTATCCTATCATTTCTTAATGGATTTCTCCGATGATTCTAGCTTGATTGACACGACCGTTAAGAAACCGCGCTTTCATAGTGCCCACACATTTTTTCGCAGTTTTGCGCTACGAGTAGCCAGCGCCTTGGTAGCACAAACCTTTTTTTTGAACGTTAGCAACCGCTTACGAACGTAAGGATTCTTGGCTAATTGCAGGAATTTAACCCAAAACCTAATGGAATGACTTCTAAATGCAAAATGTGAGCATTTGATCATGGAGCTGACCACTAAAGACTTATTTGAATTCAAAATGACGACCTTTAAACTTATAAAAACTATGACCTACCCTTAAGCAAATCCTAAAATGAATTTCAAACCTCGTTGAGACCATGATTGGTACCGCATTTGACATAATGATGTTTTGAAATTTTTTGGGTGATAATAGTGGCTCCACTTGGGATAGTGTGCCCCCGTGGTACACTAAGAACGAGTAGTTCCAAAGGTCGTCATCCATTTTCTCGACCAAAACTTAAAAAAAAAACTTTGGAAATTTCCCCCAAGCTTCCTCCCTCAAGCTCTAATGGCCTTCTACTTCGTCTCAAGCTTGCCGATTTAGCTTGTCATTATTCGTTAAAAAACTCATCAAATGGAATATATACAATGACATGAATAATCAATCGCATTTTAGGAAGAATAATGTTTTAAAAACTCCGCTATCGATGTGTCCTCCAAAGATATGGTTTTCCATCCATCTCCCGCGCATGTAAGTATTGTTTCCATGAAAAGAATCTATCTGGAAAGGACCTTTCCATAATTTCTCAAACTTACCATGTTTGCCTTTCTCTTCAATTATAGCCTCCCATTTCAACACTTCATTGGACTTGAAAACTTTCCTTAATCTTCTTATCAAGTGTCCTCTTGATTATGGTTTTGAGATTGTTGATTGCTTTCATAAACCTCATTCCTTTTCACAGCTATCACCTCGATTAATTCTTCTCCGGACTACATTTGGTTCCTCTTCTAGTCCTTGAATCGCCATGACTGTACCCCTAGTGATGTAGGAAAAATAGCCTCAAATACTATACCAATTCATATGGTGAAGTTCTAATCGACCTCTTTGTGCATATCCTATTAGCCCATAAAGCATATTTCAGCTTCAAATGCCAAACCTTCTTATTCTCCCCGCAACACTCTTTAATGATCCTCACAAGAATCATAGAAGACTCCGCAAGACCATTCTCGTGATAGTATGAGAATGCCCAAGAGTAATGTGATATTGATGACAGAAATTGATCAACTTCTTAGATTTAAACTCCCGTGCATTATCGCTATAATTTTCATGGGGCAAACTAAACCTAGACAAGATATTATTTTCTAAAAAAGAAATAATCTCAAAATCATTCGTTTCGCCTAGTTGGGATTGCTTCAAACCATTTGGTGAATTAATCAATCACCGTAAGCATCCAACGCATGCTGACCCGATGATGATGGATGAATATCCCCAATAAAATCTAGCCCCCACTACCGGAATGGTGCTTCTACATAGATAGTCATCAAAGGTAATGGTACAAGCTTTTTCTTACCTCGAAATTCTGCATTCATGGCAGTGCAACAACCCTCAGACATCGTTAAACATTGTAGGCCAATAATACCTCGCTTCTAGAATATTTTTCATTGTCGCCTTCCAATAATGGTGTCTCACAACATCCTTTGTGGAACTCTTCATCATTTTTATCAAATTTCTTCCAAAGAAACAATTAGCAAAATTCCACCAAAGATCCTTCCAAAATAGATTAAAAATAAAATATCTCAAAGATTTCAGCTTAACAAACCTTGATTTGACTTCTGTTAAATCAGCAGTGCTTTATGGTGTTGTAGGACAAAAAACAACCCTCCTTGTACCAATCAAGATGTATTTTTATTTAATAGGAACTAGTTCCTCTTCATCATCCGAAATTTCGCAATCAAATTTATGTCAAGAAAGTCAAAGTTTGATCGCGCCATCAAACTTTGCTAAGCCTTTCCCTTTCGACCAATTTTGTTGGCTTAATCTCTATACCATACTCTAGCAACTTGGTGATCCATTTCCCTCTTACCATCGTGCAAGCTTGAGTGAGGATGTCTTTCACAACAATATTAGGAACAAACGCCACAATGTGAGAATGTAGAATATAAATTCTCGAAATCTTTGATAGCCTCTACCAAGGCATAGGCTCGCTTCTCTAAGATATTATATTTTAGCTCGAATTGCTAATTTCCTACTAAAGAAAGAAATCACGTTCAATACCTTGCTATCTTTTGTAGAAGAACTCCAAGAATAGTATTCTAATGCAAAAGTAAAACCGTAAATTCCTTGACAACTGACCGATCAATACCGGTGCTTGTGTGAGTGCTCTTTTGATTTCCTCAAAATGAGTGTCTTGCTTATGCTTTCCACTTGATATCAACTCCTTCAAAGATCCTTGTTATTTCCTTCACAATCTTAGAAAAATTAGAATAAATCGCCTTTACAAAAGTTACCTTTCTAAGGAAAGATTGAATCTCCTTCCTACTTCTTGGAAAAAACCACCTTCCGAATTGCATTGACCCCGTTTGGATCAATCTTAATCCCATCTTGAAATGATGTGTCCAAGTAATTTACTCCGAATTTAAAGGAAAAATAATTTCAGGATTTAAAGAGATGCCAAACCTTCTACATTTCAAACAGAATTCTTTCCAAGTGTTTCAAGTGGTCTTCTTCCTTCCTTGAGAAGACCTATGTCAACAAGATAAACCACCACCATCTTTTTCCTTCTCTTTTATAAAATACAAATGTCCATTTCCTTTGAAAGGTAGCTCCTCGTATTCATGAGACCAAATGGCATCTGGGTGTACATGAGTGCCCCATGGTGTGGTAAAGGTCATGTTTCCCGATCATCAGGATGTACAAGGATTCGATTATAACCCGGAAAACCATCAAGCATAGACATTTCCCTTCCGAGAACCAAAAATAGTTTGCAAAATTTGATCCATCTTTTTGGAGTGGATAATTATCCTTCAGAGAGGCTTTATTCAAATTCTCGAAGTCAATGCATATTCTAATTTCTCCACTCTTCTTCCTAACCAACCAAATTTTCAAGCCAATTTGAAAATATGATCGGGGAAATGATTTTAGTATCGAAGAACTTTTGACCTCCTTCTCAATCAATGGCATGAGAAGTGTATTGATCCTCCTCAACTTCTCGCTGAGGTATGCCATTTTCTTTATGGGAATAAAAGAGGCCGAATAATAGTGGGATCATATTATTTCAAATCAACATAGTTCCAAGAAAAAGACATTTATGAATCTCTTCATCATTTCATACTTAAATTTCATATCACCTCGAAAGGAACTTTGAAAGTTTAATCATTTTGGGCATAGCTATTGTACCAATAACTCTCAACTTCTTCATCATCAACTTGTATTTTAGGTGATTCAAAAACATAATTATGATCAAAAAGTTTCTCTAGAGGTATGAGTCCCTTTCGTATGGAATTTTTCTTTAGTTGTAAAACTTTCGTAATTCCCTTTAGATTCACTAACATGTTTTGCTGATCTACTTCAGATATTTTCAAACTCTTTTCAAATTTCAATAAAGTTCTTCAATTGATCATCCTCAAAAATTTCCAATGAGTAATATTATCGATATCGTCTATGGCGAATCTCAACCTCATACTTTTCTGTGGAGTGCATAGGAATAATGAAAAGAACTGCAAAAAGATGCAAAGAGAATCAACGATGGAATTTTGTTTCGCTTTAACCATGAATGAATAGGCTTGAAAGTTTTCTAACATGTCCAAAACCAAATCTTTGTTATAATCCTCGTGGTTCTTTTTTGTTTGATAAACACCCTCAACCTATTTAATGACTAATTTTCATCTCCAAAACATAAATGTTTTATATCTATTCTTTTCAAAATTTAGACCCAAAATCAAGGATTCATATTCACTATGTTATGCCCATAATCAAAAGCTTCCGCTTATAGGAAAGAACTTACTCTCATCACTTGGATTACCGATCCAAACCCCTACTCCTCGCTCCTTCTCTCGCCCGCTCGATCCATCAAAATGGAATGACCACCAACCTTCTTCCTCCTTATCGCCGACTTGCCGATCTTTTTGGTTCGTCGACACCGAATTTTAAACTCCATTTTCTCGCCTCTTCCTCTCCTTCGCTTCATTAGTCAACTCATTGAAATAATAGTAGAACCAAGTTCGGGTATCAAGAGCATAAATTGGAAATTTTGGGGCTGACTTACTACTCACCATGTAGGCCATTCTTGTCTCTCGACACAATCTTATTTGCTCTCAAAGATAGGAATGGTAGCATAAGTAAGATCCATCTCTGCATTGTACCTTTAATTTTAGCCGCCCATGACCTTGAAAATAAGATACCAAAACTTTCTATGTGAATGTCCATATTGCCACTCTATGACTACAAACATTTTTAGCATGAACTTGCTTTAGACCAACAACATTCTTGATTAAACCAATGCATTGAACTCTTTTCGAATTGAAAGAAAACAAGTCTTTATATGGCCTAGTTATTTCTAACCTCATTATTTCCATGATTACTTTGGGCATAAGATTGAGAGGGCCTCGAATCCAACATGATTATGCAATGTCATGTCATGAATGCTAAGTACCACATAAAAAGGAGGGACCTCCTCATTCTGCTCATCTTCTAGTATTGGACCCAAATATATGGTTGGATGATCTTCAATACATTCAAGATATCACCGTAACCCGCTTGTGAGTTTAACATTTCCTAACAATATTGCTTCTATAGTCATCTACCATGAATCTCACCAAAAAGGACCGATATTTTTATCTTAGAAATTTCATTCTCAAGATTGAAAACAAAAACATTTTTTAGCTTCTTTTGATGAGGGACAATTGGTGCATATTTCTTACCTTTAGCAACCTTAGGAGCATCCTTCTTGCCATCAAAAAACCTTAGGTGTATCCTTCTTAGGTTGTGTTTTGTTTGCAATGATGTGCACATTCCTATTTCTAATATTATATCGTTTTCGTATCTCAAAAATAACATGTTGATACCCTTTTAGATACCGATGTTTCCTTCATGATTGTTTTGATCTCGATTGATCATGCTCTTCTTTAGTCAAGAAAATTCCCGGCATTTCTCCATCAAAATACTGAATAGACTCCTCGGTGAACTTCAAGATCATCTTCTTCATCAACCAAATTTTGGCCGGAAAGGAAGTCTCATTGGAGGATCAGCCGCCGATTCTCATTCTTCGTTGGTATTCGTCGATTCCGAGGTCTCCCGAACCGAGGGTTTCTAAATTGAGGTTCATGTTGTGTAGTAGGAGTAGAGGTATTCCCAAGGGCTAATCTATCCATCAAATTTTCCATTGTTTTCATTGTTGAATCTAGCTTATCCCGAGAGGTAGATGAGGAAGGTTTCTCTTCGTTTCAACTTAGCCTTAGCCATTTTTGACTTTTTACCGCTATCAAGTTAACCTCCACCTTCACTACATCACTTTTCATTTCAACAAGTGTAGGGGATTCTCTTTCTCTTAAAATATAGAAAACTCATAGTCAAAAGCTTCAAAAGATACCTCATTTGAACTAAGGCTTCTGTGGTTTCAAACAAGTTGGAATAGAGTCTAACACTTTATTAAATATTTTTGAAAAGTTTTAGACATTCATCGCCATTGTCTTCAAAGTACTATATTCAAGGGCTTGTACCGGATTAGTTCTATTTCCCCCATTTTCTCGAAAAACATCTTCAAAATAATTCCAATTATGAATACTTCCAGGAGTAAGAGCTTTATACCACTTCCTAACCTCACCAAATTAAACTCGAGCAAACAACCTCAACTTAACATCTTCATCATCAACCTCCTCCCCTGCTTATAAAATAATTAAATTGATCTCTGGCATGATCCTGCCGTAATGTCTTCATCACTTCCACAGTTTTGGATTCTAGCAAAGACATTTGTTGTGTGGAGTTCATGTAAAATAGCAGAAGAACAAGAGGTGCGTAACTAGCAAGTCCAAATAGGTGGATTTCCGCCCATGATTAAAGGGAATATAGTAGCTTTAGGGATGGCGGTACAGAGGATGAAAAACTGCTATGAGGAGGAATATTTGGTCTTTATGGTTCACCGATAATTGAACTCCAATTTGGAAGGGAAAACCAGCCTTTAATTTTCAACAATACTTCAAAAGGGTCAAGCTCTTTGAATTTATCTAAAGAATCTTTTTCCAACAACAACTCCTAAGCAACAACTTCCAAAAAAATTCTTCTTTGTCTTCCCGTGTTACTAGAGCCGATGTGCTTCTACCTCTTATGAAAGTCTAAGATAATTTCAATTAGTTCTTTTTACTTTCGATCTAAAAAAATTTAATTTTATCATCAACTCTTTTTATCTTCAGACTTGAAATTTCGTGAGGACAATGATTTCAAATGTGATGGAGTACCGATATTCTCGAAATGCCTTTACTATCTCTAGAAATGGTGTTTGGATTGTCCACGATGGTAGGTGGATTTGGCCGGATTACTCCTCGTATATATCCTTCTTGAAGCCACCTTTAATCATATAAACTTTAAATGGAGTCACCAAGGTAGATGTACTCGAAAAAAAAATTTCGAGCTCCCCGTTGTCTTCGAAGTTCACCAAAACTTTATAATCTTCGCATTCTCAGATGCACCAAAATTTTATCACAAAATTAGACCTATAGGCTACCAATCGAGCTAATTTCAAAATCGTTTCAAACCAATATTTTGATTGAGGCTTAGCTCTCCTGTCCGAGAGGGCTCTTCAAAGGTTAATGATTTTGATAGAAATATAGATGGCTAACTCTATATGTGGGGTAAAAAAGCAAATAAAAATAGATATTGGTTGTCAATCACATTAGCAAGTGCAATTGGGCTTATGGAGTCATAATAGTCGCGTAAAACAAAACAATCTACTTAGCATGGAATTCAAGGCACGAGTTCAACAAGGAATACATATATGTGAAACTATAAAACACACAACAGCTTGTTCATGAAGGAAGTCAGAGCATCAATGATGAATTCGAGTAACATAAGAAAACACCACCGCAATAGGATATTAAAAAGATGCCATCAAAACAATAACATACTAGAACTTCTTCATGAATCTTGAGTTGGCTACAGAAAACTCGTATTAAGTTGAAAACAAGCCACTTACAATAAACACAATATTTTTGCTAAAAAATGTCCAACCCTTAGCATTTCAACTTTTCATATTTATAGATCATTTACAACATAGGATAACCTTATCCTAATCTAGATACATCGAATTCCTACTTTTTGAGACCTCGCTAACCATGAGACATGGTATTTATTACAAAATGATACTGTAGCTTCAATAAACAAATTCTACTACAACAGACTCAAACTCCTTAAATATACTCATAACAAACTTATCTAAACTAGATTACATCATTTAACCGTATTCTACAAGTTCAATCCGTATGATAAGCTCTAGCACTTTATGACCTCACGTCGATCTACTATAAATTAGGAAATTGTCCCCTATTTTCTAGGCTTTGGGTCCTTTCGTGTTCTCGGTGACACTCGATCACCATTAACCCATGACTTTGAAGCTATTTGCTGTCAAGAACTGAAATAACATATGCCCAAAATAACCCTTGTTGCCATGTACAAAAACACCATTAAATCGTCCAAAACAAAGAACAATACCCGCGTACGAAACATCATAGCTTCGTAGCACTTTTCTCATAGCGCATTTTAAACCCATTTTCTTCAAAATTTTGGTTTCCTTTCTCTAGATTTATCTTCATATTCACTCTGACATAACTTCCCCAGCGCTTTCGTGTCAAAATACATACATTTACCCTTCAAAAATTGATGGAAAAGGGTGAAAAACTGCCAGCGCTCGTAGTGATTATCTTTTTTGCACCGTTTGTGTATGAAACCACCGAGTGAGAAATTTTAATCGATTTCTTCAAAATTCAAACCAAAATTTTGCCAAAAACTTCATAATACTACAGGTTTCATCAAAGCAATCAGCCATATGAACTAAAAACATCTTTCATAAGGTCTATTCTTCATTTTCTATTTGATTTTGCCTTTGAATTTGTCATTCGCACCTTGGTTTTGTAGTTTATCTTGAGATGTCAGCTATGGGGCCCAATCCCACTGAAATATTAGTCTTCTATTACCGTCTCAAGTGAGTATTGATCACTCTGACAAATTTTGCTTCCTTGATGGCCGGAATCGTCCATGTCAAAATTCTGTTCTCGCATCGTTTGGAATCTCCGACCTAAAACCAGCTTGGCCTTCCCATGTCATTTCATTCTTTTTAAACTCTGAATGCTATGATTTTTGGCCCTCTTTCTCATTAAATCTCTTCTGCTTAAGGGCTTCAATTTCTTCAAGATGTTCACACTCTGCCATGTGTTCTTTTCCCTTCATCGTCTTATCGGCTACATGCTCCACTATTTGGTGATGGGAGATCAACCACCTCTTCATGAACTATGGTTGTCGGTCAGCTTTTCTTGGATCTCCTTGTCAGCTTCCCTCATTTTAGCATGCCTAGTCAAAGGCTTCCTTGCTTGAAAGATAGCACATTTCACCCTCACCCAAGTTTTTAGTTGACTTAACCCTTTTTTGTTTGTGTTCATCTATTCACCTGAATCTTACGACAATGGGTGATTCCTCTATATCAATTGCATGAAGGATGTCATCTAAATTTCCTTTTATTACTAGGTCAGTCTTCTATACTTGAAACAACTGTTTTGATGCCACCGGGTTGGCTTCTTGTCACTGGATTTCCGCTTGCTAGCCACTTGTTTTTGTTTAGCCTCTTTCGACACCTTTTTTGACCTCTCGTTTTGTGATGGAGTTGTCACAACAAGAAATTTAATCTTCTCTATCATATCTTCAACTCCGTTTCCTTGGTTTCAACTTTACAAACCTCTTTCTTTTGCAATCATAGGTCGACTAGACTCAAGCATCGGTGTTGAAGGAGTTCCTTTAGGTTTAGGTTTTGTCCGGGGTTAGGTTCTCCAATTAAAATCCATTCATAAATAAAAAAGAAGACCAATCTCTTCTTATTTTCTCAAGCTCATTAAAAGAATAGTTTTATCAAACCATAGAAACAAAGTCGTTTCACAACCATCGAATTAGCTTGTACTTTATCGTACATTTTGGCAAGGCTTCTATGCAAGTAGAAGGGAAAATCTAGTGATATCTACCCGTGAAATGTATAGCTTGAAATGATAAGTATAAATTTTATGGTACCGCTCACATGTAAAGTATATTCGATGTTAAAACAACTTCTGGCATAGGTGTCTTTGATACGTGCCTTCTAGGTATTGCATTGTTTAGGTCCGCACCGCATATTAAGGTTTCAGAATTCCTTACATGGTTCCATGTCAAACTTAAAACCTTTAAACCAAGTCTCTTGTCCCCTCGGTATTTCGTTATAGAAGCAATGATTCTGGGGTGACCATTTAACATGCCAATTTTGGGGTTGTTCCACCGAAGTGTAAGGAAAAAAACTCTTTAGACACCCGAGTGTGGCAACCCCGTAGCTAAAACCAGACTTCGCTTTGCTGAAATCCTCCATCACTATTTGATCTCAACTATAGCTCTCTACATTTCTCGTGCTCATATCTTAAACAATGTCCCCCCTCTATGGACTTTCTTCTCCTCTTCCATGCTTCTTTGAAAACTCCGTTAGCTTCTAGAATATGTAAAATAACCTCGCTTGATCAAGATATGAACAACCTCGCTTGAAATAAATGAACTACCTCACTTGATAATATGGAACAACCTCATTTGATTATGTTGAAGATAAAATTATGATTGAATAATGCCTCTATCCCGATGATTATGGCTATGAGATGGGTAAGCACATTGAATCTGACCTCTAACCACTCACCATACCATTATCCTATCATTTCTTAACTATTTTCCATTGCATTCCGGCTTGATCACATGATGGTTAAGAAACCACACTTTCGTAGCGCCCATAGTGATTTTATGTTGCGCTACGAGCATACAGTGCTTTCGTAGCGCAAAAACCTATTTTTTGAACTAATACATATAAAACAAAGGATTCTTTGGCTAATTACAAGAATTTAACCCGAAACCTAATGGAATGACTTATAACGGCAAAGGTGTGAATTTGATCATGGAGTGGACTCCCAAAGACCTTATTTGAATTCAACACGAGCTTTAAAATATAAAAACTTATAGAACTACCGTTAAGAAATCCTAAAAATGAATTTCAAACTTTTTGAGACCATGATCAAAAACAAATTTGACATAATTATGTTTTGAAATTTTTTGGGTGATAAAAATAGATTCAAAAAAAGAAATGTGTATACTTATGCCATGTAATAAAACCATTAATGCCGAAAAAAAAAACCGAACTTTATTTTCAAATGTTTGGGTTCATTTTGGTTTTCCAACTTCTATCATAGTGACATGAATCTGCTCATAAATTTTTGGTCCAATATTTGGAAGATGATACTGGCTAAAAGTTGAAAAAGAGTACTACTTTTCATCCACAAACAAGATGGCCAAACCGAGGTGGCTATTAGGACTGGGTTGTGGCATCTTTTGGGAGAGATTAGTAAAATAAGCATCCCAAGTTGTGGGATGAAAAAATGCATTACATTCAATACGCTTTACAATCGTCAAGCACTCTTTCGTCGAATACTTCACCTTTTTTGAAGCCTCGCTTGCATTAAATCGCCATTAGACTTCATCTATGAGAAGGATGTTGCAATTGATGGGCATAGTGATATTGAAAAGGGCTCGAAAGTTCTTCGAGCAAATCGCATTATTTATCGTCAAGTTCAAGAAAAACTTGGAGAAGAGTGAAAGCAAGTACAAGGAGAGGCATGACAAACATAGATTCGATCACAAGCCTAAGAAGGAGACGAAGTATAGTTGCACATACGCAAAGAAAGGATGAAAGGAGAAGGTAAAAAGCTCAAGCCTATTCATTATGGTCCATTCAAGATTATTAAACAAGTTGGTAATAATGCATTTCAACTTGAATTGCCTTGACATATGCAAATGTATTCGTTGTCAATGTGGATAATTTACATTTTTATGAGCCTATCGATTGATGATCAAGGGAGTGACATTTAGTTGCCATCAATAGAAGACGGTTTTAATTTCCGGACGAGCTCAAGGAGGATGCCATCCTTGATAGGAGGACACACACTTCTAAAAGAGGAAGTGTTGATTATCTTCAGATTGGGCTCAAAGGCAACAAACCAAGTAAGGAAAGATGGATGTAAGTGGAAAAGGTGAGGGAGTTGTTCCCTCATCTTCTCGAATACGTGATTAAAGTCTTTTGGGGTTCAAAAGCTTCCCAATGCAGGAGGTGTGATTAGGAGATAAAGTTATATGCTCAAGAATGAAAGTGATCGAAACAGTCCAAACTCCGAGCGATCGAAATTCTCGTTGTTGCGATTTTGGTGCCACGAATGGTTCGGAAAACCGATGTTGTATGAGGAAGATATCGTTATGTTAGTTTTACCAAACAACAAAATTTGGTGACCGGATGCCTGGCCAACTTGTAGGTACAATCTGGAATATTATGGGAATATTCCATTTTCTTCGTAGCTAGTGTGGTGGTGCCATGTGGCACTCTATGGACCATTGGATGATGAGGGTACGGTGATGAATCTCGAGTTGTTGGATGTGTTAATGGTTAGGCAAATGATCGAGGACACGTGGCAAGCTCGTAGGCTGCCACGTGTCCTCACAAGGTTAGATAAATTTTTTGTGGAGTCAACAGGGGTTGAACTCCGTGACCACAATCTCGCACGCAACACCATTTACCGCCCCTCCTACACCGTGTGACTTAACCCTATAGTTTGGTAGATGTATTTAGAGTTTAACTATGTTTACAGGAGGGTTGGGGAGGCCACCCCCAAGGGCCAACCCCCCCTACCACATGTCCATGCGCCCAAAACCGTGACCCACGCGCTAATAATAGCATTAAACTAAAACACCAATGAAGTAGGTTAAGGGACATGCGAAAGGTTAAAATAAATAAGTTGTAATCGTTTAAAGGTTATGGAACCGTGATACTTGGAGTTCCAACACATACAAATAAGTTCAAAACCGTAGCTTAGGTCGGGGGTATGTGACCACCCCACCACCCACATTTAATGCTAACCTTATCCGCCCGCCTAATTTGGAGCGCGCCCCAAATTTGAGGTTCACTATCAATTTATCCGCATTTAAACCGACAATATCCACATTTAGTGGAGCTTTTCTAGTCACACAGTGAAAATGAATTGGGAGGTCAATTTCGACCAATTTTGATGAAAAAGAGTCTACCTAGACTAATTCTGAGCATCTTGGAGCCATTTTAGAAAATAGCCATTAGAGGCATGCAAACATATGTAATTTACAATTTTTAGCATAATGACAAAGAGGGACATGCCATTGGGAGCTGGACCACCAGATGTAGCCTAAGAGGGGTGAACTCGTTTCATCATGCCTATTGTGTAAAAATTATGTGTGAATGTTTTTCTTTGTTATGCACCGTTGTTCAAATTGTTTTTAAGGCTTATTTACATGCTTAAATTTCACTAATTCATCAATATTTCATGGTTAAATCTCTCATTCCTTACGCAAACTCATGAAGAAAAATCGTACATTTTTATTTTACTGAAGTGACACTAGCACAATAGAACTAATACACTCCTTTCGCATCACTTGTTCCTCAATGTATCGTACTTATTTGCCGCCGTTGCACATAATATAATGGATCTATGATTTGCTCATGTTTGGATGTGTTGATATTTATTACAAATTCCAGCTTTTTTATAAGTTTAGTATTGTAAGGTCCCACCTTATAACCGTCTAGAGTGTAGATAAGTAAAGGTTACGTTGAACACTATCACTTAATTTATTTTATTTTTAACCTCCTAAAATATTATAACCTTTTTTCAGGATTACTAACTACTCATAATATGACTAAATTGGTTATCATGAAGATTTTGTTCCTTCATCTATTTAATATAAGAATATAACATAAGAATTCAGGGATAACTTCTTAAAACCAATTCCAAAACACATTTCTCCTCAAGGTTTAAAATGAGATAGCATGTGTTCTTTTCATACTTATACGTGAGTTATAAGAAAGACTAGAAATAAATTCCATCGTAATTCCATGTATGAGAATTAAGAACAATAAACCTATTCGACCCCTGGGATATGCTAAATAGGTTCCACTTATCAACACTCTTTACATCATAACCACAAACTATTCCACAAATAGGAACCTAAATATCATGCTTCTATTAAGTCAAAATACACATATAAGGGCATGATTATTAATCACTCCGTAACAAGGTAACTTAAGGAGGAATATGCCTATATTCCATCATAAAATATCATGATATGTTTATGAAAATGGATAAATGGAATCACAAAAGATATTGATTCAACAATAAGCCTAAATTTATCAACTAAAAATTCTCATTCCCAAGTATTAAGGAAAAACAATTATTCCGCATAATGACATCGTTTCAATCATGAAAATCGTATAATGAATTTTATAGCAAGAGTAGCTACCGTTACAAATTAAGAAACATATTGTTCTTTAAAGAGTTCTAAATAAAATATTGGGCTTGCCAAAATTAGGCACAATTAGTTGTTTTCACAACTACTTAAGCATAAGACTACACCCATGAATATTACATGCAACATTGGGCAACTTATTATGCTTCTACTTGCACAAGTAATTAAATCCTACATAATTGGTTACCGTAAATTTTTTTACAACAACACCCTCTTTTTTTATGATAGATTTATATGATAAAAGGAACATTGTCTTGGTGATCTATTCACACTTCAACAACTTTACTAACACCGACTTTTCGCATTTATACAACAACTTTCAAGAATAGGAAGACACATCCATAGAATAATATATTCATAAATTTCTCGGTACATAAAATCTACAATGAGTGAGACATTTACTCTAAGAATTGATACATAAAAGCTACAACCATCGAGGCTTGTTAACAATATTTGCTAGCATACAATATATAATCATTCATGCATTTTGTCGAACACTTTGCAAGCATGCAATCTACAACAATTGAGAATTTAAAACAACAATTTCAAGTGCACAGAGCAGACATCAATATAGATAACCAAGTAAATCCAAGATATAAAAAAAATTAGCAAAACCAAACAATAGACAATCCATACACGCAACAAAGAATCTTCAAAATTCCATCAAATCAAAGAATTGGAGTTTGAAAACTCATGGAATCAAAGTAGGGGTTACATGGTCATAAGGCACTCATACCCCTAATGTTGACCACAATGCAACCGAAAGTCCTAGAAATGTGATTCTTTAAAACAACAATGTAAAAATTCCTAATATCTCATTTAACACTTTTATAAAACACTTAGTTTCATCTATAACTCTACATGGAGAAAGTAAAATAAAATTTATGCTAATATGATATTTGCATCAAACTCATGGAAACCTCGTTTATGGAAAAAAAAATCATTATAAACCGACTCAGTTTCGCAACAAATATTTGTTTAATCCTCCCGCATGTGCATTCTCATACATAGCCGCCATGAAACTCGTTAACTCATCGTTGGTTATCTCATAAATAATTTTCTAAATGTTCATAATTTTGTAATAATTTAAAGTAACAATTTCCAATAAATTAAAGTTTCCACAACACTTTAGAACACAATAATAAGAAACCAAAATTTCAAAGAACATTGATAGATATACGTGGCAATGTACATAAATGGCTCCAAAGGATGAGAGTATGATCCACTTCTCCAATATCCTTACCAACTCATTGTGAACCATCCGGTTTTCCACCCAACCATATCTAGTATAACTTCTCCCCTCGAACCCCCGAGCCGTAAGAGCTCAAAAACAATACCAAAATATAGCAAGAGAGATATCCAAGGCAATTTGAGGAAGATAAGCTTAACTTCCTCCCAATACTGCCTGGTTAGGAATTTCAAATTAATTTAGAAGCAATCGTCACCCAAGTCTCTCACTCTCATAATATTTTTAAAATCTCTCCAAATATTGGTATCACAATGCACCTCCCTCAAGTGAGAATACATGAGGCACATTTATAGGAGGAGCAACAAATTCTGTCATACAAGAGGAGTAATATGCATGCTCAGATTTCACAGAGGTAACTAATGTCATGAAGGAGAGGTATGCATTCCTTAGTTAAGGAGAGTGTAACATATGCATTAAAGAGAGTGTGAACAGAATCTTTGATGACATGTATTTAATGAGTGTAAGAGGAATATGCCATTCTTCGATGAGTGCATAAAAGAGAGTGTAATGTATAATTAAAATAGAGAGTGAGAGAGACTTACATAGAGCCATGAGAATCATCATGAGAGAGGGTACTATGATTGAGGAGATATAATTCCCTTTTAATAATAATATAATAGTCTCATAAAAGATAATAATAATAATATTAATAATATCGAGGATTAAGATGACATTGAACTATTAATATCGATGAATGATAAGTTAACCGATTTTATCAAGTATACTTTATTACCTACGTATTGGAGGTGATTTAATATTTTTGGAAAGTGATACTCGAGATGCTAGACATGACTTTATATTTTTAGAAATTCACTCCGAAATTGTGAGGAATGAGATTTTATTAAGGGGAAATTCATCTATGGAGTCGCCTATGGGTGGTATTTTTCTTCGAAGAATAGGAATTCCACACCCATATTGTATGCAATCTCCGTGCCTTAGTAGATTGACAACTCCATGCCTTGATCTACTCTAAAGATCCAAGATTCAACACCTTGATATTTTTAAATATTCTCAAGACTCCGCACCCTAAACATTTCGCATAGATCCAAGAATCCATGTCTTTATACTTCATGGATTTAGGACTTCGCACCATAATCATTTTATTATATATCCAGACTCCACATATTTATTTTTCATAGATTTAGGACTCCACACCCTAATTTCCATGGCTTCTCATCTCCTCTCGCTTTGAAAAAAGGTACCGATTGTGAGCTCATACCCATATGATGAGCTGCTGGTAAGGTCTTCTTCCAAGACTCGCACACATCAAAATCTCATACATTAAAGGATTCAAATGAATTTCATAATTAAATTATTCAAATTTTACCAAGGATTGTGCATGACTTCCACAAGCCATATTGGTTTTGGAGAAATGACTTCCATGCTCATTTATAGTCAAGCATACTTGTCAGTAATGACCAAGTCCCCCGGTACATCATGCTTAGTACAATATTACACACATGTAATTATACAAATCATGCATCATCCATAAATCATAATTAACCATATGTTCCACATAACCATGATCATCCATGGATCTCTACCCGTATCACCATCCATGTCATACACCTATGTCCAAAATAGGATACCAAAAGAGAAAACATCACTAATATGATCTTAACCAAAAATCAATTATTATACATGAATCCATAGATATGATCATATGCACACAACAACCAAGTGACCCAAACTAGGTCTATAGCATATAAACATGTACATAAGTCTTTCATGCCTAATATTATATCATTATATCAAAATCACCATCTCTAAGTGTCATCAAAGCTATCTTACCAAGAAGGACACTACAAGTATTGTTTCTTTTCCTATTTTGGGATATTACAGTATCATAGAATAATCTTGGATGAGCCCGTGATAAATCACATCTATGTCATAAGAAGAAGAAGAAGCTTCTCACGTAAAGGGAAGGTTTGATTATACAAAGAAGACAGAGGCAAGATTCTAATATTATGAGAAATGAATGGAAAGGAGTTTTCAGCTTCTTCTCCAAATTATGCAAGATATTAACACAAAATCAAGGAGATGAGGATGGAGAGACATAAAATATCTCTAAAGGGTTTGTACATGAAGAAAGATCCGACATTTCACATTATTGTCAGAGCACTCAATTACAACTAGTTCCACAATGCTCTACCATGCCTACATTCCTAACAAGAGGAAAAGAGGTAGGAGAAACAAAAAAAAGGAGGAGACTCTTGTTGACTATCTCCTAGAATATGAATCTCAACTTCAGAGCATCTAAACTTCCAAGGTTTCGTCGCATCAAGGAAAATAGAAGACCCAAATAATCACAATAGAGGTAGAGGGTACATGCGTAACAATGGTATGCAACATACTTTGGGTACTCCTTTATGCCTACTTTTGATGGGTCACCCAAGTGCACAACTAAGGTTTGGGTAGGGAAGTTGGACATCTATTTCAAACTACACCAAGTTTCGCAGGTGGAGGCCATTAAGGTAGCAGCTACTGCACCTTGAAGGTGAGGCTCATGACGGTGGTTTCATGGTATTTCTCTACATTGGGGCATGGAAATGGTTTCATATGCAGTTCACTTAGGAGGCGTGGAAATATTTGATCTAAGATATTCAAAAACACCCTTGGTTGAGCTAGCCAAGATTAAGTAGTTAGAGCCTTAAGATGAGTCGATAGGATCCACTAGAAAAACTACACTCTAGGATTCTATTGAGAGGGTTAGAGACTTGCAAATTAATTTTTCATGGGCAAGAGCCCCCCCTCTGGGCAAGAGCTCTAAGCCCTCGCAGGAAGATATGAAGATTCCTCCCTCAAAAGAGGACCAAGACAAAGGGTCTCTAGTGACGAGGTATTAATTTGTCAATGACGAGGAAGAAGAGGAAGAGCCGGAAGGAGATAACAATGTTGTAGCACCAAGAGGAGACCCGCCACCACCCGGAGCCGAAATGGAGCAATTTCTCCAACTAGAGGATCCCTTTCATCCTGTGAGTCCTGCAAAGAATCTAACATAGGATACCAGGGCATAGTACTAGAACAACATGTGCTAGTATTGAAGGACAAGGGGACTACCCACAATCATATTAGTGCCCATCTAATACGTAGGGAGACACCTACCAGAATTTAAAGGATTCTCATTGTGGTTCTCGAGGACTACGGGGGAAGTGTGTTCCGACATTGACTATAATTTTGAGGACATACACCATGATGGATCACTTCTTTGTGGTCTAGAATCCTAACAATAGTATGATATCGGGTGTAGTGATTTATTACAGGGTGACCACAGACAGACCTTGCAGATGGAGGGAAGATAATAAGGGTAGCCAACATCAAGTGATTAAGGACATGCACACCCATCCATTCCAGGAGGTCTCTCATGACATAAGAGGGAGATTGATTTGCATAGTGGAAGCAAGGAAAAATCAATCCACTTAGAAATAAAATCTACTCTAGACCTTGATGTTTTATTACATGGAGGCACTCCACCAGGAAGGCTCCCATGATCGGAAGATGATCAAATATTTATCACAACAAGATGCATCATTCATGGATTTACTCGAGAAGGGAGCCTTGGGTGAGGCTTCTGCACAATGTAGAGCCTTTGATTGGCTCAAGGAAGGGATGAGAAATTTTTCTCGATATCTCGCATTGCCATCTCTCACCTAGCCTCTCGTGTTGGAAGATGGTGTTTTAGGAGTAGATGGTGGTACAAGCATGGTGCAAAGGGGCTACTCCATGCCTTGGAGAATCCGAATATACTTCCACACAAGAGGGAGTCTTCATATGATAAGGGGTTATTGGCACTCCCGCATGCATTGGCGGTAAAACTATGGAAGTTTTGATGGGCAATGTATTGCAAGTGAAGGTTGATCCCCATAAACTTCAATATTGTTTTAGAAAAAAAGCATCTGCAAGGGAGGCATCAAGAGGGAATAAAGAACACTTAGGCATGTGACTTTGGCATTGAGCATGCCAAAGGAGGGGAGCTATGAGGTGACAATGTGTGCTCCATTATAGAAGTCAAGAATACTATCATCGAGGAGTATAGATCCATATTGGGAGTTCCACGACTGTGGAGTATTCCAAGAACCTCTTCACATGTAAGGTGCTTGATTGGCATGTAACAAATGGGAGGTATAGTGGTGGATGGAGTCGTCTATTGCCAGATTGGATCTTCTCGACTCGTAGACTCTAAGCTCAAGGAGAAGATTCTATATGTAGTACATGAAGCACTACCAAGGCTGCATTTCTACTGACCCTTATCGACCATTATGGAGAGATTCTCACGGGAGGGTCTCAGAAGAGGATGTGTCTAAAGATATCGTGAGCCGTGGTAGTTTTATTGCATGAATGAGGAGGGAAACAACCATCCCGCAAGGTTGTTATAGTCACTTGATTTTATGATATAGATGGGGGAGCTCATCCATGGACCTCATCACCAACCTACCAACAAGACATGGTAAGAGTTGTGCTCCTATACCATTGATCATCTAACAAAGCATTTGCATTCTCTTTCCATCTTTGTATACATTTCTCCACAGGAGGGTAAGCCTCTTTTTTATGGATTTCATGGTCTTCTTGGGACTATAACAAGGATGGGAATGGCCTCTACCTAGAGGGTTTAAAAGAATCATTTTGTTTGGGTTACATCACTTACATCGCATGCGCGAATACTTCCCAGCATGTGAGAAGCTAGTGGCAACAAGAAAGTGGTTGAATATCCACTTATCACATCATGTTTTGAGAGATCTAGAGCAGTAACAACGTTGGTTCCACTTGAGGGAATGTTGTCACCATCCGGAATTTAGTCTATTTATCTCGATTCCACATTGTGATGATGTTATGTTCACTATATGTGCAATGGTTTGGGCAAGAAAGGTTCCTAGAACCAAAGAGTTGATCCTCGAGAGTACCGATGCCTTTTGGCATCTTGAGGACAACATTATTGGGTGCACTCCCCAAGATTATCAAACTGTAATTATCATAAATGGAGAGAGAGACAACGTGGGGTGGATAATTTAGCCTATCATTTTCAACCATACAACCCCCACATCGTTAAACATGGGATTGATGAGTTTTTCTATGAGCTACCTGTGATGATCCATTTTTCTTCGATGATAGCATGGGGATTGAGCTTCTCATGGGGGTTAATATCCCCAAAATTTATCACCCTCTCATGCCTCAAGAAGGCCTCTAGATAGCATGTGGTTGCCTCCATGGGCATCCCATTTCTTCATGATGAGATCCATTCTTTGGTTTTATTACCAAGGGCTAACTTGCACACTTGGGAGGAGCAACTAGAGGACAGATTGATTGGATAGCATTTGGTTCAAGGGAGGAGTTTATCGACGAGGATGCTATAGGAGAAGGAGAGGATATTTTACAAGATCATCCTTGCATTTGCTTGAGGACAAGAAACATTTGGGAGGGGGAGGACCGTAATATTCCTAATTAGCTTTCAACAAGATGGAATATTTATTTTTTCTTGTGATAATAAGATATGTGAATAAGTGGGTAGAGAGACCCATAAATCTATTTAGTAGGAATAAAACCACCTCTCATGTGAATGTGGATCATTGTATCACTCGTACAAAGCACTTTGAGGTGTGAACAGGGGCTAAAGCATGTGGACAGTGGTCAAAGTTGACCAAATAAACAACGATGTTAGCGTAGATAGTGGAGGATTAATGGAGGACAGTTGGAGTCATAAAGGAGGAGTGTATGAATGAGTGAGTAGCTTCTTTATTGAGTGGGGACCCAGGGTGAGGAAGCTCACCAAGAATATAAGGAAGAGGATGGAAGTCAGAAGGCATTCTGATTGATATCGTATTGGTCTTAGTGGTGCATCGCTTCACTATTTAGCAGAAATCGTCGTGCCGTTTAGTACAAGGGTGTTCCCGAGTGGGAATCCCACCATCATCCCTGGGACTTCAAGTGCCTACTGTGAGAGGTTTATCGAGGCATCATTACCACATTCCGACATCAAGCCAAGCTTCAACCATCATCCAAAGCGCACCCTTTAGGATTGTGTTTTTTGTGGGGGAGAAGCAATGGAGGATTTATGGATCCAGCTTCGAGCTCGTTTGTGCTGGAGGGAGCGTACCTTCATCCGGAGGCTAGCAAGGGGGTACTTGAGCATCATCGTGTCATATGCCATCAAAGGCCAAGTCAAGCTCATCATCTACAACATAGTTTCCTTAGAAACTATGCTATTTTATTGAGCAAATAAGAAGGAGGGCTTGGGCGTCTCCATTGTGAGTTAGATTTCCATGAGGCGAGACGCCCTTCATTCGCGAGATATATTAGAGGAGTATCAACCATTTCCATATCATATCATCCACCTTAATGGGCTTAGTTGTAGATATTATTCACTAGGTTTTATTTCATCAATTTGGTATTTTGTGTATTTCCTGTGAAACCCTTTTGGGTTTTTTGAAGTGTCGAGCTTAGATCTCCATTCCCGAAATTTTTGAGAATTATATTATTATATCCATACATTTACCCCCCTCACCGGGATCGCATTGTATTTTTCTCCGGCATTTTTTATATTAGGAAACATTTCATGTCTGGGTGTATTTATACTGGAGGCTTGTCTCTGCCTCTAGTTTGAGTGACCTGCTCCTCAATGTAGTGTACTTATTTACTGTTGTTGTACATAATATAATGGATCTATGATTTTCTCATGTTTGATGTTATTTATTGAAAATTCCATTTAATGTTCAATATTTTTTTCTTTTCCTATTTTGGGATATTACACCATACTCACCCAAGAGAAGTCGCCACGTGCCCATGCTTCTGGCCGCCCGTGTCATGTATCCAAGTAGTTCACCAACCACTTTCGTCATCCTCACCCATCCATCCAACTCTAGGTGATGACTCATATCATGCTCCAACTGTATCCACCAATGGAGAATACCATCCTCCTCAATTCGATGATATTTTCACTCCATGATATGTTGAAGTGCATCGCCCTTGAGGTTTCTCACTCAACCTCTCATTGAGACCCTAAGAGAATCCATAAAATTCCTAAATTTGCCGTAGGAAAAAAATTCTCTTTGATATGTGAGGTTTTCATTAAGAAAATCTATCAAAATAATGGGAGATTTTATCCATCACAAGATTTATATCATCTACCATCTACCCATCCAATGTTGAGTGAAGCAATCATTAATGCTCCAAGAATAGTTGGGCCCCAAACTCATCGCTCCTTAGTGACAACGCTACCGATCTCCATGATGGTGCATCTTCTATCTCATGACCACACACAATGGTGAACTCATAGCCCGAAATTGTACTAATTAGGACTATACTTATCCCATCATTAGAAACCCACACTTCAACACAAAGTGTTGTGCGTAGCTCAACAATGAAAAACTTAGCTATACATCTCCTCCTTGAACAATTCAAGGGGTCCTCCGCGTAGTGATAATTCACTACTCAAATAAAGAATTTTCTCTAATCCTTGGTTATGCAATTTCCTTTGATGGCATGATCTCACAAATTTCGTTGAGGTGTCAAATAATATGATGGAAATGCTCGCAACCTTGGATTAGTCAAACTCGTAGAACATCTCAGACAAGCCTACAAGAGTTCCTCCAACTGGTGCAATGGCTTCTCCAATTATCGTAATGGTGGTGACTCTGGCTTTTCTATTGTACCAACGCTAGTATCTACCCTCTTCCTGGTGCATCTCCAATCATACAAGGGACCCCCAATGTCAAGCCAAGACCATCTTGCAAAGATGTAACTCAAGCCTTTTCACTGGCGCAAATACTGGCACCGGTGGTGGTGGCTGCTCCTCTTCCGGTGAGTGACAGAGCTGAAATCTTCATTTGGATCCTCATGTGCTTTCTCCTCAATGTGGGAAAATGTCTTTGGCGGAAAGTGTCTATGGTTTTCTTCATCAAACTTTGTCACCTTTTGATAGAAATCAGATAAGCGTCACTCTTTCCATGTTTCATATGACCTAACCACCAACCCTTCGGGTTCACCCTCAAGGTGCAAGCCACAATCTCAACAACCTCTTCTGCCATCGGATGTAGCAAGAAGAATGCATCTAACTTCTTCCTCCAAACCTTTGTTGTGCTTGTGGATGATCCATCAAATGTAGGCAAGAAGAATCTATCGGGGGCCTTTTCTTTTTTGTTGCCGTGACTCTCTTCTTCTTTGAGTTGTAAAAATTGTCCGAGAGTTAGATTCTCCTTGAATTATATAGATTACGATTTCTATCAAAATATATTTACTTAGAGTCTCATGTCTGCCTCCTCCATCTCCATGCCATTCGTCTTCCTCTTCAATGAAAGTGGACATAGTAGATTCGTTGTGAGATCTATGCATTGTCATTTCTTCTCCGCGTCGATAGGAAGTGCTTCGGACCTTCCTCATTTTGAAACCCCTCTGAGGTTTCTCTTTGCCTTCCCCTTCTCATTTCTTTATTTAGGGAGAGATCCGCATCGATCCAAAGAGAAGTGTGGCAAAAGTTAATCCTTCCTCGCCATTGAAGACTTCTCTTTCCTTTTCCCTCGCTTCTTCTTCTTATTCTTCTCGATGTCATGAAGTGCCGACAAGCCGAGCCAAATATCATGCTCTAATACCACCGTAATATTCCAAAATGGAAAAATATTGCATGATGAACATCATATAGTATCTACAAATAAGCAAAACAGAATATAACACTCAAATCAGAAAATGTTTTAAATATGTTGCAACATCAAGACATTATAACCATGACCCTAAAAAACTAAGTCATATCATTATAAACAACAAAAAATATAAAGTACACATTTGCCTCCAAAGAATATGCACTGGCCATACATGGAATAAATAATGAAAACTAGCACTGAAATGTTGTGCTGCCATCAAATGCTATTGTTGGAAACTAAATGTTATCGGGAATAATAACCATGTGGGAGGTTTCTTAGTGCTTATAATGACTCGCATTTTAACCACGAAATCTACTCAAAAAACCTTAAAAAACCCTAAAATGGTTTGGCCCGATTTAACTTTGATTTTTCGGCCCTTTTTTGGGTTGCCAATCGCACTGGCCGGCTGAATTATGCAATCATTGCACCGTCGAGATGGGGCTGAATTGATGATCTAACTTCTGCAATAGAACCTAATCAACTCAATACATGAAGGGCTGGTCCCTTCTCTTGATCTCCAATCTAGAAGCTCAGATTCAGCTCCTCCTTCCCTTCCGTTTCAAGTTGCAACACAATCGCACAACTTCCGGAATGAACTACGCTATCAGCAGGATGGTTATAGCCTATCGCTAGGTGATGGAATATAGTTCAATATTGCGGAAATAATCTCTAAAAGTGAGGGGATGATCCTCGCAGGATTCCAAGCTGTGTAATACTTGGAACTTCCTTCCTCCACTAGATCTACATGGTCAATCGGGAAATTCTGGAGGAACCGTCAGCTGCATGAAGGTATAAACTTATGGCATGATGCCGTATATCACAATTTTTCTCTTGGAAGACTTAAATGGAAGCACAATATGAAAGGATGAACTCTCCACCGCCTTTAGCCGAAATGCGAAGAACTACTCTTCCTTCAAACCCTAAGACAAAAATGCATAATTCGTGAAGATGTATAGCAAAAGAGAGGGGATGAATGTGGCACCACCCCGGATGATGAATAGCTTCTCAAAATAGCCTTCCCAAATTAGTCACTCAAAGCCCCCCGTGGGTAAGGGTGGTGTTAGTCATTAGTAATTTTTAACTATTTAGATGACTAAATGTTTTGTCCTAGATTTCTAGAAACAAAATTCAAGAATCATGTGAGTTCTAGAAATCTCCTCAGAGAAATTTACCGTTTATCCCACTTCCTTGTCAAAGCATGGCCAATCTATCTCTGGGATAAGACCAATGTCCCTCACTCACTATGTTTGCCATCTCTCGCCTATAACACTATGTCTCTATTTTCCTAAGCCCTTTAATTTCACACCTCTTTCACCAAGTAAACCAAACTTTTCTCCTACTCACCAAATTCCTCAAGCAATGGTGATTTAAAAACTCCCTTTCTAAATCCCTCTAAAGTAAACAAATTTTTTTCTAGTTTTCTAGGATGATAGTGCATAATAGAGTGTCAAAAACCCCGTCTCCTCATCCAAACCTTGATTCAAAATTTTCTACTAAAAACCTATGCCAAGGATATTACCATAAGTCAAATAGGGTCACCTAAAGTTATGCACTATCATGGTTCTAATCGCACTATTTCCACAAGTATTCAAAGGTGAAGTCAAGAGAACACAAGGATGAGGCCTATCATTGGCCAAAGAACATCAAAGACCTCCAAAGGTATCCTCTTGATCAAGAAGTAAGCCTCGCAAAGGAGCAATTTACCATTTCAAAGCATTTCTTCGTAGGAATGTTATTATAAATGGTCAACAAATAAATAGAGGCAAAGAAGGAGACCTAAAATATCATAAAGGCATCCACAACCGGTAGCAAGATACAAACAAGCTTAAAGTTTACAAGGAAGAACATGATCTCATGAGAGAGTGTTATGAAGTGTTGCCTCCATCAAAAGGTCCATGCAGGTGATAAAATATAGTGGCACATAAGAAACATTGTACATCAATAAAAAATATCCTTAAAAGGTTATTTGGCTTCAAACATGAATCAGAGGGAAAGTTTCCTCGAAGTACATTCCCGCAAAAAAGGACCAAAAAAGAGCCGCATTAGCCATCGTGTAAGGTAAAAGAGGAGGATCATCATAAGAGGACCATTCATAGCAAGAAGAAAACAAATGGTATGTGTTTAATGGAATCAAGCTACATGTCCGTTTTGACGAAGCAAAGAGAGCAAATGCTAAGGTTAACAAGGAAAAGAACCCCCTAAACCCCTTCAAATGATCACCGAAGGCTTTTAGACATAAATAAATGAGTTTTATGGGTACCCTTGAGAACTTAGAGACAACCTTGTTTGCCTTTTTCTAAACATCCATAAAGACTCCTAAGCTCCTGGGAAGATAGAAAAAATGGTCAAAAGAGTGACAAAGAAAACCTCCTTCATCATATGGTTTCAAGGTCAAAGGAAAGAATGTTTCAAACATAGAATATCACCAAAAGGAGAAATGGCAAAAAGGGATGAGTTTGCCGCTATAAGTGTTAAAGCAAAAACAAAGGTTCTATTTCCAAAAAGGGTTGAGAGGCATAGGCTTGGTGTCTTCTGTGTAAGGTGTCAAATTAAAAGAGCCTTAAGAGGCCTCCAATGAAGAAAAGCAACTTTGTTAATCAAATATGCCACCTCGCAACACCAAAACAAGCCAAAGACGTAGTGAGAAAAAGTAAATAAACATGAACATTACAAAATTGGGTTTTGGTTTCAAATTTATTTTCAAAAGGGTTATAAAATCCTTTTTGGGTTATAAAAGCCATCGAGAAGAGATTTCAAGAGTTTTTGTGCCAATTAGTGAAAATATTCGTGTGTTACACACCGAGGCCGCGCTATGCACCGTCACTACACATAGGAGAGGCGGGGCCGCAAGGTCATTTAACACTACGTTGCGCGCCTGCAGCTAGGGCCACACACCTAGGCTTCTGTTACCTACGTACACAACAGAGTGCATACCTCTGCTACGCACTTGCGTCACGTTCCCGGCTCGACTAGCCCATCTCTCGACCCATTACGCACCCGCACTACTCTTCGTGAGCACGACCGCCCCGAGCCGACCCGACACTACGCACAAAGCGCCACACACCGGTGTTATGCATAGACAAGGTTTGTCTAAAATTGCTAAAAAGAGTCAAAACTTCGGTTTTTCACCTCCAAACTTTCTACAATGAAGGCAACAAGACAGGGTTTATTTTCTGCCTCCAAAGCTTTCATTTTCTCAGTAAAAAGATATTTAAAGGCTTAATTAGACCAAAACCCGTCGCTCTAAGAAATCGCTTTAAATATCTTTAAGTTAGGATTAAAGAATAAACCGTTGTGTATGCCGAGGAGACCGAGTGACAACAAAAAACCCTAAAATATTGAGTGCACTCCGAAAAGTTCATCTTGGCCCCCATTTGCACTACTAATCACCTCACTCATCAAGTAGCCTTTTGACCCAAAGGCCCTCAAACGCTTTTCAAAAAGCCTCTATGCTAAAAAACCATCCACCATGTCCGCGCAGATTCACACCAAAGCAGTGATGAAAGTCAAAGACCTACCAAGCCTCAAAGACAAGGGAGGAAGGGCCAATAGGTTTGAGCCCTTAGACACCATTCAAATTACCTTCTCTCCCATGATCCTTTCATACTTTCACGATGTTGGGTGTTATCAGCTTTGTGAAAAGGTCAAGCAAGTCAAAAGCCACTCCAACTTGACTAGATTTTTCATCATTGGTTTACAAAATAACCAATATAACCTAGCCGTAGTGAAACTTGAACTCTCATCCTAATCCATTTCCAAAGCAATAGGTATACCAGACACCTGCAGATATGGTTTAAACAAAGGAAGTTGGAGTTGAGCTATTATGAGCCCTACCTAAAACCAAGAATACAACAAGGCTGCAAGGTTGATTTTCCTTTTTCACACTTGCTAAAGATGTATGCCTTTCTAATGAAGCAAATTATCGATATTTCACCCGTGAGGGGAGATACTCCAGATTTACTCATCATAAGGGGTTACTAATGCACTTCACCAAAGTCAAAATAATGAACCTACCATACCATACCTTTGAGAGCATTGAAAAGATGGCCGCAATTGTCAAAAAAAGAGCTATGACCGCCAAATGTTGAGCCTTTTCCACCACTCGATCAAAATGATCGTCTTACACGAGCCGGAGTCGCAAGGAATCCCTTGGGAAGTCTTCATCTGGCATAATGTGTTTACAAACCCCCAAGACTTCGTTCGACAGGAATCTACCTTCCCTTCACAAACACCTACCTCCACTCCTCCATCCTCTCTACCTATGCCTTCTCCACAAAGGAATTCACCTCCTATCTCTTTCTCCTAATGCACCAAGTGAAGAAGCTAACAAAGTTGACTCTAATGAAGAGAATAGATGACAATAATGAGGAAGAGGACAGTGAGTTAGAAACTGAAGAAAAATGAAGAAAATGAGGAAGAGGACAATGAGTTAGAAACCGAAGAAGATGAAGAAAACAAAGAAGAGGACAATAGTGAGTAGGAAAGTGATAATAGCCACAACAAACAAGAACATGACAATAGAAATCAAGAGAAAGATGCAAGAGACAAAGGGTGAAAACATTGAGGCAAATGCAGAGCTTGATAAAGATGATGAAAGTGGCAAAAATAATGAATATTATGGGACAGAAACAGGTGAAGGAGAGGAACAACAAGAGTGATGATGACCAAGAAGAGGCAACCTCTCAAGAAGGAAACAAGTTGAGCAAGAAAACAAAGTTAAAATCATGAGTCTCATGATGAGCAAAAGGGCCAAAACAATGGTTCTTATGATGAGGAAGATGACATTAAAAAAACATATGAAGATAGTAGGGAGGAGACACATGAAGCTAATGAAGATAATAAGCAAACCAATGATGAATTGGAGCATGACAAGAAACCAATCGTAGTGACAAAGACACCAAAGTAAATGAGATAAGTGAAGAGGATAGTGGTCGGCTTGAGCGTCAAGATGACAAAGAGGAAAATGCTGAGAAAAGCAAGGATGATGATGAGATCAAAGTAAAAAAAAAATCAAGAACTATATGGAGAATCAAGTGACTCATGAAAGCTATGACAAAAGATGACAAGGCTTGTGGCACCTCCAAAGGTAGAGACACCATCATAAGACCTCTCACATGCACCTATCACAAAGGTAAGAGATGTGTTTTCTCGCCTCAAAAGGAAAAGGGCCATCTCTCCGGCAATCACATCAAGACAAAGGAAAGGGAAAGGTGAACAAAGGTGAGAGAAGGTACATGTAAGAACGAGAAAAAGGATCAAGAAGACTTCTCAAGTATCTCAATTCATTGATCTAGACAAAGGACAATGAGGACCAAGAGATGAAAACTAGGTTACTCCTCTTGGAAAAATACGTATTGTACTTTAGAGTGGGAAAGGATTTAATATACCAAAGGGTCATATACTATTACAACAGAACATAAGTATTTCAAGGAGCATGGAAAATTTAGGGCTAATATTTGTAGGTGGGCTAATTTTCCATGGTTTTTCCAAAAAAAAAGATTCACTACTTTTATAAAATATTTGCCCAAATTTTACAACATAAAATTATTTTATTAAAAATTGCCAACATTATATAGACAATATATATAATATCATTATAAATTTGAATAATTTTTCAAATACATCAATAAACATTTTATAGTTTGCATATTAGGGACTAATGAGATTCGCTAATTTTTTAAACTTCAAGATAATTTTTCCATCCTTAAAATTATCCCCGTCAAGGAGGTTAAGAGTGGGCCGCCCCCACAAAAGAAAATGGCCAATAACATTGCAGAAAGCACAGCTTACAGCGCCAAGCTAAAGAAGGCCCCCATTAACCCGAGAAGACCTAAAAAGAACCAGTGCATGACAGCCTGGGATTCTTGGCCGAGGCTTCTCACCGTGTATCCAAACTTCGAGGGGTCTACCCACCCACCTTGGAGGCAAATTGACAACTTTTTGTTTTTTTCAAATTTTGACCCCTGTGAGCGCAACACCCTAGGCGACATGCACAAATTGGTATTCAGCTCTAAAAGTTTACATTTTTGGATTTTTTCTACATCACCAATAGCCTACTCTACCAATTTTCAGATCATTTGGAAAGTATTTTTTACCTCCTCAAAAGGTCAAAAAACCTAAACAAATTTGACCTTTGTCTCCTCTTCGATTAGGTGTTACACATAGAGCAGTGCTGGGAGATTTTGCTTGAGCTGGTAAATGGAATCCACTCAGCACAAATCAAAATATTTGAAAGTAGACTCATCAGGCTTTCCAATGAGCCATCACGAGCCAAATCTCGTGCCTGAAGACTTAAGATCATGGTAATAGGGCCTATTTCTACATGGATGTACCCGGCATTTTTTCAGATCGTTTGACACATGTGCTATGCTCTAGTGGCTGAGTGGGAAATGCATTTGGAGTTTTCTTAGGTAATGTCAACTTCTAAAATTCAATTTTATTTGCATTTATAGTCGAAAGATATTTAGATATTTTTGTGCCTTGGGCTTTGCAAAGCCTCAAGGACAAGTTAGGACATTTCTCGTCAATAGGCTTCTAGATGCTCTAGTAGGCTCTCTATCTCCTTATTTTTTATATAAAGCATGAGGATCATTGTAAATAGTTGGGACTTCGATGTCTTTGAAGAGAAATACATGGTTTTATGAGGTCAGACAAGATATTGGTTTTTTATGAAGTGAATGAATGGCTTGTGTGGCTTGATGTTGGAGAAGCTTGCTTGTAGGATTCCATAGTCAGTGAATGGTGATGTTTTCCTAACTTGCTAATGTTTTCTTGTCCTCATTTTGTTTTACCGCTTGGTTGCTAATATATCAGAAATTATAGGTTGAGATGTCAAGGAAGCACCTCAAACCTCCCCGTTTGCTATAGTTTTGATGTTTTCCTCGTTTAGTCATCTCAAGGAATTCTTGATTTCTCCTTAGGTCCACCTAAACTTGTTTGTGTTTCATGAATGGTTAGTATGTTAGCTTATAAATATGATTCATGGTATTCCCCGCTATTTAAAGTTTTTGAAACCCTATCTTGAAGGTTTTCTATGGAATATTGATCGTAATTAGGTTAAGCATGCAGGTCTCGTTTCGATCTTGCCTTTTCCCATGCTTACCAATGTGTTTCAGTTCCCAATAGTTTGATATATGTTGTTTAGGAGTTCCTTTGCATATATTGAGTTTTTTTTTTATCCGATGTGTTTTCCCAAAAAGTTGAAGGTGAATTTCTCAAGTTAGGAGTTCTAATGGTTTCTATGTATCATCTAATGTTCACCCACATGTTTATCAGTTTTGAGTATTTTCATAGAGATTAATGGTTTTCCTTACCTCGTGAGTTATTTTTTCGAATATATATGTTTAATACCTCTTAGTTTTTCCCAAAATTAATGTTCATTACACCTCATACATACATCACCCAAAGGATCCATTAACTCATAAAACGACCGCAATACACTCTACTTCATCATTTAATAATTCTCGACTTCATCCGACCCCATAGCCCCGTTGATTTGATAATATCTCATTCCACCTATCCTACTAGTCATCTTACCCCAACCCAAAACAAACAAACAAATTACACTTAACAACTAGCCTAAAATCAATCATCCGGGCGAACAAGCTCACATCCTTCGCATAATAGGGAGAGCCCTCTCTCTCGAGTCTAGGAAGGCTAGGTCCTAGGACTCAAAGATCGGTTCGATGTTACCTTGTCATTCGTTTAGCCAATCTACCAAATCACAGACCCTAACATAATGGCTATCACTGGGACCTTCTCGAGTTCAGAACAATTAAGTACCCCTTAGGAATACAGTAATCCCTTCATCAAACATTATCCTATGATTTATAGCTACCTTTCCTTCACTATCACTAACAATGGTAATTATATGGGATGCAACCTCTGATGTCACGACAAACTAAGTATGCCTTAGGACTTCGCAAACCTTCGTCAAATCATATAGAAAACTTAACTGATAGCCTAAGAGCAGAACGAAATTTTTCACTGCTATCCGAGAAAATTGATGACTCAAATATGATTACCTACAACCTTCGGTTACATATAGAAAACTCGTAAAACCCAAAAAATTTCTAGATTGGATTTTGTCATTGGTGGTGGACCACAGACAACATATCTTCAAAACAACTAAAATATCCACCCGGCGACTCCACTAGCCTCCCGTAGGCTCTAAATTTCATATCTATAGACCTTTGTAGGATCGCATAAAACTATCCCCGAGGAAGTCTAGAAACCCAGTCACACACCGTGCGAGTTTGATAACACCTAGAGAGGTCACCTTCCGAAAGCAATCATAAACTTTTCAAATTTCAAATTTTTGGACTGAATCGTCTCCATGGAGAATCACACTTGATTCATCCTGATCAAACCCTCCTACTATAGTTGATGACCCGTAAAAATATTTTGTGGAAAAATTCTGAAATTGGAAACTTAGCTACTAATTGGACCATTCATAAAGCAAGCTCGTACCCGAACAACTTATAGCCTCGCAAGATCCCTGGGCTTGACTTGCACCATACCAAACCTTTTCGTAACCAAGTCACAAAGAGAATTGGACTACACACCTGAACCCATAGAATTGCAAACAGTCTTAGCAGAGAAGTTTCTCCTTCCACACCACCTGATTTCAACTTCTCCCCACCACTTTTTCTACCCAAGTCTTCTTAGAATCATTTTATTGACCGAGTACTTCCGCCACACCCATTCACACCACCACCGTGCAAACCACTCCATCTCATAAAGACAAATCCTCCACTTGTAAATCCACCATTAGCTCCCACCAGTAGCATGGTATGCTTCCTTGTGTTACCGCAACCAGTACCTTTGCCAAATGATTACCAATCCATAATCCCACACTTCACCAGGTTGAATCCACTACCGCCCAACAACATGTAGATAGAATGAATGATGCTTTTGACTACAGCACTGTAAGAGGAAACCATGAAGATGAGTATGTTTGCCCAAAGCCTAGGAGGAGAAGCTAAGAAATGGTTCAAAATCCTAACCCTAAATGTTATTAAGACCCTTCCCTTTACCAAACTTTCATAAACAAATGGGAAATCAATAAAAAACCCTTCGCATCCTTTCGAATATAGCAATCTCAAAAAAGAAACATGGGGAGAAAGTGTCCAAGACTATTGCATCTAGGTTCAATAGTGTTTACAACACACTACCGCCAAACATGAAACCCCCATTCAAATTTAGCCTTAGCCAAATTCCCGCAGGGCTCACCCCGATATGGCCTATCAACCAAGAGAAAGAGAGCCCCTAACTTTAGAAGACATGAAAAAGGAGCTATAAGTAGAGGCCAACTAATTGAAAAAAGAGCTAGGCTAAGACTTCAAAAGAGGGTAACATACAAAGATGACACCATGCCCTCCACCTCCTCATTTGATTCCAAGATGGAAAACCTTCTTAGGACCATGGAAAGAATTATGGAGAGAATAAGCATAAACGAAAGAACACCCCATAGGGGCAACCAAACAAATCCCAAAAAAAGAAACCAAACGAATCAAATTTTAGAAGACCCACCCCAAAACAGACTAAGGCCACCCTTCCAAGATAACTATGCTGATGAAGGGGAAAGAGATATTGAACAACTAACATGAGAATCATCTAAAATTAATAGCTCGATAGTGAGGGTGAGGTTTTTCTCACAAGAAGAACAAGGTTTTTTCTCCTCAAACGAAGATGAAACAAGCTAAGAAGATTCCGAAGACCACGAATTGGGATTAGAAAATTCCATAATGGAAGTCCATTTACAATATGATATTAGGAGTAACAAAACCAAGACAACCTACAAAAAACAACTCGTGATACCGCCGTTAGGAAAACTCCCTAAAACATTCTTAAAAGAACAATAGACAATAACACCATGGCTAAGAAAACTGATCCCAACAAAGATAAAACTAGCCAAATCAGAGTTGACAGCTGCCGTCCTAGCACCTCCGCTAGTGGCCCTAAGAAAACTCTAATGACCAGAGCCCCAAACCAAAATCAAGAATTAAAATGTGGAAAAATTTATGGCCGATAAACCGATGTAAATATGTCTAAAACTCAAGTACCTTTCAAACTTTGAAGGAGAGCTCACTAAAATCAAAATAACCATCCCTCTCGTTGAACTAGTAGCTTAGTATATGTACCGCTCCCAAGTCTTGAAAGTAATAAATATAGGAAATGATAACAACACTCCGAATTTGACAAACATGATAAACTGTGAATCGTTTTTGGACCCGAAGTGTATGGAAAATACCAAGAAGGAGTCATTCCCCCATTTTATGTTAGCCCGAACATACACGACAAAATCCTACATAATGCCATGCTAGACATTGGTGCCTCCTACAACCTCATGCTAAAGTTAGTGATGTAAGATTGGGCCTAGAAATAACCAGGCCCTACAAAGATATGTATTCCTTCCATTCAAGCAGAAAGTTAAATGCTTGGGCCCGATCAAGGACTTATGTGTCAATCTAACACAAATCCATGCTAAGAGCCTTACCATGGACATAGTCGTGGCTGAAATTCCCCTCAGATATGGTACGCACCTGTCCCAATCTAGAGATAAAATTTCGGGAAACCCAACTTGACATGTCTTGTGCTACCATCCCTATTTTAACCGATCTAGGAGACTCTGCACAGAATCTCATATGAAGTATATGGTAAAGGTGCCTCAGATAGACCCAACAACACCCCTATCTATTCAATTGATTCGTACTTGGACTCATTCATCTTGTATATTGAAAATGACCTTGATGAGCAAGTAAATGAAAATTGTGAAGATCTAGGCACATTACAACAATCGTATCACTTCCTTTATGATGAGTTTGACACCAAAACTATCACGATCCCGAAACACCACAAGATGATAAACCGAAATCGATTTCCCGCAAATTGAAAATGAAATGTCGAAAAACAAGAATCCGCTAGGAAAAGGGAATAGGTTGCTCAAAAGAAAGACAAATCACAAGAACACAACTTATTCCTTTGCTAATCCTTTAAAAAAAATGAAACACCCCTACAAAACACAAATATTTGGGAACTGAACAAGAAAGTTTGATGTTTCCTACCTACCTGGGATACTTCATCATCCAAGAAATTTTCCCTTTTAGAAAAATTATCAATTTTCACAAATATTGCTACAAATCCCAAAGAAATTTTTATTGCCAATATAGAGGAAGATAGTATGGGTAACCATAGTTCGAAATAATTATGTTGTCTAAAATTTTATCATTACACACAAAACAAAGGAATACAAGATTGTGCAAAAAATTTCGTAATGCTTATGTGTGTAGGTAGGCTAGTCTGGAACCAATGTCACCATTGTTCTAAAAAGCCTTCCTTTCAAAAAGAATCAGAAAAATTTGAGCAATGGAGTTCACTAGAAAGAAGGCAAAGGGGCATAGGCTTTGTATAGATTTCCTTAGGTACCAGATAACCCTTCCAAAAGAAAAAAACCTTTTACCAACAAAGATCATACTTTACAAAGGGTAGGGTTTTCTAACCAAATCTCATTGCATGATAGTTTTTCGTGTTAACACGCTGATACCACTTCAGATCAATTAGCTCAAATATTTTTTCAAATTTCCTCGGGATGTTTTTGCATGCTTAAACAAATACCTCCCAAGAAAGTGGCCGGAGATACTCTCCGAAAACTCGTGCCTTTAGTTTTAAATTTCTCTACTATGGTGTACATAGATTACTTCATCATTTGTTTTAAAGATGATAAAGAGTACCTTGCCTTCTTGAAGAGGATCTTTGACTCAAACATATTTGAAGAGCAAAGGTCAAAGAAGAAGCACGAAGGGGATCATGGATTTTATGAAAACTCTTGGAATAATCCTTATACCATGTTGTCAAATAAAGGTAACTATGTCTTCTATTTTCAAGATTTGAATGAACAAAAGAAGTTAGGAGATCCTTTTGAAGAGAGGATGTCAAACACTACATTTGTCAAGATCCTTAGCTTTAAAATTTTCACTCATCAGACATAGCATTTTGTGAAGAAAAAGTCAAAAAGAGAGAAAAATATAAAACATAGAAAAGATGGAAAAGAGGCGTATTCAAACAAGGTACAACCCCATACCCAAAAAAATATGATACCGAAAGTGTGCAAGCCTAAATGCCGCATCGGTGCAAAAAGAATGTCTTGTTCAGCCTATCTACCTAATCATGGCCGAACATGTTTTAACTTATTGTTGATAAGTTAGTGAAAATAATGTTGGTCAAAACATTAAAGCTTGACTTGTCGAAGAAAATAGATTAGGAAAGAAAGATACTGCTCCACATGCTCAAAATGTGAACCAAGGAGAAAAATAGGGATGAATAGCAAACTGTATCTTATGCCCTGATTTTTCTAGTCTTATTTTGTACAAAGAATAACATTTGTGTGCAACTTATTTTAAAGCCACAACCCATGATAAATCGAATACGTGTAATCCCGATTTAGTCATGCTTTCAATTTCCATGTTTTTAGCTTAGTGAATAAATCCCGTCAAACAAACTTTAACCTTGACAGTTTTTTTGAATATAATAGGTAGATAATCAAAGGATTTCAATAGCCTGACCGAACTCTTAAGGGATAAGGTAGAAGCAGATAGTTTGTTTTCACTTTAAAAAAAAAAAAATGTCAATAGGTTTTCTCAGCCCAAGTGCACCCAAGGTAGAAAAAATTTTAGAAAAGTAGGTTGGGTAGGTAAAAGTGAAGTTGAGCTAATCATGCTTTCAAATAAAATCACCATTTCAAGGAAAGCAACAACAAAATAAAAAGAAAATACCGCCCAATGGATGAGGCACTAGTCTTCATAAACCAAGAGATTCAAATGGACACCTCCCCGAAAAGGAGTTGCCCTCCCCAAGTGGAGCCACCGTTAGTCATCAAGAATTTTCACCGTTTTTAGATGACTAAATGCTTTGTCATAGATTTCAGAAATCGAATTCAAGAATCATGTGAGTTATATAAATCTCCTCAAAGAGAATTACTATTTATCCCACTTCCTTGTCAAAGCATGGCCAATCTATCGCCCAAACAAGACCAATGTCCCTCACTCTCACTATGTTTTCCATCTCCGCCTATAACACTGCCTTTGTTTGCCTAAGCCCTCTACATTCACACGTTGTTTCGCCAAGTAAACCAAACTTTTCTCCTACTCTACCAAATGCCTTAAGCAATGGTGATTTCAAACCCTTTCTAAAGCCCTCTAAAGTAAACAAATTTTTCTAGTTGTCTAGGATGATAGTGCATAATAGAGTGTCAAAAACCCCGTCTCCTCATCCAAACCTTGATTCAATTTTTTCAAATTAAAAACCTATGCCAAGGACATTACCATAAGTCAAATAGGGTCACCTAGGTTATCCCCTATCATGGTCCTAAATGCACTATTTCCACAAGTATTCAAAGGTGAAGTCAAGAGAAACAAGGATGAGGCCTATCATTAGCCAAAGAACATCAAAGACCTCCAAAGGTATCCTTGATCAAGCAAGAAGCCCGAAAAGGGCAATTTACCATGTCAAAGAATTTATGTAGGAGTGTTTTTATAAATGGTCAACAACAGCAACAGAGGCAAAGAAGGAGACCTAAAAATCTCATAAAGGCATCCACAAACTGCAGCAAGATACAAACAAAGCGAAAGTTTACAAGGAAGAACATGATCTCATGAGAGAGTGCGTTAAGGCCGCCTTCATCAAAAGGTCCTCATGTAGGTCATAAAAGACAATGGCACATAAGAAACATTGTACATCAATAAAAAAGATCCTTTAAAGGCTATTTGGATTCAAACATGAATATTGTAGAGGGAAAACTTCCTTTGCTTACATTACCGCAAAAAGGACCAAAAAGTTAATGATTAGCCATCGTGTAAGGTAAAAGAGGAGGATCATCATAAGAGGACCATTCATAGCAAGAAGAAAAACATCGTGTATGTGTTTAATGGGAATCAAGCTTCATGGTTGTTTACTCAAGCAAAAGAGAAATGCTAAGGTTACCAAGGCAAAGAACCCCTAAACCAATTTCCAAATGATCACCGAAGGCTTTGCATAAATAATCGAGTTTGATAAGTGTCTCTTTGAGAACTTAGGAGACAACCCTCGTTTTCCTTTTTCTAAACATCCCTAAATACTCGAAGCTTGTGAACATAGAAAAAAATGACAAATAGTGACAAAGAAACCTCCTTCATCACAACGTATGGTTTCAAGGTCAAAGGAAAGAATGTTTCAAACATAGAATATGAATAAAAGGAGAAATGGAAAAAAATGGGATAAGTTTTTTTGTTTATAAGTGTTGGGGTCAAAAATGTGTTCTTTTTCCAAAAAAGGGTTGAGAGGCATAGGCTTGGTGTCTTCAGGTAAGGTGTCAAATTAAAAGAGCCTTAAGAGGCCTCTAGCAATGAAGAAAACAACTTTGTCAATCAAATATGCCACTCGCAACACCAAAACAATCAACACATGCGTGAGAAAAAGTAAATAAACATGAGCATTACAAAAGTGGGTTTTGGTTTCAAATTTATTTTCAAAAGGGTTATAAAAGCCTTTTTTACCCCCACATCATTTGTCATTCCTGCCGAAGAAAGCCGTTGAGAAGAGATTTCAAGAGTTTATGAGCACCGTTGAAAATCTCTAGCATTAGACATCGAGGCCGGTATGAGGCAAATGAGAGGTGTACTGCAGTAAGATGAACACTCACGCGTGCACGCCCCGCAGCCCGGTTACACACTGGTCGATACATACGTACACACAACAGAGTGCATAAAACTTCCCGTTACGCACCCGTGCTACATTCCCGAAGCCTAACTCGGTCCATCTTCTACTGCTACGCACCGCGCTACCTCCTATGAGCCCGACCGGCCCGAGCCGACCCGGCGCTACGCACCGCACTACGCACGTGCCCTACGCACCGGTGTTACGCACATACAAGGTTTGTCTAAAATTTCTAAAAAGAGTCAAAAATTTAGTTTTTTTTTTCCTCCAAAATTTCTACAATCAAGGACACAAGGTTGGTGGTTTATTTTCTTACTTCCAAAGCTTTCATTTTCCTAGGAAAAAAGATATTTAAAGTTAGTTTAATTAAACCAAACCCTAGGGCCGCCTAAGAAATCCGTTTTAAATATCTTTGGTTAGGATTTGCAAAAGAAAAACTGTTGTGTATGCCGCAGGAGACCGAGGACAAAGAAGCAAACCTCTAAAACATCGAGTGCAATTCTCGAAAAGTTCCATCTTGGCCCCCATTTGCAAAATTCGCCAATCACCTCACTCATCGTAGCTTCGACCCAAAGGCCCTCAAATGCTTTTCAAAAATCCTTCTCGTGCTAAAAAACCATCCACCATGTTCGGCGTAGATTCACACCAGTTAGGTGATGAAAGTCAAAGACCTATCGAGGCCTCACAAGACAAGGGAGGAAGGGCCAATAGGTTTGAGCCCTTAGACACCATTCAATACCACCTCCCATGATCCTTTCATACTTTTAGGATGTCATGTTATTAGTTTTGTGAAAATAGTCAAGCAAGTCAAAAGCCACTTCAATTTGACTAGATTGTCTGCCATTGGCTTACAAAATCACCAAGTTAACCTAAATGCTAGTAGAAATTTGAACTCTCATCCGAATCCATTTCCAAAGCAACAAAGGTATACCAGACATCAAGAGATATGGTTTAAACAAAAGAAGATGGAGTCGAGCTATTATGAGCCCTACCTAAAACCAAGTCAACAGCAGCCGCAAGGTCGTTTTTCCTTTTTCACACTTGCTAAAGAGGTATGCCTTGCTAATGAAGCAAATTATCGTATATTTCACTCCGTAGAGGAGATAATCTAGGATTTACTCATATCATATAAGGTTACTAATGCACTTCACCAGTCAAAATAATGAACCTACCATACTACCTTTCCCGTATATCGACATGGCCTCAATTGTCGTGATAAGAAGCTAGTGACCAGTCCCAAAAATGCCGAGCTTTTTCCACCACTTCTCGATCAAAATGATTGTCTTACACCATCCGGAGCAACAAGGAATCCCTTGGGAAGTATTCATCTCACATAATGTGTTTACAAACCCCAAGCCTTCGTTCAACAATCTACCTTCCACTTCACAACCACTCACTCTCCACTCCTCCATCATCTTCGCCATGCCTTCTCCAAAGGAATTCCACCTCCTATCTCTTCTCCTAATGCAATCATGAAGAAGCTACCGTTGACTCTAATGAAGAGAAAACATATGACAATAATGAGGAAGAGGACAATGAGTTAGAAACTCGAGGAAAATGAAGAAAATGAGGAGGGACAATGAGTTAGAAATCAAGAAGATGAAGAAAACAAATAAGAGGACAATAGTGAGCAGGAAAGTGATAATAGCCACAACAAACAAGAAATTGATGACAGCAGAAATCAAGAGAAAGATGCAAGTGAGAAAAAGGTTGAAAACATTGAGGCAAATGCAGAGCTTGATAAAGACGAAGAAAGTGGCGAAAATAATGAAGATTATGGGACAAACAATTATGAGGTGAAGGAGAGGAACAACAGAGTGATGATGACCAGGAAGAGGTAGCCTCTCAAGAAGGAAACAATGAGCAAGAAAAAAAGTTAAAATCAGTTGAACCTCATGATGAGAAAAAGGCCAAAATAAATGGTTCTTATGATGAGGAATATGACACTAAAAACATATGAAGACAAGAGGTAGAGACGCATGAAGCATTGAAGGTAATAAGCAAACCAATGATGAATTTGAGCATGACAATGAAACCAATCACAATGGCTGAAGACACCGAAGTAAATGAGATAAGTGAAGAGGATAGTGGTCGCCTTGAGAGTCAAGATGACAAGAGGAAACAAGGAGAGAAGCAAGGATGATGATGAGATCAAAAGTAAAAATCGCAACCCTATAGAGCATCAAGTGACCTGCGAGCCATGAAAAATACGACAAGGCTCGTGGCACCTCCAAAGGTAGAGACACCATCATAAGACCTCTCACATGCACCTATCATGTATGCGTAAGAGATGCTTTCTTTCCGCCAAAAGGAAAAGGGCCATCTCTCCTTCACCAATCAAGAATCAAGACAAAGGAAAGGAAAAGGTGAACAAAGGTGAGTGTATAAAAGGTGTAAGAAGGAGCAAAAGGATCAAGAAGACTTCTCAAGGATCTCAATTCATCGATCTAGATAAGGACAATGAGGACCAAGAGATGAAAACTAGGCTGCCTCCTCTCGGGAAAAGATACGAACCCAGGAGTGGAGAGATTTTAATATATCATAAAGGGTTATCTACTATTACAAAGAGGAACATAAGAATTTTAATAAGGTTAAGAGGGGTCTTTCCCTACAAAAGAAAATGGCCAAACATTATGCAACGAAAAGCATGCTTGTTAGCGCCAAGTTAAAGAAGGCTCCCTAACAATCCAGAAGACCTAAAAATAACCAAAGTGAATGATAGCCTTGGATTCTTGGCTGAGGCTTTTCACCTGTGTATCCAAACCTCTTGAGAGGCTCATCGACCACTTGAGGCACCGACAACTTTTTGTTTTTTCACCTTGACCCCTAGAGCGCAACACCCTAGGCATACGCAAAAATTTGGTGCATCTTTCAGCTTTCAAAGCTTAATGGATTTTTCACATCACCAACAAACTTACCCACCAATTATCGATCACTATAAGATTTTTACCCCCCTCAAAATGTCAAAAAACACAAAAATTTGACCTTCGCCTCCTTTTCGTAATTGTGTTACGTACGTAGCAAAGGTTGGGATATTTGATTTTTGGTAGGTAAATGTAATCAAATCACACAAATCAAACATTTTGGAAATTAGACTCATTAGGTTTTCCAACGAGCCATCATGAGCCAAATCCCAGGTTTGAAGACTCCTCCAAAAGAACGCCGCAATAGGTCATTTCTCATAAGATGCACCTATCAGCTTTTTCACTATTTGACACATGTGCTACGCTCCTATGATCGAGTGGGAAAAATGTGCGTTTGGAAAGTTTTATTAGGCATGTCGTGCCTAAAGTCAATTTTATTTCCATTTATAGCTCCGAAAAGATATTTATTTAGATATTTTTGTGCCTTAGCAGTTTTGGAAAGCCTCAAGGACAAGTTAGGATATTTATGTTTGGCTAATAGGCTTTTAGATGTTCTAGTAGGCTCTCCTCTCCTTATTTGTTGTATAAAGCATGAGAATTCATTGTAAACAGTTGGGACTTTGATGTTTTTAAAAACAATACATGGTTTTATGAGGTTGTATAAGATATTGGTTTGTGAAGTGAATGAATGGCTCGTGTGGCTTGATGTCGTAGTTTGCTGCAGGATTCCATGTACTTGGTGAATGGTGATGTTTTCCTAACTTGTTAATGTTTTCTGTCTTCATTTTTATTTAATATTCTTGGTTTCTTATAGATTTAAAAGTATAGGTTTAGATGGAGGCTCATGGAAGCACCCGAAACCTCCGTTAGCTATAGTTTTGATGCCTTCTTTGGGCCATCTTAAGGAATTCTTTGATTTCTCCTTAGCCCACTACAACTTGCTTGTGTTTCATGAATGGTTAGTATTTTAGTTTATAAAGATGATTCATGGTATGCCTCGTTTATTTAAAGTTTTTGAAACCCTATCTTGAATATTTTCTATTGAATATTGATCGTACCAGTTAAGACAAAGATTTTGGCCACTCCGCTCTTTTCCCATGCTTACCAACTTGTTTCGCAGTTCCCGATAGTTTGATATATGCCGTTTAGGAGTTTCCTCTCCACATCTGATTTGTTTTTTTATCTTATGTGTTTTCCCAAAAATATGAAGGTGAATTTCTAACGTTAGAGTTCTAATGCTTCTATGTATCAATTGCATCGTTCATCTTACATGTTTATCGTGTGGGGCTTACATTGTTCCATAGAGATTAATGGCTTTCCCTACCTCATGAGTTATTTATTTCAGACGTTATATGTTTAAGACCTCTTAGTTTTCCCAAACTTAATATTCATTACACTCTCATATCACCCAAAGGATCCATTAACCTTGCTAAATCGGCCCCGCAATACATCATCTTTTGGGACACCGACTTCATCTAACCCCATAGCCCTATTGATTTGATAATCTATCATTCCACCTATCCTATTTAGTCATCTTACCCCAACCCAAAACAACAAACAAATTACACTTAACAACTAGCCTAAAATCAATCATCCGTTTAACAAGTCATCCTGATAATAGAGAGAGTCTTCCGAGTCTAGAAGCTAGGTCCTTGGACTCCAAAGATCGGTCTAATTACCCTCGTCGTTTGGTTTAGCCAATATTCCAAATCACTGACTCCTTAATAGGTGGATTCCACCAGGAACACCCATGTGCTAAACACCACAACATACTTAGCTAAACAATGGAAGGGGCAGCAATGTCAAATGACACAAATACCAAATTCCAGATCGTATTTTTCTTTGCTTCCTTCATCTTCCTTTATATGGTTGTGAGCTTCCATGGCGTTACCAGACCATAATTTACCACACATGTGGCCACTAGGCTCCATGATGACAACGTTGTCTCTCCATGATCTCCAACATCTCTACATTTAATCTCCACTCCCTCCATTATGTGTAATTTACTACACCACTTCCTCCATCACTATATCATTAATGCTCTATGATCTTACTTTTATTCCTCCACTATCTCCATTTATTTTCATCATTAATGATCTATGACCTCCACTCCTCTTCATTATTAGTTTCTCCACTACTCCACGTTAATCTGGACATTCATTGACTCAAATTCACACAACAAAATGGATTTTATTCATCTATGGGGTTTATGGGTCTCTCCACCCTTTTATTTAATTAAATAATTACAGGCTCAAGAACTATAATATCTAACGAACCCAGGAAAACTGGGAATATTTCAAAATGCACATAAATGACCACAACCCGTACATATAATTCTTCTCAAACTTGTGCCTAGAACTCGCTTTCTAAATTGATTTAGCACTTTGCTCTATCTAAGCCCAATCAAACTATACACAGAGAGTATGTCCTTCTCTTCACTTTATGCTTAGTCCCAGGAAATGCTAGCTAGAATAGAAATCCTTCTCCAATGATGCTTACACTTGGATGTGATCAAATTGTCTTCATCCTCCGTATTTATGTTTCTTTCGTAACTAGACATCCATCTAAAGGGAACCTTACAAGCCAATCTTTTCAAATTTCTGATTTTCATGTCATTTATCCCACCACATATAAATAAAAAATTATTTCATTTGAAAACGTCTCCATGGTTTCCTTCTGCCCTTGATTCCTCATAAGGGTACTCACTTGTAACAATGGTCAAATCATCAAAATTATTCTTCTTTTACACCCAAAACTTTCAGCAAACCTAACGTTTGCGTACTTCACCTACAACTCTCCTTTTGTGGTTCCAAATCACAAAAACGAATACCCAAGGTTGTGGAGTACCTCTAGAGCTACATAAATCAAGTATTCATACTATCTAAATCCAATTCTTCTCCTCCATGTATTTTTGTTCTATTATTTTCTCTCATTATTTTATATTTATAAAAAATGTCCTATTATGATGTCTATGTTTATTCATCAATTTATGAAATTTTTTGTTCTTCTCCTTCTCAAACTAGTGGATTCTTGATTTTTCCCTTTATTAACATTTCCTTATATTTCCTTTTATCCTCTATTTTTATGAGTAAACTTCTTACATATATATATTTTCGCTTTTTCCTCCAACGATTTGTTGGTTAACTTCTGGTATATGTACATCTAACTTTTATTTTCGAGAATGTTTCCAAAATCCTCTTGTTCCATTTTATTTTTATTGAGTTTTGCTGGAACTTTCCCATATTGGAGGGACCTCACCCCATTCTTCCACCATGTTTTCACCTTCTCAAGGAATGATGGACGTGTTTCTAAAATTCTCAAATCTAAAAGGATTATTTTTAGGGCTTGGATGTCTATTTCTAAATCGTCCGGCTAGTGATATGAACTTGTATAAGGAAGAATATATGCTTCGGTGAAGAAATATAATTCTAAGAAAGATTCTAAGAATAAAAATCTATCCAAAAGTGAGGTTATTTATGTAATAATCCCCGCTTTTAACTTTGCTTTAATTTAAAAATCATGTCCGAAATTTGTGGAGGCATATCCGGCTAAGACCACTAAATATCAAACTCATAAATTTAATGTAATTTTAAATATCGAACTAGGGGAGTGGACGACACAAATCCATTTTCTCGAGGAGGAGGAAAGCTCACTTGTTTGAAAAGACATGATACCACTCGAGAGTTATTATTGAAGTTAGTTCCGACTCAATTGAACAATCATCGCATGACATAAGTTATTATATTAAACTAGAGTGGTGAAGGAAAAGGAAAATGACCATTCCTCTCAAATATAAAGAATACAAACTACGTAGGGAAAACTCTTTAGGAAGAGAAGAGATGACCAAAATAGTAATTAGAGATTACACTCCCTTTAGAAAAGTGGGGATGAAAAGGAAGTATAGATACATGCAACAAGTAAGGGAGAGTGATTCTTGTTCTTCTCCTTTTTTCTTCCTTAATTAATATTATTTGAAAATATTAGTGCGAATAGTATTGGTTATGCAACATGAAAAAAGGCCAAGGGGAAATCATGGGGAAAATGGTTAATTCTCGTTCTTAGCGACTTGGGTGTTATTCCTAGTTTTTTTGTTTGAGGCCATGATTGTGTCTCCAACAGACTGTGCCCAGTCAAGATCAAAGGATGACAAAACATTGTGGTTCTCATGGTATAGTTGTGGAATATTCCCAAATTTTCACATAATATTTGAAATATTAGAGTTTCTGAATTTATTAATGAATTAAGTAAATAAAAGGGTGAGTAACTCACAATCCTCAAGATGAATAAATATCCCGTTTTTATGTGTGAATGTGGATTTATTAAGCCTAGATATACATAAAGAGGTAGGGAGTGCAACTACCAATGTGAATCGAGTAGAGATCATGTCTCATTAATGAGATATATCATGGAGGTTGAAGTAAATAATCGAGATCATGGAAGACATTTAATGTAATATCATAGAGCATTCATGATGAAGTGATGAAGGAAGCAAAGTGGAATTGATGCACACATGATGGATAGGGTGTAAATTGCATGTAGACATGATGGATGATCATATATTAACACAATAAACATGGAGGATTATGTGTCCACATGCACAGCAGGTTTTAGAGTGAGGCCAAGGCATGGGAAGGATCATAAACTATATAAAGGGAATGAAGGAAAGTAGTGGGGGCATGATTTGTATAATTCATGTAAAGGTTTTTTTGATCCGGAATTGTCATTTGACATTCCATGCTTTCTTTTCGCTTTAGCCAAGATTTCAAGGGCCGTTTAGCACCGGGTGTTCCCCGGTTGGGAATCCCACCCTTTCATTGAGTATCTCTTGGAAGAGGGTTGTACTTCATTCATCATCGTGCACGGGTGCCACATTATTTCCATTCTCTCGTAGAACACCTACCCTGTGAATGGCGCAATTCCCCGAAGATTAGTTTGGGAGGTGGGAGGTTTTCTTAGTATTTCAACTCCGGAGAATCTGTAAGATAGATTTATTCCTATCACCTTGGGCTTGAAGAGAGGACCCAAGGTTTACCGAGATTTGGCATCGGCCAAATATTTTACCTCCTATCAACAACATCTCCAACAAGGATTTTATAAACACCATCATTTCGCATCCAAAGGAGGAATTTACTAGTATTTCAAATGCGGTAATCCCGTGAGGGACCGTCCCCTCACCTTGCCACTACCATTTCCATCACTGAGCTTATCGCAGAAAATTTCAAGTGCATAGAACCTCTCCTCTTGTACAATGCGCTTTGCGCATTCGCATATCTAGTCACGTAACTCAAGGAGGAAGAAGAGGAGACAAGATCTCGTCTACCAGATCCGAAGGAGGGATCAACCCTCAAAGATCGCATCTTATTTTTATAAAATATTGCAGCCATATTTGGATCATATATAGCTTCGTATCCGTATAACCTAGCAAACTTAAAGGATCAAATTCTAGGAGGGTGATTTTCAAAAGTTGTAGATCCGGAAAATCCTTTCGGGTTATCAGATCCCATCACATTGGCCGCATCTTGAATCTTGGCATCATCAAAGCTCTTGAGCTCCATAGATCTACATTTCCTTTGCAAACGCTTCATGTACATCAACAATAAAAGGGATAACACATTATTGCTCGTAAGCTCACCAAGAATGCAAAGGCTAGTCAGAAAGTAATAAGCAGGTGATTATAGGCCATCTCTTTCACAGATTCCCTCATCTTTTGTACATTGTGTAACGAAATCCTCTCCATATAATAAAAAGGCTCACTTTCACATATTCCGATGTTTTCTTTAGATTTAATATTTAATTAGTTGTAGTTCTTATATTGTGTTTTAGTATTACTCATTCTCCTTTTGGGATATTACGTTGGTATCGCAGCATGATCTTTGGCTCGGCCTATGGACACTCGACTACAAAAAGAAGAAGCAGATAGATGAGATCTATCATGAAGGAGGATTGTATTTTTCCAACTGAATTCTAGATCCATGCAAAAGATCTTCCAAGGAGGTCAAACACATGAAGAGAGAAAGGAAAAGGAGGATCCAAGAAGAAGATTTGATGAGGAAGGTCCAAGCACTTCCTATCGCAGGAAAGACCCTCGCAGAATCATAGATATCCTCATAGATCTACTATGCCCACTTTCGAATAAGGTGAATGGTATAGAAATGAAGAAAGAGAAACCCGAGACTCATGATGACTCTCGCTTGTATCTTGAAGAGCATGCTTAAGGGTCGATATCTAAAGAGAGTCTAATCCTCCAAGAATTATCAATTCAAAGAAAAAGAGGATCCTAAGAAAATGAATAGAAGAAAGAGGCACAATAGATTCTATTTTCCTACATTTGATGGATCTTCCCCTACACCGTTAAGGCTTGGAGGAAAGAGTTAGATACATTCTTCTGTGCTACATCCCGTAGCCGAAGGAGAGGTTGTTCATATTGCAACACTTCATCTTTATGGTGAAGCCAATGATTTGGTGGTTTGTCACATGGAACATGAAAAGTGACTAAATATTTTGATTTATTTCACAAGTTGAGGAAGAAGTTTGGATGAGAAAAAAAGAGATGTGCTTATTAAATGTGACATTTCCTAAGGAAACAAAGGGAGGATGTCAATCTTGTCACTCGACAAGGACACATTCACCACCAACCTAAGTACTTGCATTTAGAGAAGAGACACTTGTAACCTTGAAAGATAGCCTTGAGCTCTTGACACAGTGAGTCCCATGAATGATTCAGATGCATGAGGAAGAGGAGGAATATTCTAAGCACATTAATAAAAGATCACCATCACTCTTACCAAGAGCTTGGAGACACCATTGTTCCACAGAAACTCTTGTGTTCTCGCAAGAGGTTCCCACACATCATTTGAATAAGGTATGCATGCACTTTCATCACATATTGTTTTAGTATATCTTATTGATGACTTGCGATCAAGTCAGAGAAGAGCATATGAGCGATGCAATCGAGTATCTGAGCAGACTTGGGATGCGATCAATCCTATCGCAAATATTTGCGATGAGCCGACGGAGTATCTCCATATAAATGTTGCGATTTGAAAACATTTGCAATTTGATCGATAAGGGTTGCGATTGCGACTTATAACAAATAAACTTTATATTATAAAGTTTTAAGATATATAGGAAGTGGTTTATATGGCATGGGGTTATATATAATGGAAACTTTGACTTTATAATAAAGTTTCAAGGGTAATGGTGGGGAAGTGGTTTAGTATTTGAATCGCATTTTTGTTAAATATAATTTATAATCCGATTTTGGAAATCGGAAAGAGGAAAAGGGGTTTTGAAAGGAATATTAGACTTTAATAACACAAAGTTTAAGGAAAAAATGTAGTAAGGTATATGAGGATATAAGGGATTTTACTTCACTTAGGCATGGGATTCAATCCAGGGTTAGTTTTAAGAGTGTAGTATACCGTTGAAAGCTCTTTCCGGCTCTTCGATGGATCTACTTTGAAGATGATCTAGCACTAGACATGTTGTGGAAAATCCTCCAAGGTAGGGAAATCACTTTGTGGACATAATGTACGCTCGAATTGTGACTCAAAGGCAAAGTATTATGTTTTCACCTCAAAACATGGTTTTTGAGGTGAAAATTACATCAAACTGAATGAATGATATCTCCGATCTTCCAGGCCGTGAATTTGAATTTATTGACTTCCTCATGGCCTTGCCGATCTTTATTTGACACTTGACTCATTAATTTGACCATTCATGGTGAGACCTTAGAGGCTAATGAAACCAATCCTATGACCTACCGATATGATTTTGGGAATGAAAGTGACTAATGACTCGAAGACCATAGAGAGGAAAATTAGCAAGTACCTCATGAGGGAAAACCGATAATAACTACAACATCAATGAATCCATGACCTAATTAATGTGGAATTTGTTCTGGTGATGAGGACACATAATATGCAAATGCAAAAGAGCAGCTTTGATCACCGATGGCAATAATGCATCAGACCGACACTAACATTGAGGATAGGAAACATTTTTCCGGAAGGACTGTATTATCTGTAAATTTTCACATAATATTTGGAATATTAGAGTTCTTAATTTTCTTAATGACTAAGTAAATAAAAGGTGGAGGGACCCATAATCCTCAAGATTAATAAATATCCACTTTTTATGCGTGTGAATGTGATCGATTACGCCTATATCTACATAAAGAGGTAGAGCAACTACTAATGTGAATGGAGTGCGTATCATGTCTCATTAATGAGATAGATCATGGAGGTTGAAGCAACATTAACCGAAATCATGGAAGGGACCTAATGTAAGATCATAGAGCATTCATGATGAAGTGATGGAGGAAGTAGTGAAATTAATGCACACATGATGGAGAGGGTGTAAATTGCATGTAGACATGATGGATGACTTGAGACAACGGTCAAACATGGAAGATTATGTCCACATGCACAACATAGTTTAGAGGAGGGCCAAGGCATGGGAATGTTCATAAACTATAAAGGGGATGAAGGCAAGAATGGGGGCATGCTTTGGACTATTCATGTAAAGATATGTTTAGATCTCGTATTGTCATTTGAAATTCCATGCTTTCTTTGGCTATTTAGCTAAGATTTCACGTGTTGTTTAGCATCGGGTGTTCCTGGTTGGGAATACCACCTTCTTTCTAATATATCTCTTGAAGAGGGTTGTAATTCATTCAATCGTGCATTGGTGCCACATTATTTCCATTCTTCTCAGAACACCTACCTTCATGAATTACGCAATTTTTGAAGACGCTGTAGGTGGAGGTTGTCTTTAGTATTTTACCTAGAGAACTCGGTGTATGATTATTCCTATCACCTTGGGCTTGAAGAGCAAAAAGATTCCCAAGGCTTCATTTCAGATTTGGAATCAAGAAAAACATTATCGACCTCTATCAACAAGATTCCATCAAGGATTGTGCAATCTATCATTGCATATCCAAAGGAGGAGGGAATTTACTAGTATTTCAACAGTAATCCCGTGAGGGACCATCCCCACCTTTCCATCACCATTTCCATCACCTCAGAGTTTATTGTAGCACATTTTAGGCAGGGCATAGAGCCTTCCTCGTACAACATAGGTTTCCACACCGCATATTTAGTTGCCGCAACTTGAAGGAGGAAGAAGAGGAGACAAGATCTCAAGCTCTTAGCTTGTAGATCCGAAGGAGGGATCAACCCCCGAAAGTCACATCGTTTGTATAACATATTACGGCATATTTGGATCGATCTAGCTTCATATTTGTGAACCCGGGGAATCAAAAGATCAAACCCTAGGAGGGTGATTTTCCAAAGTTGTAGATCCGGAAAATCATGTCTCGGTTATCTTGGTTCCCATCACATTAGCCGCATCTTGAATCTTGGCATCATCGTAGCTCCCAGTTCTATAGATCCGCACTTTTGCGCAGCCTTCATGTACATCAACAAAGAAAAGGGACAACGTAGTATTGCTTCCTATAAGCTCACCAAGCTTATGCAATGCTAGTTGTAGCATCGCTTAAGGTGGTGATTCTAGGCCATCTCTTTGGCTAGATTTCCTCATCTTTGTACATTATGTAATCAATCCTTCCATATAATAAAAAGCCTCAACTTTTCTATATATTATGATGTTGTCTTTAGATTTGTTGTTTACTTAGTTGCAATTCTTATATCGTGTTTCGCATTACCGCATTCTCCCTTTTGGGATATTACAAGTCGATAAACTACCTTGGTAGGGTAACCTAATCTATCAGGGGTGCTTGATAGAGAGTTGATAAACTACTCCGGATAGTGAGTTGCAAATAAAATGTGGTTCTTTCTATGAAATTACAGGCTTGATAAACCACTTTGGAAAATGGATTCATCTCTTGAACTAAGAAATACCCATTTGGACCCTAGGTGAAGCTTCAGACTCAAGAGTGTAAGTGAGTGATTATGGTGCTACAATCCGAGGATAGTTGATAAACCACTTGGACAAATGAACTGACAGAATAGTGCCTAATTAAGCCATTGATGCGACTTTTATTGAGAAAGCATCCCTCAAACTTTGGATATAGCTTAGGGGTGGATACAAGAATATTTAAAGAAGCTAACCTACATAATCTATAACCTTCAGTTTCCAACTACTCTAACACATTTAGACAAGTATATTTATTTGTGTATATTTGGATTATGGGCTATGATAGCCCTTTTTATGTTATTAACTATATATGATCTTGACAATCATGATCGAATGATCAAGGGTTCACCGTCATATTCATTAGTAGTCACCTTACATGCTTAAATGGTTGCAATCGTGTAGCCTACTACTAAACACTTTATTTGTAGATTGTATTATATGATATGATTTGATTGAATGTGCTCTAACTAAATAAAAACTAAATTCCTTAACAAGGTCACAGACTATGAGTTTATGCGCTATCATGGTGTCGAGGACATTGCTCGACAAATAAATCATGGATTTCATGGAATGGTGTACATTAATGGATTAATATCTCAATATATAAGGTTAACCAATCTACCTGAAATGAGGTTGCATTGCCTCATATTTTTCATCGCGTTGTGCATTCTATGTAAATTGTGTTTAGGGGGCATGTTCTTTATCTCTCTTTTGGTTTGGTATATTCAAATCAAGCCATTCAAGTGCCCAAGTTTTGTTTTAGTAATCACATGGTATTCTTTTGAGGGTCATGTTTCGTGGCCTCGTCCATATTTCTAGAAAATTGGAATTTGGGTTATTTCCTTTAGAAATTTATTCATATTCCATTTTTATTAGTGCATATGTAGAATTGGGAAACTGGGGTCCAGATCGACTAGGATAAGTCTATATTGTAATAGCCTAGATTTCTTAGGGCTTGGATTTTATTTCTAAGTGGAAATCACATAAGGTGTAATCCTCAGAAGGCTCGTATATCTCCATGGTTGAATCTTCCCTTGAGGTAATGTCCATATCCAAATATTTGGGGTCATGAAGGGAGCATACCTTTCAATAAATTTCGCATACATTTTGGGCCAAACATATTTGTCATCACTAGAGGGTTGGCCCACCAATGGAACCATGAATGATGGAACAATGTCATTGGACCATTGAACCCCACCCTCAGAAAATTATATTTGTGGTATGCTTGCAAGGACATCCAATGTTCATGGGCCAATGGTTAATAACATGAAGAGAGAACTAAGGAACCTCGAATGCCGTAACCATTCCATTTTCATCGAGTCTCGTACCTTGATTTGTGCACATATACTATAAAGAATATGAGGAGGAAAAATCGACATATGGAGGTTCTAACATGGAGGTCAAATCATATGGGAAATCAAAGAATCGAGTAGAACTGTAGAGCAAAATATAAGAGAGAACCAAAAATGATCAACACATTTGACTCGTCGTTAACCATTCATAAACTCTGCTTATTCACAATGGAAACAAAGGTCGAAACTAAGTCGTATCAAGGTGATATTGATGCTCCGAATTTAAATCACTAGTTGCACTACAAGTTTATTTTAGTGTAAGTGGGATGATTTCAAAACCTCATACAGACAATTTAATTTTTCTAACGGTATGTAGATAACCAATGGATCTAGTGGTAAACTTGAAGAAGGGACCTGAAGAGTGTATAATAGTACAACAAAAGATTTAGGAAGATGACCATAAAGTTGGGTGTCTCCCAAAGAAACTATATGTATTCCTCACATATGGTGGGTATACACATCATCATAGAAGAAAAAACCGATGTTGTCCAAGCCCAAATTGATAGATGAGGTGCCAGTCCCTATATTACTAATATGGTGCCTTATCGTTGTTAGGTGTAACCCCCTATCGTTATTAAGTTGTACCCCCGTAACCCCAATATTGTTATTATTGTGCACTTACATTATTATTATTGTTAGGCCGACTAGGATTATACGTGACCCCATGGACTCCTATATATAGAAGGAGGTTTTGGTCATTTGTATCATCCAAGAATTGTTCATTTATGTAATGTATTGGAGGTTTCCCTCGAAGTGGCCGATTTATATGACTTTCCTTCCTTATTTTGAAATCGGTTTCATAACATTTGTTATCGAGATTTGGATTCGAGGGTTTCACGTTCAAATAGGTCATCGTGGAATTTTCCCTATAATTTTTTTTCTACAAAGGTTCAAAAGCTGAAATTTTTACAAAGAGGAAGCCGAAATCGTGAGGAACGTCATGTAACAATTTCAAATCTTGGTTAGCAATATTTTCAGAGATATGATCTATGGAAGTTAGAGCTTTTCCTGTGCTCGACCCCACCAAATAGGCCATTACTTTTCATTATAGCTTTCTTTTATATGAAGGTTCACGTTTAAAATTTTTACAGAGGCTAGCCACAATCTTGAGGAACCTCATGTAAAAATTTCGCATCTTGGTCGCAATATTTTCGCAGATATGATTTGTGGATGTTAGGGTTTTGTCGTTCCCAAATTTCATCTCAAAGAGGTGACCGTGGGAAAATATTCATAACTTCTTTGAGCTTCGCATTGGAATTCTATAAAATGTGGCTGCAATCACACGAAATTTATTTTAATGTTTATCAATTTCAGAAAGCCGAATGAGGAAACAATGACACGTGGCACGTCGTACAATTTCGTCTTCTACCGAGCCGCCCATACTCATGGATTGTGGGAGACTGGACATAAATTTTCCTTAAAGAATCCAAATCAAAGTCGATTTGTGGCATTCAAAAGAAGGTTCAAAAAGATACTACAAGACCAAATTTTAGATATTGAATATCTAAAATCACAAAGATAATTTAGTTTCAATATCAAGCTCCTCAAAATCAAGAAAAGGTGTGTATTTTTTTTTTCGAATTTCATAAATCTTGCTTTGAAAACCAAGCTTGAATTGATTCCAAGGGAATATTGTAGAATAGATATCAGTATTGGGTTCTAAAATGCCACCTAAAAAGAATTAAACACTAATTAAGCCTTCAAGGCTCTAATATGACCCATGAAGATGAAGAACTCATAACATGGCATGTCAAAATTACAAGAGAAAGTGCACCAAATTCCGCTTCCGCAACATCAACAAAAAATGAAATGGAAGTTTTGAAGAAAAGTGTGGAAGCTAAGATGGATGGTTTGAAGAAAGGCAAGTTAATATGGATGGCATGGAAGCCGGTATGGAAGCTAAGATGGATGACATTGAAGCTAAGATCGAGAAAAATAAAAGACAACACGGAAAAAATGAAGAATGATCTAAAAGCCGACATGAAAGGCTCGACAAAGTTGATACAAGAAATGTTTCCTAATGGCGAAAAGATAGTAGAGGAAACTCATGATGGAAAAAATAAATTTTGATCGTGATTTCATAAATTCTAATGCTAGATGGAAGAACCACCATATTTCAAATATGGATATGAGGAAGTTTGATGGCAAGGATCCCCAGAATATTTATACTACAGATGGAGCAATATTTTGATCTCAATAATGTGCAAAACACACAAGGTATGAATTGCAACTTTACATTTAGAAAAAAATACATTTGTATGGTATCGATGGCTTTGTTCCCATAAAAAAATTGTCACTTGGTCATTTTTTACTAGAGGAAATGATAGTGCATTATGAGGATACAAAGAGAAACACCTTCTTTATCCAATTGACAATCTCAAACAAAAGGGTTCAAATCTGGTGGAGCACATCGAAAACTTCCAAACATTAAATATAAGGGTAACTATATTCCGCAGGAACACAAGATTGATATTCACAAAGGACTTTAAAGGATAACATCCAACATGAGGTTCACGTTGAGAACCCGATTCACTGGAGAAGGCATTCAAAGTTGGCAAGAAAATTGAATGTAAAATTATGGCGACAAGGAAGTCTACCACTCACATCTATAAGGATGGAAGTGTTCCTACTTCTAGACTTCCACAACCTACAAGGTTGACACCACAAAATTGGAAGAAAAAAAGAAAAAGGGCTTTTCTATGCTTGTGATAGAAAATACATGAAAGGCCATAAGTGTGTCAGAGAATAAATTATTTTACATAGATTGTGAAGAGGAGGAAGAAAATGAACAAGAAGCTTCAAAAGACGAGGATATACACCAAGAAACCAACCCTAGAAGAATAATGAGTCTAAACATATCATGTAATGTGACAAGGTGAATTACCACTCCTCAAACTCTTAATGTAGAAGGACATGTCAAGAAGAAAAGGTAATAGTGTTGATTGATTTCGGTAGTACCCATAATTTTATTCATTGTAAGGTAGCCAAGGAGTTGAATTTTTTCCTATACCCAACACTGCACGTCAAGGATGGTTGCAAATGGAGGAACTATAAATTGCTCGAAAATTCCATAATATCAAGCTAACCATGGGGGAATATGTATTGAATAGTCCAATGCTTTATATTCCAATGGGAGGTGCCAATGTCGTACTAGGAGTACAATGGTTACAATATTTGGGGACGGTAGCTTTTAATTTTCAAAACAATTCTTGAAATTTTTTTTGGAAGGAAAAGGAAATCAAATTATGAGGTAAAGTAGAAGCCGTCAAAGATAATAAGCTCGAATGTCATGAAAAAGCTTCGAAGAAAGAACAAAGAGGCTTAATTTCACAATTATGCTCACTAGAAGTTCCAACATCAAAATCAATTATTTCTCAAGATCTCCAAAAGGTCTTGGACAATCATACCAAGGTGTTGGAACCGCCAAAGGACTCCCACATATTCATGATCATGATCATGCTATTCATTTGATTCCAGGAAGTGTCCCTCCAAACATTGTGCCTTACGTATATCCTTATGTCCAAAAGAGCGAAATTGAATGTATGATTGGGTGTAAATGTTAGAGGATGGTTTAATTCAACCTTGTCAAAGTTCTTTCTCTCGCTCCAAAAGAGTATTGGTGCACAAGAAGGACGGATCATGGTATGTGTCTCAATTATAGGGATCTCAATAAGCTCACTATTAAAGATAAATTTCCATTTCATGGATTGATGAATTATTGGATGAATTACATGGAGCAATTTATTTTACCAAGTTGGATCTTCGTTCAAGATATCATCAAATTAGAATGAAGACTAAATGTATTCTAAAACAACATTTCAAACTAATGAGGTCATTATGAATTTTTGGTCACGCTTTTGGCCTTACCAATGCACCTTCTACATTTCAAGGGTTGATGACCCATTTTCAAACCCTTCCTTAGAAAATTTGTGCTAGTATTTTTTGATGACATACTAATCTACAACAAGTCTGAAGGATCATGTTCAACATGTTGATAGGGTGCTCAAACTATTGGAGGATAAACAATTATATCCAAAAACATCCAAATTTTTCTTAGAAGTACACGAGGTGGAATATCCGGGTCATATTTTATCTCACGAGGGTGTTAAGGTAGACCCAAAAAAAATTAAAGCTATTAAGGAATGAAAGCCCCCACAACCATAAAGAATAAAAGGGATTTCTCGTGTTAACAGGATATTATCACAAGTTTGTTAAGAATTATGGGAGAATAACAACACCTCTAACAACATTATTGAAGAAAGATGCATTTTCATGGACTCCCGAAGCAACTAAGGCTCTCAACATCTTAAAGAGGCAATGTGCCTGGGCACTGGCCTAGTTACACCAGACTTCACAAAACCTTATCAGGAATGTGATGCCTTGAAAATGTAATTGGGGTTGCTTTGATGCAAGAAGGAAGACCCATTTCTTTTGAAAGTCGTCTAATCAAAGGAGAGTATTTACATAAGGCTATTTATGGGAAGGAAATGTTGGAAATACTACATGCACTAAAGAAATGGTGACCTTACCTAATGGGAAGAAACTTCAAGATAAAAACTGATCATGATAGTCTTAAACACTTTTTGGAACAAAGTTATCTTCAAAAGAGCAAGAAAATGGGTCACAAAGATGTTGGGTTATGATTTCGTTGGAACACCCAATCCTACATGGGTAGAGTAAAAGTCACAATGGAGTCCAAGTGACCTTGGAAGAAGAAACCAAGAGTCACACCATTGTACTATAAATGTAGCATCATGTATTGAAAATAAGAAAGCCTCACGCTTATCCTTCTTATCGTGTGTTGAGTCTCTGTGTGTGTGTTTTTATTCTCTCATACACCATGTGTGTTCAACACAGGTTAACATGTATCAGAGGCTGGTGATCATTGTTCGTTCAAATTGGAGGAGCCATTTGTGTTTATGGTTTGTTCATATCCGCAAAATTTCTCGCGTTCTCAAGATTTTAGAGAGTTTCGTAGCAAATTTTTGCCGCATTCATCCATCAAAGATTTTCTCGCGCATTCACAAACCCTACGAAAAGGATACTCAACAAAGACCGGCTTTAGAAGAAGAGAAACTTGTGCATCTCAAGGTTTTCTCAGATCGCTCATTCTTTCCCGCAATGCATTTAAAATTTACATTTGGATATTAAATGAGAATGTTGTTTCAAAGTGATTAAAGAAAATTTCGCGTTTTTCATTGAAAAATATCAGAATTTCGGGTTTTCTTTAATGTGAAATATTTCGAATACTATTAAATTTCCGCAACCGAGTTGCATCAATCGTATATTTGAAAAAAAAAAAAATCCGTCGTTTTGAAGACTTAAATTCTCAAGTTGCCCTCATTTCTCGCATTTTCTCGCTCGGCCGGAAGAAAAAAAAATACTCTCTCTCTTTTCTCGCCACATTTGTGAAATTTCTTTCTTTTATTCTCTCTCGCTATTTTAAAATAAAAATAAAAATAAAAATTAAAAAAAAATAAAATAAAATAAAATAAAAATAAAAAAAACTTTTGCTCTCCCAATTCGGCTTGTCCCGCCCTACACAACGCTCTACCACCGCACCCTACGCCCCTAACTACAAGTCCTCGGCCGAATTTCCCTCTCCTCACTCGCAAACGCAACCCCCACGCATCTACCCAGCCTCTCACAAATACATCTCCCGCAACCTCTAGCCCTACTCCCATGGCTCCGCCTCTTTCCCTACGTCGCTACCCTACCCTCACCTCGAATCCCAAACTCCACCGTCGACTCTCCATAGTTGGTGTCAAAACAACCTGCTCCGATTTTTTTCACCGTGCGTACAACACCCTACACCATCGACTCTCCATCTCCCTTACACCCACGACCCGCCCACTCCTCAACCCTACCCCGACCGCTCCCCTACCTTACCCGCTAACCCCGCCCTCTGTGCACATACTACCATACGCTCTACACCTTTCCTCCAATCAACCATACACCCTCACACCCGCTCATCACTCCACTCTCCCACTCGCTTTTACGCCCCCAATTTAACAATTACCTCCCATATAATTACACGCGCTCCCATAATTAACACTGCCTTCCATATAACTAATACCGCCCCCATTTAATACTATACCGCCCTTCATTTAATTTTTAAAGTTCGATTTTTTAATTTAAAGTTCTCCACCCTCCCTTTTTAAATAAATTTCCCCCTTCATCTCCATTTTAATTTTTATTATTAAAAGCCCTCTTTCCATTTTTAATTATTCCATTAATCTATTTTTAATTAATTTTTAATTAATTAAAAAAAAACAAGCAGAGAGAGGAAGAGAGAAAGAGCAGATAGAGAAAATGAACAAAGAAAAGAAGAAAATGACATATCAAGACATGGACTATACAGAGAGAAAATCGCATTTGCATTGTGGCATTGATAAAAGGTTGATTTTCTTCAAGAATTTTACATGTGAAGACAAGTTTTCCATCATGTTTAAAATGTTCATTTGAAGAAAATTCAACGGTTTTAAAGGCTTCTTACATGTTTTCACCAGACATTTACAAAATATTTTTAAGTAGATATTGACATTGTATCAGTAGGAGTGGAATTTGCATCTTCTTCATAGTTGCAATCGCATTTGTTGTTCAAAAATTGTTGATTGTCCTCCATAATTGAGGAGCGTATTTTTTTACTTTGGAGATTTCCATAGTTGGAAATTCTTTTTGGAGTCATTTGTATTTGTTGTTGAATCATATTCTCAAAATGGGTGCATTTTTGGTTGAAGCCGACACCCTTTCATTTATTTTTGAGCCTAAGTTGTTGAAATGACAAAATCAATGAGGCATTAGAGTTGTTGAGTAACCTCATTCATTCAAATGTTGATGATATGATAAGAATGAACAAGGATTCTTTGTAATACCCGATCTTGTTTACAAGATGCACAAGAAAAGATTGAGTTTTGCACTGGGAATCTCAACTCCAACAAGACGAATTTCAGCAAAAGAGTCACCATTCGAACTCCGTTTCGTTCGTAAGATCGTGAAGGACTCTCACCGTAAGAAAGAAGATAAAATTGCAAACCCTGATCCACATTCATTTCGCACAAGAGCAGATATACATGTAGATGCAAACAGTCAACTCGCACTTCTCAAGCCCATCATCGTACCTTGGGAAGAGCTTGTCCACAACAAGCACCCCAAATGGTCTTGGATATGACAAGGATGTGTCCTTTCATATTCCACTACACCAAGCCCATCATATTTTAGAGTGTCGCGATTCATGTATGACAAGCTTCTCACCTCGCAAATCGTTCCGCATCCCGCTCCGCTTCCACAAAAACGTATTGTAAAATGCCAACATTGTGATCGAGTCACATATGAAAGATCATTGTTTTGATCTTCATCCATGCAAGCACCGTGTCGACACACTCATTCTTCTACGTATGCTTCGGTATAGAAGCCTCCTACAAGAACAAAGATTCATCTTGATGGATTCTTGGAAATGGGCATCAATGTACCTAGAAGATGTTTAAGACACATGTGAGAACATGTTCACGAATATTGAGAAAACTTGTATTGAGTTTTCGCCATCATCTCACTCGTCTCCGATGGGAAAATGGTGGTCATGTACAAGCTTCGACATCAGATCAAGCGAACTCCGAGCTACAATCTCTCATTCCATGTTTAGAGTTGTAGCCAGGTTCAGCGAGCTCGAGCCACAATTCATCATTCTAGATTCGAGATGTAGCTGTAGACACGATGCCCATGAGCATGCCTTCGCTTGTTGGATAAACTTAAACCATCATCTTTGTTGGTGGATTACCTAAAACCATCACAAGTAGTAGACCTCCTTCTTTAGGTCGAAGGTTCCTTTCATATATGAGGGGACATTTCTCCAAATAGGTTTCTAAATTTTCAAGGGAAGCTTGGTGGTTTAGGTTCCGTGAAATGCTTCAAAGCATTCCAAGAAAGTTAAGCCGGTAATCCTAAAAACCATCAAGGTGTAGCATACCTCCCTTATTTTAGGTCAAGGTCTCCTTTTATATGAGGGAAAATTCTCTAGAGAAGCTAGCTTTCAAGCGCTTGAAGAGTTCCGAAATCGCAACAAGTTTTGCGTTCCAATGTTGGTGGTCATCCTTAAACCAATTCTTTCCAACATTTCGTAGAGTTGATCTCAGCCCAAGTGCCGCCATTCATACTTTGCAAATTTGTATTACAACTCTTTTTTCGGGACTCACACATACCCCTTCTGGACAAGGGGGGATGTTGGAACACCTAATCCTACATGGGTAGGTGTGGAATGCGAAAAGTCACAATGGAGTCCAAGTGACCTTGGAAGAGGAAACTAAGAGCTTCTACCATTGTACTATAAATGTACATCATGTATAATGGAAAATAAGAAAGCCTCACGCTTATCCTTCATCAGGTGTTGAGTCTCTCTTTGTGTGTGTTTTTATTCTTCTCATACACCATGTGTGTGTTCAACATGGTGTTTAACATGGTATCGTAGCGGTGATTTCTCGTCTTGCTCCAAATTGAGTGAGCCATTTGTGTTTATGTCTTGTCTATATCCACAAAATTTCGCGTTCTTGGCAAGATTTTGGAGAGTTTCCTCGTAGTCAGTCTCTTTTGCCGCATTCATCCATCAAAGATTTTCTCGCAAGATTCACAACTGCTTTGAAAAGAAGAAGCATTCAAAATTGGCATAAAAGATCGGGTTTTGAGGAAGAGAAGTTTTTGTGCATCTCGGGTTTTTCACTCCAAGCCATTCTTCCCGTAATTTCGTATTTTAAATTTTACATTTTGGAGAGGTATTGAGAATAGTGTTTGTAAAGTGGATTTTCGAAAGGAAAATTTCTCAGTTTCTCATTGAAAAATATCTCGTAAATTTCTTGCTTTAATGTAAATATTTCGAATACTATTAAATTTCGTAACGAGTGTATCAATCGTATATTTAAAAAAAAAAATCTACTTGCTTTCTTGAGGACTAAAATTTCCGAAGTTGCCCTCATTTCGCATTTTCTCGCCGGAAGAAAAAAATACTCTCTTTTCTCGCCACATTTGTGAAATTTCTTCTTTATTCTTCTCTCTCGCTATTTTAAAAATAAAAATAAAAATAAAAATAAAATGAAATAAAATAAAATAAAATAAAAATAAATAAAACTTTGCTCTCCTAACCCGGTCTCATTTCCGCCCCACACAACGCTCTACCACCGCACCCCCACGCCCCTAACTACACGTCCCCGCTCTAATTTCCCTCTCCTCACTCGCAACGCAACCCCCACGTATCTACCTTGCACTCTCCGTCAGCCGCATCTCCCTTGCAACCTCTAGCTCACTCCCATGGCTCCGCCTCTTCCCTACGCCGCTACCCTACCCCCCTCACCTCGAATCCCAAACTCCACCGTCGACTCTCCATAGTTGGTGTCAACAAATACCGATTTTTCACCGTGTGTACAACACCCTTCTACACCGTCGACTCTCTATCTCCCTTACACCCACGACCCGCCCACTCCCTCAACCCTACCCCGACCGCCTTCCCCTACCTGTACCGCTAACCCCGCTCTCCTCTATGCACATATGCCCCCTACCATACGCTCTAAAACTTTTCCGCCAATCAACCCGTACACCCCCTCACACCCGCTCATCACTCCACTCTCCCACTCTTACGCCCCCAATTTAACAATACCTCCCATATAAATTAATAATTATCTTTCCCATATAATTAACACTCTGCTTTCCATATAACTAATACCGCCCCCCCATTTACCATACCGCCCTTCATTTAATTTTTTAAAGTTCGATTTTTTAATTTAAAGTTCTTAACGTAACAAATAAATTTCCCCCCTTCATCTCCATTTTAATTTTTTATTAAAAAAAAGCCCTCTCTTTCCATTTTTAATTATTCCCATTAATCTATTTTTAATTAATTTTTAATTAATTAAAAAAAAAAAAAACAAAGCAGAGAGAGAGGAAGAGAGAAAGAGCAAGATAGAGAAAATGAACAAAAAGAAGAAAATGACATATCAAGACATGGACTATACATGTAGAAAATTGCGTATTTGCATCGTGGCATTGATAAAAGGTTGATTTTCGAAGAATTCTTACATGTGAAGACAAGTTTGCCATCATGTTTAAAACAACTATTTGAAGAAAAATCTGCCTACTTTAAAGGCTTCTTACACAAGTGTTTTCACCGCACATTTACAAAATATTTTTGCAGAGATATTGACATTGTATTGTGAGTGGAATTTGCATCTTCTTCATAGTTGCACCGCACTTGAGTTGTTCAAAAATTGTTGATTGTCCTCCATAATTTGAGGAGAAGATTTTTACTTTGAGATTTCCATAGTTGGAAATTCTTTTGGAGTCATTTGTATTTGTTGTTGAATCACATTCTAAACGGTGCATTTTTGGTTGAAGCCGACACCCTTTCATTTATTTTTGAGCCTAAGTTGTTGAAATGGCTAAAATCAATGAGGCATTAGGAGTTGTTGAGTAACCTCATTCATTCAAATGTCGATGATATGATAAGAATGAACAAGGATTCTTTGTAACATTCGAACTTGTTTACAAGATGCACAAGAAAAGATTGAGTTTTCTTTGCGCTTGGAATCTCAACTCCAACAAGACGAAATTCAAAGAAAAAGAGTCACCATTCCGAACTCGTTTCCGTTCGTAATATTGTGAAGGACTCCTCACCAGAAGAAAGAAGATAAAATTATAGCTGATCCACATTCATTTCCTTTCACAAGAGCGTATATACATGTAGATACAAAGTAGCCTCCAACTCGCACTTCTCAAGCCCATCATCGTACCTTGGGAAGAGCTTGTCCACAACAAGCACCGAAATGGTCTGGATATGACAAGGATGTGTCCTTTCATATTCCGTATCACAATTAAGCCTATCATATTTTAGAGCATGATTCATGTATGATGCTTCACCTCGCAATGTCGCATCGTGCTCCGCTTCCACAACAGATTGTAAAATGCCAACATTGTGATCAAGTTGGCCATATGAAAGATCATTGTTTTGATCTTCATCCATGCAAGAACTCGTGGTCGACACACTCATTCTTCAAAATAGACAAGCCGTACGAAGCCTCCTACAAGAAAAAAGATTCATCTTGGATGGATCTCTTCTTAAAATGGGCATCAACAACCAAGAAGATGTTTAAGACACATGTCGAACATGTTCACGAATATTGAGAAACTGCGCTGAGTTTTCTCCATCATCTCACCTTGTCCCCGACAGGGGAAAATGGTGGTCATGTACAAGCTTCGACGTCGTATCAAGCGAGTTCGAGCTACAATCTCTCATTCCATGTTTAGAGTTGTAGCCGAAGTTCAAGCGAGCCTAAGCCACAATTCGTCATTCTAGATTCAGAGATGTAGCTGCAGAGACACGGATGCCCATGAGCATGCCTTCGCTTGGTGGATAAACTTAAACCATCATCTTTGGTTGGTGGATTACCTAAAACCATCACAAGTAGTAGACCTCCCTTATTTTAGGTCGAAGGTCTCCCTTTCATATATGAGGGACACTTCCTCTAGCAAGCCTTCAACTTCTTGCCAACTTTGGTTGAGTTCCGTGAAATGCTTTCCAAGCATTCCAAAGTTGTTGGTAATAATAAAACCATCACAGTAGTATACCTTCCTTATTTTAGGTTGGAAGGTCTCCTTTTATATGAGGGAAAATTCCTCTAGAAAAGCGCTGCCGCTTTGAAGAGTTCCTAAATCGCAACAAGTTTTAAGGGGGCTCAGTTGTTGGTGGTCATCCTTAAACCACCTCCGTTTTCCAACATTTCGTAGAGTTGATTCAAATTTCAAGTGCCGCCATGCATACTTTGCAAATTTGTATTACAACTCTTTCGACTCACAATAGCCACTCCTCTATTAAGGGGGATGTTGAACACCTAATCCTACATGGGTAGGTGTGGAACAAGTAAGGTCACAATGGAGTCCAAGGGACCTGGAAGATGAAACCAAGAGTCACACCATTGTACTATAAATGTACATCATGTATAATGGAAAAATAAGAAAGCCTCACGCGCATCCTTCATTGTGTGTTGAGTCTCTTGTGTGTGTGTTTTTATTCTTCTCATACACCATGTGTGTGTGTTCAACATGGTGTTTAACATGGTATCGCAGCGGGTGATTGCCGGCCTTGCTCCACTGAGTGAGCCATTTGTGTTTATGGCTTGTTCATATCCGCAAAATTCTCGCGTTCTTGGCAAAACATTTTAGAGAGTTTCGTAGCAAATTTTTTGCCGCATTCATTCATCAAAGATTTTCTTCGCAAAGATCTGCATCTCGCTTTGAAAAGAAGAAGATTTCCTCCGAAATTGGCAGCACCGCCTTGGAGGAAGAGAAGCCAGGTATCCGAAGGTTTTCTCAATCGCTCATTCTTCCCGCAATTTCTCGCATTTTAAATTTTACATTTTGGAGAGCCGTTGAGAATAGAATCTCCATCTCCCTTACACCCACGACCCGCCCACTCCTCAACCCTACCCCGACCGCTCCCCTACCTTACCTCGCTAACCCCGCCCTCCTCTCTATGCACATACGCCCCCTACCATACATCTTACACCTTTCCGCCAATCAACCCACACACCCTCACACCCGCTCATCACTCCACTCTCCCACCGTTTACGCTCTCTAATTTAATAATACCATATAATTAATACCGCTTCCCATATAATTAACACGTCTTCCATATAACTAATACCGCCCCCCCATTTACCATACTCACTTTCATTTAATTTAAAGTTCGATTTTTTAATTTAAAGTTCTCTCCACCTTTTTTAAATAAATTTCCCCCTTCATCTCCATTTTAATTTTTTATTATTAAAAAGCCCTCTTTTCCATTTTTAATTATTCCCATTAATCTATTTTTAATTAATTTTTAATTAATTAAAAAAAAATGAAGAAAGAGAGAGAGGAAGAGAGAAAGACAGACAGAGAAAATGAACAAAGAAAAAGAAGAAAAAAAAAATGACATATCCGTACATGGACTATACATAGAGAAAATTGCAAACATTTGCATTGTGGTGCATTGATAAAAGGTTGATTTTCTCAAGAATTTTACATGTGAAGACAAGTTTTCCATCATGTTTAAAATGCCTATTTGAAGAAAAATTCGCCTACTTTAAAGGCTTCTTACACAAGTGTTTTCATCGTACATTTACAAAATATTTTTGCAGAGATATTGACATTGTATTGTGAGTGGAATTTGCATCTTCTTCATAGTTGCACCGCACTTGAGTTGTTCAAAAATTGTTGATTGTCCTCCATAATTTGAGATGATTTTTTACTTTGAGATTTCCAGAAGTTGGAAATTCTTTGGAGTCATTTGTATTTGTCGTTGAATCATATTCTAAATGGGTGCATTTTTGGTTGAAGTTTGCCACCCTTTCATTTATTTTTGAGCCTAAGTTGTTGAAATGGCTAAAATCAATGAGGCATTAGAGTTGTTGAGTAACCTCATTCATTCAAATGTTGATGATATGATAAGAATGAACAAGGATTCTTTGTAACATTCGAACTCGTTTACAAGATGCACAAGAAAAGATTGAGTTTTGGCAGCTTGGAATCTCAACTCCAACAAGACGAACTTCAAAGAAAGAGGTCAAAGATCGAACTCCGTTTCGTTCTAAGATTGTGAAGGACTCTCACCAGAAGAAAGAAGATAAATTGCGTTGATCCACATTCATACTTGCACAAGAGCGTATATACATGTAGATGCAAGAAGCTCAACCTCGCACTTCTCAAGCCCATCATCGTGACTTTGGGAAGAGCTTGTCCACAACAAGCACCGAAATGGTCTTGGATATGACAAGGATGTGTCCTTTCATATTCCATCACACCAAGCCCATCATATTTTAGAGTGTCGGATTCATGTATGACAAACTTCACCCGCAACCGTTCGCATCCCGCTCCGCTTCCACAAAAACAAACATTGTAAAATGCCAACATTGTGATCGAGTTGGCCATATGAAAGATCATTGTTTTGATCTTCATCCATGCAAGCACCGTGGTCGACACACTCATTCTTCGTATTGCATGTCGATGGGTAGTTTCCCAAGAACAAATATTCATCTTGATGGATCTCTTCTTGGAAATGGGCATCAACAACTCTAGAAGATGTTTAAGACACATGTTGTAACATGTTCACGAATATTGAGAAACTTGTAGTTGAGTTTTCGCCATCATCTCACCTTTTGTCCCCGGCTGTGGGGGAAATGGTGGTCGTGCCAAGCTTCGACATCGGGGACTGCTAACCCGAGCTACAATCTCTCATTCCATGTTTAGAGTTGTAGCCGTGTTCAAGCGAGCCCGAGCCACAATTCGTCATTCTAGATCGCAGATGTAGGCCAGAGACACGATGCCCATGAGCATGCCTTCAGCTGGTGGATAAACTTAAACCATCATCTTTGGTTGGTGGATTACCTAAAAACCATCACAGGTAGTAGACTCCTTCTTTTAGGTCGAAGGTCTCCTTTCATGTATGAGATTACTTTCCAGCAGAAGCCTTCAAATGGTTAGCTTTGGTTGAGTTCCAGAGAAAAATGTCAAAGCATTCCGTAGTTGTTGGTAATCCTAAAACCATCACAGTAGTATACCTCCCTATTTTAGGCTGAAGGTCTCCTTTTATATGAGGGAAAATTCCTCAGAGAAGCTTTAGCTTCTTGCCGCTTTTGGAAGAGTTCCGAAACCGCAACAAGTATGTTCCAGCTGTTGGTGGTCATCCTTAAACCACCTCTTTTTTCCAACATTTCAGAGTTGATTCAACAAGTGGCCGCCATTCATACTTTGCAAATTTGTATTGCTAAATCTTTTTTTTTTGGACTCACACATACCCCTTCGATTAAGGGGGGATGTTGAACACCTAATCCTACATGGGTATGTATGCGAAAAGTCATAATGGAGTCCAATTTAACAATACCTCCCATATAATTAATACCGCCTTTCCATATAATTAACACTGCCTTCCATATAACTAATACCGCCCCCCCATTTACCATCGCCCCTTCATTTAATTTTTATGTTCGATTTTTTTAATTTAAAGTTCTCCACCCTCCCTTTTTTTAAAATAAATTTCCCCCTTCATCTCCATTTTAAATTTTTATTATTAAAAAGCCCTTTCCATTTTTAATTATTCCTTATTAATCTATTTTTAATTAATTTTTAATTAATTAAAAAAAAAAACAAAGCAGAGAGAGAGGAAGAGAGAAAGAGCAAGATAGAGAAAATGAACAAGAAAAAAGAAGAAAATGACATATCAATACATGGACTATACATAGAGAAAATTGCGCATTTGCATTGTGGCATTGATAAAAGGTTGATTTTCTCAAGAATTTTACTTGTGAAGACAAGTTTGCCATCATGTTTAAAATAGCTATTTGAAGAAAAAAAATTCAGCCTACTTTAAAGGCTTCTTACACAAGTGTTTTCAACAGACATTTACAAAATATTTTTGCAGAGAGATATTGACATTGTATTGTGAGTGGAATTTGCATCTTCTTCATAGTTGCACCGCACTTGAGTTGTTCAAAAATTGTTGATTTTCCTCCATAATTTGAGGAGCATTTTTTACTTGAGATTTCCATATTGGAAATTCTTTGAGTCATTTGTATTTGTTGTTGAATCACATTCTAAACTATGCATTTTTGGTTGAAGGCGACACCTCTTTCATTTATTTTTGAGCCTAAGTTTGTTGAAATGGCTAAAATCAATGAGGCATTAGAGTTGTTGAGTAACCTCATTCATTCAAATGTTGATGATATGATAAGAATGAACAAGGATGCTCTTTGTAACATTCGAACTTTGTTTACAAGATGCACAAGAAAAGATTGAGTTTTGCAAACTTTGAATCTCAACTCCAACAAGACGAAATTCAAGAAAGAGTCACCATTCGAACCCGTTTCGTTCTAAGATTGTGAAGGACTCTCACCAGAAGAAAGAAGATAAAATTGCGCTGATCCACATTCATTTCTCATGACAAGAGCGTATATACATGTAGACGCAAATAGCTTCTAACCGCACTTCTCAAGCCCATCATCGTACCTTGGGAAGAGCTTGTCCACAACAAGCACCGAAATGGTCTTGGATATGACAAGGATGTGTCCTTTCATATTCCAAGACTACACCAAGCCCATCATATTTTAGAGTGTCACATTCATGTATGACAGCTTCACCCGTTAAATGTTCCGCATCCCCGTCTTCCGCTTCCACAACAACATTGTAAAATGCCAACACGGACGTAGCTCTTCTGCCATATGAAAGATCATTTTTTTGATCTTCATCCATGCAAGCACCGTGGTCGACACACTCATTCTTCCGTACGTATGCTTCGGTATTGCTTCCTACAAGAACAAAGATTCATTCGATGGATCTCTTCTTGAAATGTGGCATCAAATGTACCAAGAAGATGTTTAAGACACATGCCGTAACATGTTCACGAATATTGAGAAACTTGGTAGCTGAGTTTTCACCATCATCTCACCTCGTCCCCTCGACAGGGGGGGAAAATGGTGGTCATGTACAAGCTTCGACGTCGTATCAAAGACTCGAGCTACAATCTCTCATTCCATGTTTAGAGCGGTAGCCGAAGTTCAAGCGAGCCTGTCACAATTCGTCATTCTAGATTCGCAGATGTACGAGACACGATGCCCATGAGCATGCCTTCGCTTGGTGGATAAACTTAAACCATCATCTTTGGTTGGTGGATTACCTAAAACCATCACAAGTAGTAGACCTCCCTTTCTTTTAGGTCGGTCTCCTTTCATATATGAGGGACACTTCTCTGCCAGGTCAGCCTTTCGCTGCCTTTGGTCGGTGTCTCCAGAAATGCTTCAAAGCATTCCGTAGTTGTTGGTAATCCTAAAACCATCACGTAGTATACCTCCCTTATTTTAGGTTGAAGGTCTCCTTTATATGAGGGAAAATTCCCACAGGCTTTCGCCGCGCTTTGAAGAGTCTCGAAACTCGCAACAAGTTTTGCGTTCCAGTTGTTGGTGGCCATCCTTAAACCACCTATTTTTTTTCCAACATTTCGTAGAGTTGATTCAAAATTTCAAGTGCCGCCATGCATACTTTGAAAATTTGTATTACAACTCTTTTTCGGACTCACAATAAACCCCTTCGATTAAGGGGGATGTTGGAACTCCTAATCCTACATGGGTAGGTGTGGAATGTGAAAAGTCACAATGGAGTCCAAGTGACCTTCGAAGATGAAACGAAAGAGTCACACCATTGTACTATAAATGTACATCATGTATAATGGAAAATAAGAAAGCCTCACGCTTATCTCATTGTGTGTTGAGTCTCGTGTGTGTGTTTTTATTCTTCTCATACACCATGTGTGTGTTCAACATGGTGTTTAACATGGTATAAGAGCGGTGATTTGGCCGGCTCGCCTCCAAATTGAGTGAGCCAATTGTGTTTATGGCTTGTTCATATCCGCAAAATTTCTCGTTAATTCTTGCGCATTTTAAAGAGTTTCGTAGCAATTTTTGCCGCATTCATCCATCAAAGATTTTCTCTCGCAAAGATTCACAAATTTTCAATAAAAGAAGAAGCATTCCGTAAATTGGCGCATCGGTTTTGAGGAAGAGAAGCTAGTGCATCCGGGCTTTCACCGCTGATTCTTCCCGTAATTTCCATTTTAAATTTTACATTTTGGAGAGCCGTCGAGAATAATGTTTCAAAGTGGATTTCGAAAGGAAAATTTCCGAGTTTTTCATTGAAAAATATCCGTAAATTTCGGGTTTTTTAATGTGAAATATTTCTGCTAATACTATTAAATTCCGCAACTAGAGACGATCGTATATTTGAAAAAAATCTATTGTTATGAAGATCGAAATTCCGAAGTTGCCCTCATTTCGCATTTTCTCACACAAGAAAAAAAATACTCTCTTTTCTCGCCACATTTGTGAAATTTCTTCTCTCTTTATTCGCTCTCCTCGCTATTTAAAAAAATAAAAAAAAATAAAAAATAAAAAAAAAAACTTTCGTTTTCCTAACTCCGTCCTCGCCGCCCTACATAACGCTCTCTCTACCACCGCACCCTATGCCCCTAACTACATGTCCCCGCTCTAATTCCCCCCCCTCTCCTCACTCGAAATGCAACCCTTACGCATCTACCTGCCTCTCAAGGCCGCATCTCCCTCGCAACCTCTGCGCCCTACTCCCATGGCTCCGCTCGCCTACTTCGTCACCCTAACCCCCTCACCCTAATCCCAAACTCCACCGTCGACTCTCCATAGTTGGTGTCAAACAAATACCGTCTAATTTTTTTTCACCGTGCGTACAACACCCTACACCGTCGACTCTCTCCTCCATCTCCCTTACACTCCACGACCTCCGCCCACTCCTCACCCTACCCCGACCGCTCCCCCTACCTACCGCTAACCCCGCCCTCCTCTATGCACATACGTCCCCTACCACGCTCTACACCTTTCCGCCAATCAACCCACACACCCTCACACCCGCTCATCACTCCACTCTCCCATGGTTTACGCCCCCACCGAACAATACCTCCTATAATTAATACCGCTCCCATATAATTAACATTGTCTTCCATATAACTAATACCGCCCCCCATTTACCATACCTACTTACATTTAATTTTAAAGTTCGATTTTTTTTTAATTTAAAGTTCTCCACCCTCCCTTTTTTAAATAAATTTCCCTTCATCTCCATTTTAATTTTTTATTATTAAAAAAAAATCCCTCTTTCCATTTTTAATTATCTATTAATCTATTTTTAATTAATTTTTAATTAATTAAAAACAAAATAGAGAGAGAGGAAGAGAGAGAAAGAGCAGATAGAGAAAATGAACAAGAAAAAGAAGAAATGACATATCAATACATGGACTATACATGAGAAAATTGCGCATTTTCATTGTGGCATCAAGTAAAAGGCTGATTTTCTAAATAATTTTACATGTGAAGACAAGTTTGCCATCACAAGTTTAAAATTACTTATTTGAAGAAAAATTCAAATTGGGCTTTTTAAAGGCTTGCCATTAACCGTTTTTAATGCATATTTACAAAATATTTTTGCAGATATTGACATTGTATTGTGAGTGGAATTTGCATCTTCTTCATAGTTGCAATCAAGACTTGAGTTGTTCAAAAATTGTTGATTGTCCTCCATAATTTGAGGAGCAGATTTTTTACTAGATTTCCATAGTTGGAAATTCTTTGAGTCATTTGTATTTGTTGTTGAATCACATTCTAAACGGGTGCATTTTTGGTTGAAGCCAACACCTTCATTTATTTTGAGCCTAAGTCGTTGAAATGGCTAAAATCAATGAGGCATTAGAGTTGTTGAGTAACCTCATTCATTCAAATGTTGATGATATGATAAGAATGAACAAGGATGCTCTTTTGTAATATCTAAAACTTGTTTACAAGATGCACAAGAAAAGATTGAGTTTCATAGCTTGAATCTCAACTCAACAAGACTAACTTCAAAGAAAGAGTCACCATTCTCAACTCGTTTCTCGTTCTCGTAAGATTCTCAAGGACTCTCACCGTAAGAAAGAAGATAAAATTGAAGTTGATCCACATTCATTTCCTTTGCACAAGAGCAGATATACATGTAGATGCAGCTAGCTTCAACCTCGCACTTCTCAAGCCCATCATCGACTCTGGGAAGAGTCATTCACACAAGCACCGAAATGGTCTCTAGATATGACAAGGATGTCCTTTCATATTCTAGACTACACCAAGCCCATCATATATTTGCAGAGGCCGGATTCATGTATGACGCTTCACCCGCACCGTTTCCGCATCCTGCCCGCTTCCACAACAACAACATTGTAAAATGCCAACATTGTGATCGAGTTGGCCATATGAAAGATCATTACTTTGATCTTCATCCATGCAAGCACCGTGGTCGACACACTCATTCTTCTCGCATGCATGCTCGTATAGGAAGCCTCCTACAAGAACAAAGATTCATCTTGGATGGATCTCTTTGGAAATGGGCATCACGAAACAAGAAGATGTTTAAGACACATGTCGAACATGTCTTCACGAATATTGAGAAACTGGTGCTTGAGTTTTCGCCATCATCTTCACCCTTGTCCCCGCTGTGGGGGAAAATGGTGGTCATGTACAAGCTTCGACGTCGACTGCTGCAGCTCCGAGCGCGTCTCATTCCATGCTTGTTGCAGCGAAGTTCAAGCGAGCTCGAGCTACACCCGTCATTCTAGATTCAGAGATGTAGCTGCAGACACGGATGCCCATGAGCATGCCTTCGCTATGGATAAACTTAAACCATCATCTTTGGTTATGGATTACCTAAACCATCACGCGGTAGTACCCTCCTTCTTTAGGTCGAAGGTCTCCCTTTCATATATGAGGGGACACTTCTCTACCAAGCCTTCTGCCTTCTTGCTGCCTTTGGTTGAGTTCCAGGAAATGCTTCAAAGCATTCCAGCAGTTGTTGGTAATCCTAAACCATCACAGGTATACCTCCTTATTTTAGGTTGAAGGTCTCCCTTTTTATATGAGGGAAAATTCCCTCTGTGCGTAAGCGCCAAGCGCTTTGAAGAGTTCCTGAACTAACAAGTTTATGCTCAAAGAGCAGGCAGGTCATCCTTAAACCACCTCTTTTCCAACATCGCAGAGTTGATCAGCCCAAGTGTTGCCATGAATACTTTGCAAATTTAGGTTACAACTCTTTTCATCTACACATACCCTTCTGGATTATGGGGGATGTTGGAACACCCAATCCTACATGGGTAGGTGTGAATGCGAAAAGTCACAATGGAGTCCAAGCGACCTCGAAGATGAAACCAAGAGTCACACCATTGTACTATAAATGTACATCATGTATAATGGAAAAATAAGAAAGCCTCACGCTTATCCTTCATTGTGTGTTGAGTCTCGTGTGTGTTTTTATTCTTCTCATACACCATGTGTGTGTTCAACATGGTGTTTAACATGGTATCGTAGCTAGTGATTGCCGGCCTTCCTCCAAATTGAGGGTGAGCCATTTGTGTTTATGGATTGTCTATATCCGCAAAATTTCTCGCATTCTCATAAAGATTTGTGAGAGTTTCTCAGATTTACCCTTTGCCGCATTCATCCATCAAAGATTTTCTGCAAAGATTCACAACTTTTCAAAAGAAGAAGCATTCCGAAATTGGTAGCACCGGGTTTTGAGGAAGAGAAGCTTTGTGCATTCTATGTAGTTTTCAATAGCCTCATTCTTTCCGAAATTTCGTATTTTAAATTTTACATTTTGGAGAGCCGTTGAGAATAATGTTTCAAAGTGTGGATTTAAAGGAAAATTTCGAGTTTTTCATTGAAAAATATCTCGTAAATTTCGGGTTTTTTAATGTGAAAATATCAATACATTAAATTTTATGAACGAGGTAGAATAATCGTATATTTGAAAAAAAATTCCATTGCTTTAAGACTAAAATTTCGAAGTTGCCCTCATTTCGCATTTTCAGCCGGGAAGAAAAAAATACTCTCTTTTCGCCACATTTGTGAAATTTCTTCTCTTTATTCGCTTTCCCTCGCTATTTTAAAAAAAAAAATAAATAAATAAAAATAAAAAAAACTTTGCTCTCCTAACTCGTCCGTCTTCCCTACACAACGCTCTACCACCGCACTCACGCCCTTAACTACATGTCCCCGCTTTCCACCCCTCTCTCCTCACCTCGAAACGCAACCCCTTACGCATCTACCCAACTCTCACAAATAAACGCATCTCCCTTGCAACCTCTAGACCTACTCCCATGGCTCCGCCTCTTCCCTACGTCGCTACCCTACCCCTCACTCAATCCCAACCCACCGTCGCTCCATAGTTGGTGCTGTCAAATTGCCTCGATTTTTTTCACCGTGCGTGACAACACCCACCGTCGACTCTCCATCTCCCTTACACCCACGACCCGCCCACTCCTCAACCCTACCCCCGACCGCTCCCCCTACCCACCGCTAACCCCCGCCCTCCTCTATGAACATACGCCCTACCATACGCTCTACACCTTTCCGCCTATCAACCCACACACCCTCACACCCACTCATCACTCCACTCTCCCGTTTACTCTAATTTAACAATACCTCCCATATAATTAATACCGTTCCCATATAATTAACACCGTCTATAACTAAGACCGCCCCATTTACCATACTCGCCCTTCATTTAATTTTTTTGTGTTTTATTTTTTTAATTTAAAGTTCTCCACCCTCCTTTAAATAAATTTCATCTCCATTTTAATTTTTTATTATTAAAAAAGCCCTCTTTCCATTTTTAATTATTCCCATTAATCTATTTTTAATTAATTTTTAATTAATTAAAAAAAAAAACAAGAAAGAGAGGAAGAGAGAAAGAGCGTATAGAGAAAATGAACAAGAAAAAGAAGAAAATGACATATAAGACATGGACTATACATAGAGAAAATTGCGCATTTGCATTGTGGCATTGATAAAAGGTTGATTGTCAAGAATTTTACATGTGAAGACAAGTTTGCCATCATGTTTAAAACAACTATTTGAAGAAAAAATTCATCTACTTTAAAGGCTTCTTACACAAGTGTTTACCGCACATTTACAAAATATTTTCAAGAGATATCGACATTGTATTATGAGTGGAATTTGCATCTTCTTCATAGTTGCAATCAGTACTAGTTGTTCAAAAATTGTTGATTGTCCTCCATAATTTGAGGAGACATATTTTTACTTTGAGATTTCCATAGTACTCGGAGTCATTTGTATTTCATGGTTTAATCACATTCTAAACGGTGCATTTTTGGTTGAAGTCGACACCCTTTCATTTATTTTTGAGCCTAAGTTGTTGAAATGGCTAAAATCAATGAGGTGCATTAGAGTTGTTGAGTAACCTCATTCATTCAAATGTTGATGATATGATAAGAATGAACAAGGATGCTCTTTGTAACATTCGAACTTTTTTACAAGATGCAAGAAAAGATTGAGTTTTTTTGCAGCTTGGAATCTTAACTCCAACAAGACGAACTTCGAAAGAAAAGAGTCACCATTCCGAACCCGTTTCGTTCGTAAGATTGTGAAGGACTCTCACCAAACGAAGAAAGAAGATAAAATCGGCAGCGGATCCACATTCATTTCCTTGCACAAGAGCGTATACATGTAGATGCAAAGAAGCTCTCAACCCGCACTTCTCAAGCCCATCATCGTAATTGGGAAGAGCTTGTCCACAACAAGCACCGAAATGGTCTTGGATATGACAAGGATGTGTCCTTTCATGTCCCGTACTACACCAAGCCCATCATATTTTAGAGTGCCGGATTCATGTATGACAAGCCACCCGGGCACCGTTCCGCATCCCGCTCGTCTCCACAACAATAGATTGTAAAATGCCAACATTGTGATCGAGTTGACATATGAAAGATCATTGTTTTGATCTTCATCCATGCAAGCACTTTAGTACGACACACTCATTCTTCGTATTGCATGCTTCGTACAAGCCTCCTACAAGAACAAAGATTCATCTTGATCTCTTTCTTGGAAATGGGCATCACCAAACATAAGAAGATGTTTAAGACACATGTCGAACATGTTCACGAATACGAGAAATCAGCGGAGTTTTCGCATCATTCAACTTTGCCTCATAGGGAAAATGGTGGTCATGTACAAGCTTCGACATCGTATCAAGCGAGCTCCTCGAGCTACAATCTCTCATTCCATGTTTAGAGTTGTAGCCACAAGTTCAAGCGAGCCCGAGCCACAATTCGTCATTCTAGATTTAAAGATGTAGCCGTAGACACTCGATGTCATATGAGCATGCCTTCACTAGGATAACGAACCATCATCTTTGGTTTGGTGGATTACCTAAAACCACTGGCTGTGTAGTAGACCTCCTTCTTTTAGGCCGAAGGTCTCCCTTTCATATATGAGGGACACCTCTCTGGGCTATAAGCCTTCAACCTTCTCGCCGCCTTTGGTTGAGTTCCGCAGAAATGCTTCAAAGCATTTCGTAGTTGTTGGTAATCCTAAAACCATCACAAACGTAATATACATCCCTTATTTTAGGTCAATGGCCCCCTTTTATATGAGGGAAAATTCCTCTAGCATAAGCTTTCGGCCAAGGCTTTTGAAGGGTTCTGGAAATCGAATGTTTTGCCCAAAGGTTGGTGGTCATCCTTAAACCACCTCTTTTTCCAACATTTCAAAGAGTTGATCTTGTACTCATGTCAGCGCCATGCATACTTTGCAAATTTGTATTACAACTCTTTTCTGACTCACACATACCCTTCGGGGACAAGGGGGGATGTTGGAACACTCCAATCCTACATGGGTAGGTGGAATGCGAAAGTCACAATGGAGTCCTTAAGGACTTTTAAAGACAACCAGAGTCACACCATTGTACTAGAACAAGCATCATGTATGGCTGAAAATAAGAAACACGCCAGCATCCTTCATTGTGCGTTGAGTCTCTTTGTGTGTGTTTTTATTCTTCTCATACACCATGTGTGTGTTCAACATGGTGTTTACCATGGTATCGTAGCCGGTGAATTCTGCCTTGCTCCAAATTGAGTGAGCTACTTGTAAGCGTGGCTTGTTCATATCCGCAAAATTTCTTTGGTGTTCTTGCAAGATTTTAAAGAGAGTTTCTCGTAGCAAACTTTTGCCGCATTCATCCATCAAAGATTTTCTCGCAAGATTCACAAATTGTTTTTGGAAAAGAAGAAGCATTCAAATTGGCAACATCGGTTTTGAGAAGAGAAGCTTTGTGCATCCGAAGGTTTTCTCACCGCTCATTCTTCCGCAATTTCCGTATTTAAATTTTACATTTTGGAGAGTCATGGAGAATAGTGTTTCAAAGTGGATTAAAGGAAAATTTCCTTTAGTTTTTCATTGAAAAATTTCTCTCTAAATTCTCTGTTTTTTAATGAAATATTTCGACACATTAAATTTCGTAATGAGTAGATCACCGTATATTTAAAAAAAAAAAATCATATTTAAGACTGAAATTGTTGCCTCATTCGCATTTTCTACCTACTGGAAGAAAAAATACTCTCTTTTCTCGCCACATTTGTGAAATTTCTTCTCTTTTATTCTCCTCTCTCGCTATTTTAAAAATAAAAAATAAAAATAAAAATTAAAAAAAATAAAATAAAATAAAATAAAAAATAAAAAAAAACTTTTCTCCGAACTCCGGCTCCGTCTACTTAAGCATAACGCTCTACCACCGCACCCTACGCCCCTAACTACACGTCCCCGTCGACCTCTCTCACTCTCGCAACGCAACCCCTTACGCATCTACCTGGCCTCACAAGCCGCATCTCCTGCAACCTCTAAATACCCCATGGCTCCGCCTTCCCTACGTCGCTACCCTACCCTCACCTCGAATCCCAAGCTCCACCGTCGACTCTCCATAGTTGGTGTCAAACAACTGCCCCGATTTTTTCACCGTGCGTACAACACCCTACACCGTCGACTCTCCATCTCCCTTACACCCACGACCGCCCACTCCCTCAACCCTACCCTGACCGCCTCCCCTACCTACCTCGCTAACCCCCGCCCTCCTCTATGCACATACGCCCTACCATACGCTCTACACCTTTCCGCCAATCAACCCACACACCCTCACACTCGCTCATCACTCCACTCTCCCATGGTTTACGCCCCCAATTTAACAATACCTCCCATATAATTAATACCGCTCCCATAATTAACACCGTCTTCCATATAACTAATACCGCCCCCCATTTCACTATACCGCCCTTCATTTAATTTTTAAAGTTCGATTTTTAATTCTAAAGTTCTCCAATCTCTCCCTTTTTAAATAAATTTCCCTTCATCTCCATTTTAATTTTATTATTAAAAAGCTCCTCTTTCCATTTTTAATTATTCCTATTAATCTATTTTTAATTAATTTCTAATTAATTAAAAAAAACAAAGAGAGAGGAAGAGGTGAGAAAGAGCAGATAGAGAAAAAATGAATGTTAAAAAGAAGAAAATGACATATCAAGACATGGACTATACATAGAGAAAATTGCAGATTTGTATCATAGGGCATTGATAAAAGGTTGATTTTCCGAAGAATTTTACATGTGAAGACAAGTTTGCCATCATGTTTAAAACAACTATTTGAAGAAAAAATTCAGCTACTTTAAAGGCTTCTTACACAATCGTTTTCAAATACCGCACATTTACAAAATATTTTTGCAAAGATATTGACATTGTATTGCCGTGGAATTTGCATCTTCTTCAGTTGCACCGCACTTGATGTTCAAAATTGTTGATTGTCCTCCATAATTTGAGGAGCAGATTTTTTACTTTGAGATTTCCATAGTTGGAAATTTTTGGAGTCATTTGTAGGGATTGTTTGTTGAATCACATTCTAAACGGTGCATTTTTGGTTGAAGCCGACACCCTCTTCATTTATTTTTGAGCCTAAGTTGTTGAAATGGCTAAAATCAATGAGGCATTAGAGTTGTTGAGTAACCTCATTCATTCAAATGTTGATGATATGATAAGAATGAAAAAGGATGCTCTTTGTAACATTCGAACTTGTTTACAAGATGCACAAGAAAAGATTGAGTTTTGCGCTTGGAATCTCAACTCCAACAAGACGAACTTCAAGAAAAGAGTCACCATTCTGAACCCGTTTCTCGTTCGAAGATTGTGAAGGACTCTCACCAGAAGAAAGAAGATAAAATGCGCTGATCCACATTCATTTCTGGGACAAGAGCACGTATACATGTAGATGCAATGTCCAACCCGTACTTCTCAAGCCCATCATCAGACCTGGGGTGAGCTGTCCACAACAAGCACCGAAATGGTCTTGGATATGACAAGGCGTCCTTTCATATTCCAGACTACACCAAACCCATCATATTTAGAGTGCCGCATTCATGTATGATACCACCCATAGCCTGTTCCGCATCCCGCTCCGCTTCCACAACAACAGATTGTAAAATGCCAACATTGTGATCGAGTCGTCATATGAAAGATCATTGTTTTGATCTTCATCCATGCGTTAATCGTGTCTACACACTCATTCTTCAGACAGATGCTTCCGGTATTTAAGCCTCCTACAAGAACAAAGATTCATCTTGGATGGATCTCTTCTTGGAAATGGGCATCAACAACCAAGAAGATGTTTAAGACACATGTCGAACATGTTCACGAATATTGAGAAAACTCAGCTGAGTTTTCGCCATCATCTCACCTGTCCCCGACAGGGAAAATGGTGGTCATGTACAAGCTTCGACGTCGCATCAAGCGAGCTCGAGATACAATCTCTCATTCCATGTTTATAGTTGTAGCCACAAGCTCAAGCGAGCTCGAGCCACAACTCGCTCATTCCCAGATCTCGCAGATGTAGCCAGAGACACGGATTCCCATGAGCATGCCTTTAGTTGGTGGATAAACTTAAACCATCATATTTTGGTTGGTGGATTACCTAAAAACCATCATGTAGTAGACCTTCCTTCTTTTAGGTCGAAGGTCTCCTTCATATATGAGGGATATTTCAGCGTGCTTCTCAACTTCTTGCCGCCTTGGTTGAGTTCTAGGAAATGCTTCAAAGCATTCTAGAGTTGTTGGTAATCCTAAACCATCACGTATACCGCTTATTTTAGGGTTGAAGGTCTCCTTTTTATATGAGGGAAAATTCCCAGCGTGCTTTCGCCTTGCCGCTTTTGGAAGAGTTCCGTAAACCGCAATAAGTTTTGCGTTCCATGTTGTTGGTGGCATCCTTAAACCACCTCTTTTTCCAACATTTCGTAGAGTTGATTCAGCCCAAGTGCCGCCATGCATACTTTGCAAATTTGTATTAGCAACTCTTTTCTTGGACTCACACATGTCACTTTCCTGATTAAGGGGGATGTTGGAACACCTAATCCTACATGGGTAGGTGTGGAATGCGAAAAGTCACAATGGAGTCCAAGTGACCTGGGAAGATGAAACCAAGAGTCACACCATTGTACTACATAAATGTACATCATGTATAATGGAAAATAAGAAAGCCTCATGCTTATCCTTCATTGTGTGTTGAGTCTCTTGTGTGTGTGTTTTTATTCTTCTCATACACCATGTGTGTGTTCAACATGGTGTTTAACATGGCATCGCAGTGGGTGATTGCTGGCCTTGCTCCAAATTGAGTGAGCCATTTGTGTTTATGGCTTGTTCATATCCGCAAAATTTCGCGTTCTTGCGCATTTTATAGAGTTTCGTAGGCGTCCTTTTTGCCGCATTCATCCATCAAAGATTTTCTGCAGCATTCACAACCGTTTTGAAAAGAAGAAGCATTCGAAATCGCGCATCGGTTTTGAGGAAGAGAAGCTTTCAGGTATCCGAAGGTTTTCAATCGCTCATTCTTCCCGCAATTTCTCGCATTTTAAATTTTACATTTTGGAGAGCTGAGAATAGTGTTTCAAAGTGGATTTCGAAAGGAAAATTTCTCGAGTTTTTCATTGAAAAATATATGTAGATTTCCGGGGTTTTTTAATGTGAAATATTTCCGAATACTATTAAATTCTGTGAACGATAACGTACTCACCGTATATTTGAAAAAAATCGTTGTTTTGAAGACCGAAATTCTCGGTTGCCTCATTTCTCGCATTTTCTACCGGAAGCAAAAAAATACTCTCTTTTCGCCACATTTGTGAAATTTTCTCTTATTCTATCATATTTTAAAAATGAAAATAAAAATAAAAATTAAAAAAAATAAAATAAAATAAAATAAAAAATAAAAAAAACTTTTGCTTTTAACCCTCGGCCCGTCTACTCTACACAACGCTCTACTACCGCACCCTACGCCCCTAACTACACGTCCTCGCTCTAATTCTCTCTCCTCACTCGCAACCCCTTACGCATCTACCCGCCCTCTCAGCCGCATCTCCCTTGCAACCTCTAGCCCTACTCCCATGGCTCCGCCTTCCACGTCGCTACCCTACCCCCACCTCGAATCCCAAACTCCACCGTCGACTCTCCATAGTTGGTGTCAAACAACCGTCTCGATTTTTTCACCGTGCGTACAACACCCTACACCGTCGACTCTCCATCTCCCTTTACACCCACGACCCGCCCACTCTCAACCCTACCCCCGATCGCTCCCCTACCTTACCTCGCTAACCCCCCCGCCCTCCTCTATGCACATACGCCCCCTACCATACGCTCTACACCTTTTCCGCGCCAATCAACCCACACACCCTCACACCCGCTCATCACTCCACTCTCCCGCCCCGCTTACGCCCCAATTTAACAATACCTCCCATATAATTAATACCACTCCCATATAATTAACACTATCTTCCATATAACTAATACCGCCCCCGCATTTACCATACCGCCCTTCATTTAATTTTAAAGTTCGATTTTTTAATTTAAAGTTCTCCACCCTCCTTTTTTTTAAAATAAATTTCCCCCTTCATCTCCATTTTAATTTTTATTAAAAATCCCTCTTTCCATTTTTAATTATTCCCATTAATCTATTTTTAATTAATTAAAAAAAAAAACAAAGCAGAGAGAGAGGAAGAGAGAAAGAGCAAGAGAGAAAATGAATAGCAAAAAGAAGAAAATCTCATATCAAGACATGGAGTATACATAGAGAAAATTGGTACATTTTCATTGTGGCATTGATAAAAGGTTGATTTTCTCAAGAATTTTACATGTGAAGACAAGTTTGCCATCATGTTTAAAACAACTATTTGAAGAAAAAAATTCACCTACTTTAAAGGCTTCTTACACAAGTGTTTTCAAATACATTTACAAATATTTTTGCAGAGATATTAACATTGTATTGTCGCTGGAATTTGCATCTTCTTCATAGTTGCACCGCACTTGAGTTGTTCAAAATTGTTGATTGTCCTCCATACTGAGGAGCAGACATTTTTAACTTTGAGATTTCCATGTTTGGAAATTCTTTGGAGTCATTTGTATCATTGCTGAATCACATTCCCAAACAGCATTTTTGGTTGAAGCTTCTATTAATCTTCATTCATTTTTGAGCCTAAGTTGTTGAAATGGCTAAAATCAATGAGGCATTAGAGTTGTTGAGTAACCTCATTCATTCAAATGTTGATGATATGATAAGAATGAACAAGGATGGTCTTTGTAACAAATAAGTTGTTTACAAGATGCACAAGAAAAGATTGAGTTTTATGCAGCTTGAATCTCAACACCAACAAGACAAACTTCCGAAAAAGAGTCACCATTCGAACCCGTTTCTATTCAAGATTGTGAAGGACTCTACCAGAAGAAAGAAGATAAAAATTGTAGTTGATCCACATTCATTTCGCACAAGAGCAAACATATACATGTAGATGTAGCAGCTTCAACCGCATCTTCTCAAGCCCATCATCGACCTTTGGAAGAGCTTATCCACAACAAGCATCGAAATGGTCTTGGATATGACAAGGATGTGTCCTTTCATATTCCGCACTATACCAAGCCCATCATATTTTAGAGTGCCTAGACCATGTACATGCTTCTCCCGCAACCGTTCCATCCTCGCTCCGCTTCCACAACAACAACATTGTAAAATGCCAACATTGTGATCGAGTTGGCCATATGAAAGATCATTGCTTTGATCTTCATCCATGCAAGCACCGTGGTCGACACACTCATTCTTCTCGCATGATGCTCGCATGCAGCCTCCTACAAGAGCAAAGATTCATCTTCGATGGATCTCTTCTGGAAATGGGCATCAACAAATCAAGAAGATGTTTAAGACACATGTCGAACATGTTCACGAATATTGAGAAAACTTCTGCGCTGAGCGCCATCCTTCACCTTGTCCCCGATGGGGAAAATGGTGGTCATGTACAAGCTTCGGCCGTATCAAGCGAGCCCGAGCTACAACATCTCATTCCATGTTTAGAGTTGTAGCCGAAGTTCAAGCGAGCCCGAGCCACAATTCGTCATTCTAGATTTAGAGATGTAGCTGTACACACGATGCCCATGAGCATGCCTTTAGTTGGTGGATAAACTTAAACCATCATCTTTGGTTGATGGATTACCTAAAACCATCACATGTAGTAGACCTCCTTCTTTTAGGTCGAAGGTCTCTTTCATATATGAGGGACACTTCTCTAGCAAGCCTTCACTTCTGCCGCCTTTGGTTGGAGTTCCGTGAAATGCTTCAGCATTCCAGAGTTGTTGGTAATCCTAAAACCATCATAGGTAGTAGACCTCCTTATTTTAGGTTGAAGGTCTCCCTTTTATATGAGGGAAAATTCCTCACAGGTTTTCAATTTCTTGCCGCTTTGGAAGAGTTCCGTAACCGCAATAAGTTTAAGTGCTCTGTTGTTGGTGGTCATCCTTAAACCACCTCTTTTTCCAACATTTCGTAGAGTTGACGTTCTCAAGTGCCGCCATGCATACTTTGCAAATTTGTATTACAACTCTTTTCACCTTCACACATGCCTTCGGATTAAGGGGGATGTTGGAACACCTAATCCTACAGTAGGTGTGGAATGCGAAAAGTCACAATGGAGTCCAAGTGACCTTGGAAGATGAAAACCAAGAGTCACACCATTGTACTATAAATGTACATCATGTATAATGGAAAATAAGCAAAGCCTCTACGCTTATCCTTCATTGTGTGTTGAGTCTCTTGTGTGTGTTTTTATTCTTCTCATACACCATGTGTGTGTTCAACATGGTGTTTAACATGGTATCGTAGCGGGTGATTGGCCGGCCTTGCTCCAAATCGAGTGAGCCATTTGTGTTTATGGCTTGTTCATATCCGCAAAATTTCGGGCGTTCTTGCGCATTTTAGAGAGTTTCAGAGCAAATTCTTTGCCGCATTCATCCATCAAAGATTTTCTCAGCTGCTCACAAATCCGCTTTGAAAAGAAGCATTCCGTAAATTGCTAAAGATCGGGTTTTCGAGGAAGAGAAGCTTTTGTGCATCCGAAGGTTTTCTCACCAAGCCATTCTTCTTGCAATTTCTCGCATTTTAAATTTTACATTTTGGAGAGTCATGAGAATAGTGTTTCAAAGTGGATTTCCGGAAGGAAAATTTCCGAGTTTTTCATTGAAAAATATCTCTAAATTTCTCGGGTTTTTTAATGTGGAATATTTCGAATACTATTAAATTCGTAACTATAGATCATCGTATATTTGAAAAAAAAATCTCGTTGTTTTGAAGACTCGAAATTCCGAAGTTGCCCTCATTTCTCGCATTTTCTACCGCCGGGAAGAAAACACTTCTTCTCGCCACATTTGTGAAATTCTTTCTCTTTTATTCTACTCTCTCGCTATTTTAAAAATAAAAATAAAAATAAAAATAAAAAAATAAAAATAAATAAAATAAAAATAAAAAAAAAAACTTTGCTCTCCTAACTCCGGCTCGTCTCTGGCCTTACACAACGCCTACCACCGGCACCCACGCCCCTAACTACACATCCCCGCTCTAATTTCGCTCTCGCCCGCAACGTAACCCCTTTACGCATCTACCTGCGCCTCTCGCGCCGCATCTCCCTTGCAACCTCTAGCCCTACTCCCATGGCTCCGCCTACGTCGCTACCCTACCCCTCACCTCAAATCCCGTACTCCATCGTCGACTCTCCATAGTTGGTGTCAAACAAATTACCGATTTTTTTCACTCCGTGTACAACACCCTACACCATCGACTCTCCATCTCCGTTACAACGCACGACCCGCCCACTCTCAACCCTACCCCGACCGTTCCCCTACCTTACCTACTAACCCCGCCCTCCTCTATGCACATACGCCCCCCTACCATACGCTCTACACCTTTCCGCCAATCAACCCACACACTCTCACACCCGCTTTCATCACTCACTCTCCCACGTTTACGCCCCCACGAACAATACCTCCCATATAATTAATACCGCTCCCATATAATTAACACTGCCTTCCATATAACTAATACCGCCCCATTTACCATACCGCCCTTCATTTAATTTTTAAAGTTCGATTTTTTAATTTAAAGTTCTCCACCCTCCCTTTTTTAAATAAATTTCCATTCATCTCCATTTTAATTTTTTATTATTAAAAAGTCTCTCTTTCCATTTTTAATTATTCCCATTAATCTATTTTTTTAATTAATTAAAAAAAAACAGCAAAGAGAGAGAGGAAGAGAGAAAGAGCAGACAGAGAAAATGAACAAGAAAAAGAAGAAAATGAAATATCAAGACATGGACTATACATAGAGAAAATTGCATTTGCATTGTGGCATTGATAAAAGGTTGACGCTCAAGAATTTTACATGTGAAGACAAGTTTGCCATCATGTTTAAAACAACTATTTGAAGAAAATTCGCCTACTTTAAAGGCTTCTTACACAAGTGTTTTCAAATTTCAAGACATTTACAAATATTTTTGCAGATATTGACATTGTATTGTATGGAATTTGCATCTTCTTCATAGTTGGTAATCAGCATTTGAGTTGTTCAAAAATTGTTGATTGTCCTCCATAATTTGAGGAGCAAATTTTTAACTTTGAGATTTCCATAGTTGGAAATTTTTTGGAGTCATTTGTATTTGTTGTTGAATCACATTCTAAACGGGTGCATTTTTGGTTGAAGCCGACACCCTTTCATTCATTGTTGAGCTCATAACCCTCATTCATTCAAATGTTGATGATATGATAAGAATGAACAAGGATGCTCTTTGTAACATTCGAACTCTGTTTACAAGATGCACAAGAAAAGATTGAGGCTTTGCAGCTTGGAATCTCAACTCCAACAAGACAACTTCAAAGAAAGGAGTCACCATTCAACCCGTTTATCTGTATCATTGTGAAGGACTCACCAAGAAAGAAGATAAAACTGCGCTGATCCACATTCATTTCCTTGCACAAGAGCGTATATACATGTAGATGTGTAGCAGCTCAACCCGCACTTTTCTCAAGCCCATCATCGACCTTGGGAAGAGCTTCTCCACAACAGCACTCTAAATGGTCTTGGATATGACAAGGATGTGTCCTTTCATATTCCAGACTATACCAAGCCCATCATATTTTAGAGTGCCGATTCATGTATGACAAGCCACCCGCAAATGTCGCATCCCGGCCCGCTTCCACAACAACGTATTGTAAAATGCCAACATTGTGATCGAGTTGGCCAGTATGAAAGATCATTGTTTTGATCTTCATCCATGCAAGCACCGTGGTCGACACACTCAGCCTGCATGTATGCTTCGTACGTGCTTCCTACAAGAACAAAGATTCATCTTCGATGGATCTCTTCTGGAAATGGGCATCAACAACCAAGAAGATGTTTAAGACACATGTCAGAACATGTTCACGAATACGAGAAAAATTGCATGAGCTTTCGCCATCATCTCACCTTGTCCCCGACAGGGGGAAAATGGTGGTCAGTGTACAAGCTTCGACGTCGATCAAGCGATCCCGAGCTACAATCTCTCATTCCATGTTTAGAGTTGTAGCCAAGTCTGGTTAAGCGCAGCCCGAGCCACCCGTCATTCTAGATTCAAGATGTAGCTGCAGACACGGATGCCCATGAGCATGCCTTCATTGGTGGATAAAATTAAACCATTATCTTTGGTTGGTGGATTACCTTAAAACCATCAAGCAGTAGTAGACTTCCCTTCTTTTAGGTCGAAGGTCTCCTTTCATATATGAGGGATATCAGGGGTGGCCTTCAAACCTTCGCTACTTTGGTTGAGTTCCAAGAAATGCTTCAAAGCATTCCAGTAGTTGTTGGGGAACTTAAAACTATCGATGTAGTAGACCTCCCTTATTTTAGGTTGAAGGTCTCCTTTTATATGAGGGAAAATTCCCAGCGTGCTTTCGCCTCTTGCCGCTTTTGAAGAGTTCTCGGAACCGCAACAAGTTTTGCGTTCCGTGTTGGTGGTCATCCTTAAACCACCTCTTTTTTCCACATTTCAGAGAGTTGATTCAAACCCAAGTGCCGCCATGCATACTTTGCAAATTTGTATTACAACTCTTTTGTTGGACTCACACATACCCCTTCGACAAGGGGGATGTTGGAACACTTAATCCTACATGGGTAGGAATGCGAAAAGTCACAATGGATTCCATGACTTTGGAAGATGAAACCAAGAGTCACACCATTGTACTATTAATGTACATCATGTATAATGGAAAAATAAGAAAGCCTCACTATCCTTCATTGTGTGTTGAGTCTCTTTGTGTGTGTGTTTTTATTCTTCTCATACACCATGTGTGTGTTCAACATGGTGTTTAACATGGTATCGCAGCGGTGATTGCCGGCCTCGCTCCAAATTGAGTGAGCCATTTGTGTTTATGGATTGTTCATATCCGCAAAATTTCTATGCCTTTTGGCAGATTTTAGAGAGTTTATAGTTAGCCTCCTTTTGCCGCATTCATCCATCAAAGATTTTCATACATTCACAAATCTCCTTTAAAAGGCAGAAGCATTCGTAAATTGCGACCGGTTTTGAAGAAGAGAAGCTTGCGTGCATCCGGCTCTCTCACCGCTCATTCTTCCCGCAATTTCTCGCATTTTAATTTTACATTTTGGAGAGCCGTTGAGAATAATGTTTCCAAAGTGGATTTCTAAAAAGGAAAATTTCCGAGTTTTTCATTGAAAAATATCCGTAAATTTCCGGGTTTTTTAATGTGAAATATCAGTCACCACAATCTCTGAACTTATAGATCACCGTATATTTGAGAAAAAAATCTATTGTTTCAAGACTCAAAATTCCGAAGTTGCCTCATTTCGCATTTTCCGCCGGAAGAAAAAAAAATACTCTCTTTTCTCGCTACATTTGTGAAATTTTTATTCTCGTTCGTTATTTTAAAAAAATAAAAAAAAATTAAAATTAAAATTAAAAATTAAAAAAAATAAAAAAAAATAAAATAAAAATAAAAAACTTTGCTCTCTCTAACCCGGTCCGTCGGCCCTACACAACGCTCTACCACCGTACCCTATGCCTCAACTACGTCCCTCGCCGTAATTTCCCTCTCCTCACTCTTTAACGCAACCCCTTACGCATCTACCTACTCTCTCTCGCGCTCGCATCTCCCTTGCAACCTCTAGCCCTACTCCCATGGCTCCGCCTTCCCTACGTTGCTACCCTACCCCGTCACCTCGAATCCCAACCCACCGTCGACTCTCCATAGTTGGTGTGTCAAACACCGTCTCGATTTTTTCATTGTGCGTACAACACCCCACAATCAGTCGACTCCTCCATCTCCCTTACACCCACGACCCGCCCACTCCTCGCTAACCCTACCCCCGACCGCTCCCCCCACCCACCTCGCGAACCCCGCCCTCCCTCTATGCACATACGCCCCTACCATACCCCCCCCACACCTTTTCCGCCAATCAACCCACACACGACTTCATACCCGCCATCACTCCACTCTCCCACTCGCTTACGGCCCCAATTTAATAATACCTCCCATATAATTAATACCTGCCCCATATAATTAACACCGTCTTCCATATAACTAATACCGCCCCCATTTACCATAATCGCCTCATTTAATTTTTAAAGTTCGATTTTTTAATTTAAATTTCTCCACCCTCCCTTTAAATAAATTTCCTTCATCTCCATTTTAATTTTTTATTATTAAAAAGCCCTCTTTCCATTTATAATTATTCTGATAATCTATTTTTAATTAATTTTTAATTAATTAAAAAAAAAACACGTAGAGAGGAAGAGAGAAAGAGCGTATAGAGAAAATGAACAGAAGAAAAAGAAGAAAATGACATATCAAGACATGGACTATACATAGAGAAAATTGCGTATTTGCATTGTGGCATTGATAAAAGGTTGATTTTCCGAAGAATTTTACATGTGAAGACAAGTTTGCCATCATGTTTAAACAACTATTTTAGAAGAAAAAATTCACTTACTTTGAAGGCTTCTTACACAAGTGTTTTCACTACACATTTACCAAATATTTTTTGGCAGATATTGACATTGTATTGTGAGTGGAATTTGCATCTATTCATAGTTGCACCGCATTTGAGTTGTTCAAAAATTGTTGATTGTCCTCCATAATTTGAGGAGCAGATTTTTTACTTTGAGATTTCCATAGTTGAAATTCTTTGGAGTCATTTGCATTACCGTTGAATCACATTCTAAACTAGTGCATTTTTGGTTGAAGCCGACACCCTTTCATTTATTTTTGAGCCTAAGTTGTTGGAATGGATAAAATCAATGAGGCATTAGAGTTGAGTAACCTCATTCATTCAAATGTTGATGATATGATAAGAATGAAATAAGATGTTTTTTGTAACATTCGAACTTGTTTACAAGATGCACAAGAAAATATTAAGTTTTTTGCAAGCCAATCTCAACTCCAAATACCTAACTTCAAAGAAGAGTCACCATTCGAACTCAAGTCACTTAAGATTGTGAAGGACTCACCAAGAAAGAAGATAAAATTGCAGTTGATCCACATTCATTTCGTACAAGCATAGTATATACATGTAGATGCAAGTAGTCCAACTCCGCACTTCTCAAGTCCATCATCGTACCTTGGGAAGAGCTTGTCCACAACAAGCACCGAAATGGTCTTCGATATGACAAGGATGTGTCCTTTCATATTCCACTACACCAAGCCCATCATATTTTAGAGTGCCGATTCATGTATGACAGCCACGTGGCAAATTGCCTGCATCCCGCTCCGCTTCCACAACAACAGACAAATGCCAACATTGTGATCGAGTTGGCCATATGAAAGATCATTGTTTTGATCTTCATCCATGCAAGACCGTGGTCGACACATCGTATTTACAGACAAGTTTGCATTTAAGCCTCCTACAAGAACAAAGATTCATCTTGGATGGATCTCTTCTGGAAATGGGCATCAACAACAAGAAGATGTTTAAGACACATGTCGTAACATGTTCACGAATATTGAGAAACTGTGCAGCTGAGTTTTCGCCATCATCTCACCTTGTTCCCGACAGGGGGAACAGGTCATGTACAAGCTTCAACGTCGTATCAAGCGAGCTCCGAGCTAAATCTCTCATTCCATGTTTAGAGTTGTAGCCAAAAGTTCAAGAGAGCCCGAGCCACAATTCGTCATTCTAGATCTCGCAGATGTAGCTGCAGACACGATGCCCATGAGCATGCCTTCGCCTGGTGGATAAACTTAAACCATCATCTTTGGTTGGTGGATTACCTAAACCACTACGTAGTATACCTCCCTTCTCAGTCGAAGGTCTCCTTTCATATATGCGTAGGACACTTCCCAGCGTGCTCGCCTTCGCTGCCTTGTTGAGTTCCAGGAAATGCTTCAAAGCATTCCGTAGTTGTTGGTAATCCCAAACCGTCACAGTAGTAGACTCTATTTTAGGTTGAAGTTCTCCCTTTTTATATGAGGGAAAATTCCTCTAGCGTGCTTTCGCCGTCAGCTTTGAAGAGTTCCAAACCTGCAACAAGTTTTGCGTTCCGGTGTTGGTGGTCATCCTTAAACCACCTCTTTTTTCCAACATTTCGTAGAGTTGATTCAGCCCAAGTGTCGCCATGCATACTTTGCATTTGTATTACAAATCTTTCTCGACTCACACATACCCCTTCTGACATGATGTTGGAACACCTAATCCAACATGGGTAGGTGTGGAATGCGAAAGTCATAATGGATTCCAAGTGACTCGAAGATGAAACCAAGAGTCACACCATTGTACTATAAATGTACATCATGTATAATGGAAAAATAAGAAAGCCTCACGCTTATCCTTCATCGTGTGTTGAGTCTCTTGTGTGTGTTTTTATTCTTCATACACCATGTGTGTGTTCAACATGGTGTTTAACATGGTACGTAGCGGTGATTGTTGGCCTCGTCTAAATTGAGGAGCTTCATTTGTGTTTATTGCTTGTTCATATTCGCAAAATTTTCGGCGTTCATAGCATTTTAGAGAGTTTCTGTGAAATAGCCTTTTTGCCGCATTCATCCATCAAAGATTTTCTCGCAAAGATTCACAAATCTCGCTTTGAAAAGAAGAAGTATCTGTAAATTACAAAGACTAGTTTTGAAGAAGAGAAGCCAGGCATTCGAAGGTTTTCTACCGCTTCATTCCTCCCGCAATTTCTCGCATTTTAAATTTTACATTTTGGAGAGTCATGAGAATAATGTTTCAAAGTGGATTGAAATAGGCAATTTCGAGTTTTTCATTGAAAAATATCCGTAAATCATTTTTTAATGTGAAATATCACTACACCCCCCGTGCCTGAGTAGATCGTATATTTGAAAAAAAAATCCGTTGTTTTGAAGACTAAATTCGAAGTTGCCCTCATTTCGCATTTTCCGCTCGCTCGGAAGAAAAAAAATACTCTCTTTTCTCGCTACATTTGTACTTTCTTATTCTCGCTCTCCGTCGTTTTAAAAATAAAAATAAAAATTAAAATAAAAATTAAAAAAATAAAATAAAATCAAATAAAAAGAAAAAAAACTTTGTTTCTCCTAACTCCGGCCTCGTCGACCTACATTAAACGCTCTACCAACCGCACCTACGCCCCTAACTACACGTCCCCTCGCTCTAATTTCTCTCCTCACTCTCGCAACGCAACCCCTTACGCATCTACCCAACTCTCACAGCCGCATCTCCCCTCGCAACCTCAGCCCTAATCCCATGGCTCCGCCTCTTCCCTACGTCGCTACCCTACCCCCTCACTCAATCCCAAACTCCACCGTCGACCTCCATAGTTGGTGTCAAACAACCGACCGATTTTTTCACCGTGCGTACAACACCCTACACCGTCACTCTCCATCTCCCTTACACCTACGACCCGCCCACTCCTCAACCCTACCCCGACCACTTCCCCTACCCACCGCTAACCCCGCCCTCCTCTATGCACATACGCCCTACCATATCGCCACACCTTTCCGCCAATCAACCCACACACCCTCACACCCGCTCAATACCCACTCTCCCACTCGCTTACGCCCCACCTTAACAATACCTCCTATATAATTAATACCGCTCCCATATAATTAACACCGCCTTCCATATAACTAATACCGCCCCCCCATTTACCATACTCGCCCTTCTTCATTTAATTTTTAAAGTTCGATTTTTTAATTTAAAGTTCTCCACCCTCCTTTTTTTAAATAAATTTCTCCCTTCATCTCCATTTTAATTTTTTATTATTAAAAAGCCCCTCTTTCCATTTTTAATTATTCCCATTAATCTATTTTTAATTAATTTTTAATTAATTAAAAAAAAAAACAAAACAGAGAGAGAGGAAGAGAGAGAAAGAGCAGACAGAGAAAATGAACATCAAAAAAGAAGAAAATGACATATCAAGATATGGACTATACATAGAGAAAATTTGCATTTGCATTATGGCATTGATAAAAGGTTGATTTTCTCAAGAATTTTACATGTGAAGACAAGTTTTCCATCATGTTTAAAACAACTATTCAAGAAAATTCAGCTACTTTAAAGGCTTACACAAGTGTTTTCAGCCGCACATTTACAAAATATTTTTGGCAAGAGATATTGACATTGTATTGTGAGTGGAAATTTGCATCTTCTTCATAGTTGCACCGCACTTGAGCTTGTTCAAAACGTTGATTGTCCCTTCACTTGAGGAGCAGCATTGTTTACTTTGAGATTTCCATAGTTGGAAATTATTTTGGAGTCATTTGTATTTGTTTTTGAATCACATTCTAAACGGTGCATTTTTGGTTGAAGCCGACACCCTTTCATTTATTTTTGAGCCTAAGTTGTTGAAATGGCTAAAATCAATGAGGCATTGTAGTTGTTTAGTAACCTCATTCATTCAAATGTCGATGATATGATAAGAATGAACAAGGATGCTCTTGTAACATTCCGAACTTGTTTACAAGATGCACAATAAAAGATTGAGTTTTGCAAGCTTGGAATCTCAACTCCAACAAGACAAACTCTTGGAAGAAAGAGTCACCATTCTCAACCCGTTTCCGTTCAAGATCATGGAAGGACTCTAATTGTAATAGAAAGAAGATAAAATTGCACGATCCACATTCATTTCCTTGCACAAGAGCAGATATACATGTAGATGCAAAGTACTAACTCGCACTTCTCAAGCCCATCATCGTACCTTGGAAGAGCTTGTCCACAACAAGCACCGAAATGGTCTTGGATATGACAAGGATGTGTCCTTTCATATTCCGTACTCACACCAAGCCCATCATATTTTAGAGTGCCTATCTATGTATGACAAGCTTCACCGACAAATGTTTCCAGATCCCGTTCTCCGTCAACAACAAATTGTCAACCCGAAACTTTAATCTGCCTCATTTTGAATGTGTTTCATCCACGCAATTGGTCCGATATATGTCTACTTGTGGCTTCACCCCAAACCATATCTTCGAGGAATATCCGTCCAAATGTGCTCCTTGAACCCTTTGTTTGCCCGCCACCACATCCACCATCCGCATGTACCCGAATGAGAAAGCCTCTATCATCTTCAGGCCGGGATCTCCCGAGAGATTTTCCAGGGTGTAAATTTCATCGCCATTAGTTGGTCATTTATGATTTCCGTGAGTCGTCTTATCCCCGAGGTGAGTCCATTTCACATGCAAATTCCATTATGAGGTAGTCGTAAATGAATCTTTGGCTCTTTTGTAGTTATCTTCTGGTGCCTCAAACAGTCATTGCTCAAAGAGGAAATGTACACCGCTCGGTTGGGTTCTGAGGCGTTGTTCCGCCACCGAAATGGTGTCAATGGTGTATCTGCACTTTTGTAGTGCCTCATCATTTTACCCGCTATTAGGTAGCAGAAAATTTGACTACTAGACTGTTGATGAGGTCTATCTTCGCCTCTTCCCTCCTCTTCTTGTCTCATATTTCTTATAGTAATCACAAGCCTCACACCTTCTTGGCTCTCTTAGACACACTCCGGAATGTCATTGAGACATCCTTCCCTTCGCCGATAATCCCGTAAGCTCATTGATATCCTCTACATGTATCTAATTTCGCCCTAGCCACAATGATCCATTCTAGAGTCTCGCTTGGTAGGAATTTCATGCACTACATTTCGCTCCCGTTGTTCCAAACACCGGGGAGGTTCCCTCGAGGTTTAGTATTATCGATCTCCGGATACCTCTGGAACTCCGTATTCATTCTTTTCGTTGCTTCCCTTCCTCCTTCGTAGCATAGTTCTCTATGTACCGCCTTCATAGCCGTACCGATATGAATATGTGAAATCAGGTCAAATCGCTGATGCATTGCCTACGACTCACTCAACGATTCCATCCTCTCGAATTCTCTCATCGGCCTCTGGCTCGATGACCGCCGGGTGCTGCCTTTGTCATATTCATCCTTATTTTGTATACTTGGAGGGCTATTCCTCGATCTCTTTCTGTGAATTTTCTACTCGGACTATCTTTTGAACTTCCTTCATGAAATTTCACTTGTTGCCTGTACCGTTTCTTGTTCTAACTCATAATTTTCCCAAGATTCTCGTGCTTTCTTCTTTCATGCGTATTAAGTAATGTAACCGACACAAATGAGTTTGATGAGACCCCATAACTAAATAATTTTTCTCGTCTCTCCCGCGGTTATAATCATGCGATTAGTTACCGTGTTGAGGTGTGTTCTGACATTGTTGACTCAGGTCTTCGAGATTGGGGTAGACATGATGGGTATTGTTTATGGCTTATGGGAAAATTTATTATGGTATGGTTGTTACTAATTATGGAAGTTAACAAATCCGAGTGATCCTACTGATTGACATTGGTACGATGGTTTATTATGATAAAATGATGTTTAACAGTTTGGCTTTCCGACACATATGATGTGTTAGATACTACCCTCCCCCCCCCCCCCCGACCACAATTGGTTGCGATGTGGCCCGCATCACAACAAGATGGTTTTACTCTCGCATAATGATTTATTTTTATCGTGATTCCTATTCCCATTTCTCATCTCGTGCGAGAGAGTTATCGACTCAATCTATTTTTATTCTACTCCATCGACTCTCTTTATTATGAGTTATTTAAAAATAAATAAATGATGAAACTTACTTCGCATATTTCAAAGGCACCCTTCACTCCATCCTTGTAATACTTGGCCATCTAGCCGCGCCAACCGAATTGCGCCTAAATATTAATTTCAATGACATGGTATGGTCCCATCCACGTTGCATTTTGAGTTTGCTTGGAACTTTTGAAATTTGTTTTCGTACAACATAACTTTTCCTTCGATTGTGAACTTCTTATGTTTGATATGACGGGCCATGCCAAGTTTTCTTCTATCTTTCTTTTGGACCATCTCGTGGAATTCTCGCCAGAATCGTCTTCTTCAAGCTCTTGTAGCTCATGGAGGTATTCGATTGAGTCTTCCTCCGTCGATGTACCGTTGGAAGGACACTTGGTATGATAAATTCAAAGGTGTACCACCGCTTCTCTCCCATACACCAGACATGGAAAGGAGTTTGATTGTGAAACCTTTTTCGCCTGTCCTATATGCCCATAATGTTGTATCACTCATCCTAGTCATCCCGACTGCATTGAATATCTTGTTTATTCTCTTTTTTCTAAGATCTTATTAAATTCTTCAAATCTGCCCATTGTTTCCGAGGGTGGTTCGATCGCTCTTATGATGCTTCTTTACCTACAAATTATCTAACATAGACTTGATTGTTGTATTGATGAAGTGTGTACCTTGATCACTAGTTAGGCTTTTGGGGCATCCAAATATGCCAATGATATTTTCAAAAAGGAACTTCGTCGTAAGTCAGCAATATTTCATCTAAGCCGCTCTACCCATCTTCAGGTGGATAACTGCTATAAAAAATATGTACCTTGCTCCGTGAATGTCTTGCCACAAAATTGGCCCTACGCAACGTCCCATTTTTCAAATGGTTGTAGTGCTCTTATTGCAGTTGAAGTGGAAACTCATCTGGATTTGATGGACGTCTCATTATTTGGTAGAAATCACATTTTTTTACATATGATTTACTATCTTTATGTACTATGGGCCACCATAACCCCGTTTGTAATATTTTCTGAAGTGAGGGTTTGTGCTAACAGATGGCCCCCCGCAACTCCTAATGATACTCCCACAATATATCCTTCCGTTTCATGGTCCTTGATATATCTCCCCAAGACCCTGTCCAACCCCATATTATACATTTGTCCTTGCTATCAATTGATGCTCACCAATTTCACTACTAAATGCATTTTTTGAGTCGTCGTGTATTCGCCTGGGTACTCTGGCCCTATTGCCGTTAGAAAAAATATATATTATAGAGCAATGAGACACATAAAATATGTGGAAAACACAAGAACACAAAACACATAAAACCAGAGACACATATACGTGGTTCACCTGGCTTGGGCTACGTCCACCCCGAAAGCCAGTCCTTCCTTTCTATTATCCAACAAAATGAAGAGACACAAACTACACTGCATCCACCGTAATATCCTCTCGTTCTCTCTCACAAGCCTCCCCCAACTGCCGCTTGAGAATACACATAAATGGCCGTTAAAATATAATAGCCTCATACAAAGCAAGGGCTTCTTCTAGGAAAACTCAAATTAAACATATCCACCCTCTACCATCGCATCATCCACCTAAATAAGCGGCCCAAATTGACCAGAAATTACTATACTTTTACAAGGAAATTTTACATCTCGTTTTTAGCTTCCAAGCCATTTCAAAACTCTTCGCCATGGGTAGCTCCATAAGTCGAGATTCAACCCCCTTGACCTCGAAAGTAGTAAGCGACTACTTGCGCGTTGCCGCCCATTACAAAAGGTACTCCATGTTGTGATACAAAAATAAACAAGATAATCAAAGCCCACACCCAGAAGCCCAGACATACTGAGGTTCAGTGAGTCGGGGATGGATTTTACTTTGAAGTGGTTAGAATTCAGTAACCGATCATCCAAGGATCCCCCACTTTCCATTTTCCCCCAAATTCTCTTTGATAAATGGTCATGACCTATGTTTAACTTTCCGGTTTCACTATCACTTCGAAGGTGTTCTCTCGAACAATAGGAGCCACCGCATATCCTTCAAGCGCAAAGCTGAGTAACCGGTACTTCAATGCCGAGTGGTCCTTGAAGAATTTGAACGTAACTCCTGTGAGGTAATGGCTAAACTTCGAAGGGAATACACCATTGTAAGAGCTTCTCGTTTTATTGTTGTGTAGTTTTTTTCAATGGCCGACAACTTCCGCTCGTTAAAATACTAGATGATCAACATAAATTTCTCCCGGGCCGAGCTAACACCGCTCATAATGCAATGCCGGAGACGTAAATATGACGGAATTTTTGTCCTGCTTAGGATGGACCAAGATGGGTGCACTTGCTAGCTTTTCTTTCAATGTATTGAGGGCACTAGTGCATTCAGTCCAACCGAATTGCTCTAACTTCCACAACAAATTTTCCAATAGTGTTTTCGTTAGCTTTGCATATTTACTTGATGAATATTTTATGCGTACATGGTATGCCCAAGTAGTGATCTTAACTATTTTAGAGTGTCTAGTGATTCTATGTTAATAATGATTGTTACTTTTGTCGGATCCACACATACACCCCGTTTACAAACAACATGTCCTAGCAAATAAATTTCAAAAGGTACGACAAATATAAATTTCTTTAGAATGAGTGGGAAACTGGAGTTGTCTACATCTCATTAAAAATTATTCTCAAAGAAGGTTAGTTCTATTTTTTAGTAAGTTTTAAACTCATTCAATCATCCATGTATACCTCATGAATTTGTGGATATATTTCGAAATGCCGCTATCACTATTCGTGAAAACACCGTTGGCGCATTATTCGGCCCAAAGGGCATGACATGGTATGTGAATGATCCTATCTTGGTTGTAAAAGTGGTCTTCTTCGTCTTATTCAAATTATTCTCACTGGGTGATACCTCGATAAACCATATGTGAATGAATAGGCTTCATTTCTTGCCACATCATTGCCGAGCACCTCATCTAAACGGGGAGTGGGAAATGGATCATGTATACATGCATTGTTGAGGATTCTAGAATAAACACATACTATACTCATATTTTTCCATTTTTCGTATGGAAATGGGACCGACCCACTGCCTTCCTCTACCGGAAAAATCAGCCCCATTTTCAACATTTTATCTATTTCTCGCTTTGACTTACTTTCCTTTACCCTTGATTTAGACAAGTAAGGTCTATGCTTCATTGTTTTGGCAACAAAGCCTCAAGACTATGCATTTCCCCCATGTCCCCTTTTATCCCATTTAGCCTCCGTCATCGAGGATGGTAATATGTCTTCATATTCCCGTAAAAGGTCAAAGATCTCCTTGGTCGTTTTTGTATCCCAAGAGTCACCAATGGACACTTTTTTGGGTTTATCCGAGGTTCCAATGTTCAGCTTTCTTAGTCCTCAAGGGTAGAAGATGTAGTCCCTTCCGTTGTTGGTTCTTCTTGTATATCCCGCTTCCCCTTCTTTTATGGCTTGTAGTCTTCGTGTAACCGGTTTTGTTTCTCCTTCAAAAGAAAAACATTACGTAAACTTTTCCACAACTACTTTCCAGGTGCTAGTTCCTCTCTTTCTTTAGTTAAGTACCAGGCTCCGTGGAATTATGTCTAGTGAATGTATAAAATTGTGCATCTACAGATATTCTAGATACCCCGATTTCTTTTTCCAAGCTTGTACTCACAATTTTCTAAATTCTTCGTGGGGGCCGAATCCTCGGTACTTCTCAATGAATCGTGGTCCCCGCATCCTCCTTGAAATCAAGCCTAGTGCTATTGCAACATCTTCCCATCTCAAGTGAGTTGCGATGGTTGATCCACCATTTCGATGACGTGGATCATAGTGCTACATCCATAAGAGGTACTATATGTTTTATCGGTGTACTTTTCTTCTCTACTTTTGCAATAAATGTATTTACAACATTCATATTTGATAGAGTCGAATATCCCCTTACCTCAGCCTCCAATCTAGTTGACTTCTTGGATATTAGCACATCTTCTTGTATTAGTCTCATATCCTCCCTATTTCTAGTCATCCCAACCTATTTCCCTGGGCCCAAGTCCGAACTCGAATGCTTCTCCACTTATGGTCCCTCCCCGCTATGGGATTGATATAGTCTTCTTCCCTACCATCATTTGGTAAAGGTGATCGAGAAGTTGAGCATCTTCTCCGTTGTCACCAGTCATACACGGGTCCCCGATATGGGTCAAGTGGCCGAGTGACCTCGACTTCCCCATCTTCAAATATCATCGTCTTCTTTTTCAAGTCGATCACCGCATATTTCTCAAAGGCCCAATCTATCCTTAACGACGCAGGATAGAGATCCTTGTCCCCCATGATATCTATCGCTTCAAAATCCGTGTATGTTTTTACCCCGCAACATCAACTTCGACCTTTTCTAGCCTTCCTATGGGAAATGCAAGATTGATTTGCTACAAGTGAGTTGTTTTGGTGAGTATGTCGTATTTGGCTCTGCTTCCCACGTCTTTCGGGTAGAATGTTGACATCCGATCCTAGGTCGAGCATGGTGTCTTTGATTTGAAATCCCATGACTCGAGTGTCTACGAAAATTCCTTTCCCCTCGTTTCTTATCTTATTTATTTTTATCCTTCTTATGTATCTCTCGGGTTGAATCTCTTAACTCAGCTTCCGTGTTTTCCGTACACCAATTTAGATTTTGCTTCGGTTGTTCCGCATTGGTGCATTGGTTACAATTTTAAAAATAATCGAAACCATTCCTCAATCATTCGTACTTTTATGGGATTGCTTTTATTTTTCTACCGCCGGCTATGGAAGCTCAATGCCTTTTTCTCCCCATTTGGGAAACTGCTTTCCACTTCCTCCTTAAAAATATTTCTTTCTATCTCTCCGTCCGAAAGTAGTTTTTGGGGATGCTAGCTTGATCAGCTTTATCGTGTCTACATTCTATGTATCATCCCTCGTTATCTTTCCTCCTTTGGTTATTATGGCTACATTTTTCATAGCATAAGCCTCTACTATTTTTGGTTCTGCATTCATCAGATTCGCTCCTCTCCGTATGGCTCTTTCTCCCACCTCTTAATTAATTCTCAGAAAGTCTTCGCCTGGGTGTATATTCTCCGTACCGAGAGCACCATGGTTTTTTGGGTAGTGGACATTCCTCGCTATGTGTCCTTCGGTCATAGTTGTATCACCCTCACTGTCCTCTTCCTCCAGCTCGCTTCCCTCTCATTCCTCCTCCTCGTCCCCTGAGCCTCATTCACTCTATAAGATGGTCTATCCAATCATTCTCGCTAATGCATCAAGAGCTATACATTGCTCGCATTATGTGTTGTGGAAGCGCATAATTCACAATATGTATTGTTTGGAACGTCGGAGGATGACCAATGCCTTTGCATATTTCGTAGTATTTGGTTTAAAAATCGATTCTCATGGAGGGGGAACCCCCGGAAAGGGGTTACGATCGGCATAATCACCGGGTGTTTATCTACAATAAATCCCCCAACCGGTGGAGTCCCTTGTTTTCATGCTACCGGCTCCCCGCATTCTTCCCCCACAACCCGAGCATTCTATGGCCACGTGTCCATCCATCGATAATTGGTACACCATACATTGGACTCCGTGTGCCGCATCGCCGAATGTCCTTCAACTTCTCCGTTAAACTCGGCTATTCGATGTTGTAGCCCCAATATGGAAGGGTGGTCTTGAACTCGCTTCTCCTCCTAAGAACTCTTGGCGGATACCTCGCCATAGCTCATCTTCATAGCTTGCTCTGTGGCATCTTTGCTACCACCTTCTCGTTGTGTCGATGGAGTTCTCACAATCTAAGAAGTGCTTTAATAAACCAATCTCGTTGATGATTCTCCGATGAACTGCAACTCGCCTTCCCACCGCATCCTTGAACCTCTCATCGTGTCCCATGCCGTTTCACCCTCTCATCGTTTAATCTCCCATAGCTCGATAACCCTTGCCGGACCGTCCGATGTAACTTAAATTCTTTGACAAATTCTTTCTTTACATCGTCTATCGTTGGGTTTGGATGAGCTTTGGACCATTTAATGAACCAACGAAGAGCCCTCGTTAGAGTAGTCTAGAACTCGATCAACTTAACCGCTCGGTGTTTGTCGAGCCCTCCATATCGCCAGGATACGGTGTTGGTCCACATCATCATTGCCTCTCCTGCAGAACTCCGGGGTATTGTGTAAACGTATCCCGCTCATATTTATTTGTATGGATGGTACTAAAATAAAACCTCTACTTCCCCGGGCCGTGAATTTGCGTTACTAGCACTATAGCTAGTAGATATATGTACTATAGTCTTAATACTATTCAACTCGATAAACTCCCATAACTTAAAAAAATTTATCCGGAAGTTGGTAAAGTATTAGGGGAAGGTTGGGACTAGAGATACTTGAACTTTGGGGAATAGAGTTACCTTGAATTACGAGTGCCGACCTCTCGAAATAGTTTCTCCATCGCAACATGCAACTCTACATTAGATATCTCCTGGCGCTCATCCTCCACATTAGACTTTTCTCCCTTTTCTCTTGGGCCGGGCTCCTATACACTTTCCTAACTTTTCGATGGTCCCTTCTATTCCTTGAGATCCCGTCTCGACCTTCCATTTCCTTTGTCATTTGCGGCCTTTCTCCTTATCCCGTCGACTACTTTCCTACTTCTCAAAATCCTTCATCACTCTTTTCCGCCACTTCTCAAAGAATTGCGCCTTCAAAGTTCTCGTCACTCTCTCAATATATACTAGAGGTTCCGCCATCCATATCCCTATTCCCCCCTTCTAACTTACTTGTAGTATCTTTCCCTCGCCCTCCCTTCCACTCAGAGGTTTAAGTCTCCATATTGGGAGTTTTTGGGAATTCTATCAAACCCTCATCCACTATTAAATCTTTGATCCACAACGGGATTTCCTTCAATAGTTCCCCGCAATCCGTATCCGAATACATTTCCCGCTTTTGAAAAGGATTGTAACACTTACCGCGAATTCCATAATGTATCCTTCCAAGGTAGATTGTACCCAACAATCTATAGCTTGGGTCAAATCTATGTCTAACCAATGGGAGGATACTAGGTCCACATGTGTCCACTTACAACAAACCCTACGGACACCTGAAGTGACTTGAATTGTAGTCTCCAAAACAATTATGTTCTTCGAGAAAATTTCCCTCTAAAATTTCATACGTGTCACTCGCATTCGTAAATAGGACTCGATCCTTAACAATTTTATCCCTCTCGAAGGTCAGAAGCCCACAAGGTAATATGAACCGGTCTAAGTGGTTATCCCACCAAATAGTTCTTTTCAGACATCCACGATACCATGATCTAAATCCTAAACAGAATGTGTCCGGAAATGGAACCATTTAGGAAAAGTGGGAGGTTCTCCGAATGGGTGACCGCAGTGTCTGCTGTGGATAGAGGCTAACAAGGTTTCGCGTATTCTAGCACAAAGTCGACATTTTCACCCTACTCCAAGGAGCAGAGCGTCTCACCCGAGGTGCATGTCACAGGACCTTAGTAAGGTTAGAGACGTATCAAGTATCAGCCATACAAACTGGGCGAAGAGAAACTAAAGGAGCTTGAAACAAAAAAAGGATTCGTTAATATACATACAGTTTACCATTAAACATGTTCATGATGTAATTAAAATTCTAAAACGGAGGGAATTCACAATAAGCAACTAACACACTCAACTAAGAACATCAAACACAACAAAACCATATTTCATTATCATTATAAATAGAACATACCTACCCATAGAGTCTGTCATACAGGATTCAAGATAAAATAGATCTAACAGCTCTCCTATGGCCTCTCCACAACCTCTTCGTGACCAAGTCTCTCCTCTACACTGCTGATTGCCTTTTCTCGCTCTCCACCGAAGCTATTACTTTCTTTCTGATTATTGGGAGTTTTTTTGATCGGTTTTGGTTCCCCATTCCTTCCATCTCGCATCGTTTCTCCACAATCGTCGTGCTACCTATCTCCCAACTATCCGCAACCGTGACAGCCTCTCCCCGCTCGTCTACCGTGATTGCGTTTCTCCCCCACCTATTATCCTGTAACTCAAACTATTTCTTTTCCAAAACAAAGGCCCCAATAGGATGGAATTAAATCTCGATATTCAAATGTTGGTGGAAAATTTTTGGTTTTACAGATATATAAAGTTGAGACAATTAAGACCCTGTGTCTTCTACAACCTTTATCCATTCTGTCAACGTTGGGAGGAGATTTCAAAGGATTTTATCATAGGTTTACCTAAGTTCAAGGAAAGAGTGTCATCATGGTGGTAGTTGCTGATATATACTAAGTATGCACACTTTGTGCATTATGTCATCCATTTAAAGCAAGTACAATTACTACCGCATTTATGGAAACAATTCAAAAGCTACATGGAAATCCAAAGATTATTGTAAGACAGAGATCCCATTTTTTACCGGAAATTTTTGGATGGAATTATTTTCTTGTTTGGGTAATCAACTAGCTCATAGGTCACATCTTATCATCTTCAATCCGATGGTCAAACTGAGATAGTGAATAAATGTTTGGAAGGGATATCTTCATTGTTTGGGTCCTATAAGAAAACACAATGGGTCAAGTGGCTACCTCGCCGAGACAGCTCCTTCCATACCGGAGCAAAAATGACCCCATTTAAGGCACTTTATGGATATCATCAACCGTCCATCACATCTTATTTAAGAGAAAATTATAAGGTTCAAGCAAAGGTAAGATCACATCGACCATCAACACTGTTCTCCAACTCTTAAAGGATAACCTAAATTTGGCACAAAAATCCAATGAAACAATAGGTAGATCAACATTGCAACGAGAGAAGTTTTGATGTAGGAGACCGGGTATTTTTATGGCTACAACCATACAAACAAATTTCCTCAAGCAAGCTAAGAAGATATTAAATTATCGCCAAAGTACTATGGTCCTTACAAGTGGTTAAAAAGATTGATACTATGGCATACAAATGAGTTTCCTCGCTTTCCTGAAGTGCATCTAAGCCTTTCCATGTTTCATGCTTAAGAAGGTTATAGGGGACAAACTTCCGGGGCTCAAACAATATTTCCAGAACTTGATGAGGAAGGAAAAATCATATTGGAACCTCGATGTACTATGGAAACAAGAACTCGACAAGCCTACGAAATCGATCAATTTCTGCATTCACCAAATGGAAGAACTTACCCAATTAAGATTCTACATGGGAGGATGAGAATTTTATACAAAAGCATCCGATCTACTCAAGCATTGAGGACAACACCTTTTTTGAAGGAGAGGGGCATGTTGTGTCCCATATTACTAGTATAGTGCCTTATTGTTGTTAGTGTAACCTTCTTTATTGTTATTTTTGTACCCCCGTAACCCCAATATTGTTATTATTGCGCCTTCTACATTATTATTGTTAGGTCGGATAGGATTATATTTGCATCCGTGGACTCATATATAGAAGGAGGTTTTGGTCATTTGTATCATCCAAGAATTGTTCATTTATGTAATGTATTGGAGGTTTCCCCTTGGAAGTATTGATTTTCTAAGGCGTTGATCTCTCTTTTTATTCTATTTTTTGGAGTTTGTTTCATAACATGAGGCTTGCACACGAACAATACCTAAAGAACATAAAGAAGAAACGAATCTCAAGTGGGTCAAAGATTAAAGCGCACTAGGAACCTTCGAGGGGAATACAAATTGGAAAGGGGGGGAAATAAAAAAATATAGTAGCCATGGCACATCAATGCAAATATCTCGTAAACCATTAGAATATTTCTAGTCATAGGAAGGAGAATTTCTTGAACAGATCCATAGCTTAACCCAAAACAAAAAGAAGATGAAAGAATAAGAATTCATGGCTACGGATTCAAGCATACAAGTGGGAGTGCTAAAGCATTAACATGGATGAGAAGACCATGTGTACATCAAAGGTATAATGAGGTGACCCGAGTACTTTAGCAACAAGAATAAAAGGAAATGAATAACTCTTCCACATAAATATACAAGTCAAGAAGACAAGAGTTTATGCCATGTTCACCTTAATCACATGAAAATATCATCGTGGAGTATAGGTTGGTAATCAAATTGGGATTGTGAGTTCATGATCATGTGGCTCATGTCCATTGGGCTGGGTAAATAAGGTTGTGGAAATAAACTTAACCAAATAGTGTAAAACTAGATTTACATTGCACGTTGATTTTGTTGATGAATTAGAACTAGATGTGTCTCTGATGTGCGAAGTGGTGTTTGGAACTCCCTATATGTACAATATTCATGTAAATATCCAACCAAATAATACCTCATCAAGGATTAAAAATCCTTCACCATCAATGAGAATAGGTAAAAGTCAAAAATTTCAATGGTAAGTTCAAACCAACCAAGAAATTGATCAATTTTAGCAAGAAGTATGTTTTACTATTTTGAAGAGAAAATCATTCTATAGAAGATTTAATGAAAGAAAAGAATTCCTAGAGGGGTGTACTAAGGGAAAAAAAAACAACAATAATCAAAAGAATTTATATTGGGCATATAAGGGTGTGTTCTATGATCTTAAAGGGGTATCCACCAAGAGGGGAGTGGCACACGAGATCCAACTATTGACGAACTTTGTTATAACCCTATTTTCCACTCCATTATAGGAAACCCAAGTTCAACTTACCCCCGCGCTATCTAGAATGCATCCCCCTTTCTAGTTGGTCATATTATATAAGTTCATTATATCCTTTGGGAGAATTCATCTCGACACCTAGCTCGAGAAGTCAAGAAACTTCTATAATAATGGAGTCTTCTAGCCAACTCATACACAAGTGGCTCAAAGCTGATATCCTTGGGTGTGACAAAATCTAGAAATATTTTTCACAATTATGATTTTTTTCTCAATTATCTCAATTATGAAATAATTATTATCTCATAGTTATAATTTTTTGAAAAATTATTTATGAGAAATTACTCAATTATGTTATTATGAGAACTTATGTAATTCCACTCCTTTAACATGGAAAAAATATCACGTAAGTAAAAGAAAAGGTGAAAGGGGATACTCTAGCTATAAAGAGGTAAGTTGAACTTGGGTTTTCTCACTATAATGGAGTGGAAAATAGTTATAAAAAACTCCCATTGCCAAAAATTAGGTTTTACAAGTAGTTTGTGATAAAATTAATCGAGGGTGATGAAGCAATTGAAATTGCTACTAGAATAGGTGTCATTCGACCAAGTACATTACCATGTGGTTTAGCCATCATCATCAGGCCAAATATGGATGGGACTCGTGAATGTGTTAGATAGGTCCCTGGGCTCCAAAAATAGAATCATAAGTCCCATCAATCCACTCCTAGGCACATAAAACAATGTTTGACTCCACATTTTTCACTTAATGGTATATTTTTCCTAGATTAATAGTTCATAGGAATCGATGTGGTTCTCATACTTTGACCTCATTAATATGTTTATTGTGCAATACTTATAAATAATTTGAGTGGATTCTGAAGAATATATCACTTGAGAGATTCTAAGGATTTCTCCTTTGCTGCGGTGGAGTGACTCAAAGTCAATTAGCTAAGAGAAATTAATGCCTCCTCTTGTTGGTGCAAGTTAGATATGGGGAAGGATCCCTTAATTTTAGGATTTTGGGAAATGAAGCCCTCTCTCTTAAGGAGGATGCTCCCTCACCTAATGTATAAATAGGAGATTTGAGTTTTCTCTTGAGGTCATAGAATAATAATATCCTAGGAATATCGAAGGGTTTGAATATTTCGAGAAAGTTTTATTAAATATTATATTTCCTTGTACGACAAATTTTATATTAATGGAAGAAATTAATCATTTTCCAATTTTTAGTTTGGTTCCCCTTCAAGGACTCTGAACATCCTTGCCTTCATATCCATCTTATATTTTTGTTTTTATTATTTTAATTCTTTGCATTTGATTCATTTAGCTTTCTGAATCAACATTCCTGGAAATTACAATTTGATAGGTTTGTGCTTGGTTAAGTAGGTAGTTTTATGAAATAATTTTTTTTTTCAAGTCATTTATAAAATATTTCAATCTCTTACATCACTCATATTTCTTATCATTGCATTTTGAAGTCCCTTTCTATTTCATTTCATTTGTTGTTACCAGTAATTATTACATAGGGTGAATAGGACTTGGTTTCATAATGTTGAAACTTATAATTATTTTTCTATGCATTTACAAGCTAATTAATACAATTTCCCATCATTCATACCCTTTCTCTCACCTATATTTTCATTGTAATTTTTCGTCTTATCGATTTTTCTTGTAGCAAAACAAGGATCCCGTAGTAGCAAGAAACCAACCCATTTTTTTCACCTATTTTAGCAATAAACTCTTGAGTTAGTTTTCTTAACATATTAGAACATGTTTGGGATGTTGAGGACGAAATTTGGAAGATTAGAGATATCATGAAGTATCCTTTATATGCTTATCAGATGATTTTTTGAGTGTTGTTTTTAGCTTTTGGTAACATAGATTTCAAGTTTTGCCAAGATTTTATTTTCAAGAAAAGTGTGTTTTCTATTTCTTGCAATGAATGATAGGTATGTGCCATTTCACTCTAAAATTTGTTTATGAAATTCTCACTTTTCCGTAGCATAAGTAGAATGGAAACTTAACCGTATTTATGTTAAGCTAACCTACACTACAACATCTCTCACTTGCATGAGGATTAGAAAATTAAAGAGATAGTTAATTCTACACATATACTGTTGACCCATCTTAAGTTTGTATGAACCTCAAGTTGATAATTAAAGTTGAGACCTTGGGAGTTGCAACATTATTGTTGTAATACCGAGGGCCATCACTTTTCGTGCCATTGGGAGGTGTCAAGGTATGCACTACCTTTTTCTTTAACTAATTCACTATTTTTTCTTTATTTTGTCTTATGCAAAAATAAAAACAAAAATTAATTAGCATTCATTCAAATTAAAAATTTGTTAGAATTTTTGTTCTTTTACACCTCGTTAATTAGGGACAAGCCATGAATTTGTTTCGAAAACTCCCACTTCTACTAAAATCCAACCTTTTCGCCTGGCTCAAATTTCGTGCCATGTCCACATGGACCTTTGAGGACCTTTTGAGTGAGCTAGCAAGGATTTTTAAGGGGTTTGTAGGAGGAGAAAATCCTTTTAAATCCTACTAATATTATGGCTAAAATACAACCTAAAGTATTTTTATTCCCCATTAGAGAGACAAATGGAGAAACAAAAATAAAAGATATTAACCCATTTGTACTTTCATGCTTATATGGCCTAGCCAAAAAATATCATAACACCTTTATGTTTCTGTTTGCTGTTGTATGTAGAACTTATGACTACACCATAGATGAGAAAAAGCTCAAGATTTTTCCTTCCACATTGAAGGATGTATCTCTCCAATGGTTCATGAGCCTTGATTTTATCACAACTTGGGATAAAATGCAACAAGATTTTAACAATAAGTATCAAGATTATTATGGATAAAGGGATTAATATATGATGTTTTCATAAGGAATCAAGAGGGAAATGAGTATTTAAAGGACTATGAGGAAAGGTTCCAACCGAGTTACGTAAGGGGACACAATTTTTCTTTGGGACCAAAATCCTTAAATATTATACTATTGAGAGGATTCAAATAGGCTCATGGAAACTCTCAAATTATTATCTAATGGATATATATACCAACTCACCCATGATGAGATTAAGAAAGTTTTAAAAATCATTTTAGAGCCACTAGTAAAAAAGGTAGAATGGGAAAAAGCTGGTAAGTTCTTCTTTCCTCTTTTCTTACAAAAATGAAATAGAATGAATTTTAGAAGATATGAAAAAAACAAAAATATTAGACACATTTTCCATGCAAATGGATAATTTGAAAAATTAGGAAAAAACAATAAGTCTAAAGGTTTTTATCAAGGAACAAAAAGGGAGCATGGAGCAATCAGGTCTCACTAATTAATAAAAAGAAAACCATAAAAGTATGAAGGAAATTTCAACAAGGTATGAATTTCCCTTCTTATTTAAATTATAATTACAATTCTCAATATCGGCATCGGTATCCTCATAATCCTTTACCATGTCCTATGCCCACTCCTTCGACATATTCTTCTCAACCTCGTTATTCCTCCCTTTCAACCATATTTTAACCAACCTCCTCAACGATGGCTAATCCATCATAGGAGGCTTCGTGTGTCCCAACCACTTGCTTTTATACCGTCTAACACAGGCACCCCATATTTATCCTCCAAAGAAACCCAAAATTCCTACTCAACCAAATCCCAATCCTAATAACAAGTAAACTTAATTTTGTTTATAATGGACAAACTCCTTATCAAACCTATTTTGTAGAGGTCCAAGAGATTAAACTTAGGCAAGTGAAGGTTATTCAAAACCATCCACCTTTTCCTAATGAATATAATGAGAAATATAAAGAGAATCTTGTGCCTTAGATCATTCACCAAAAACATTCCTACCGGGCCATTGAAATTCAAAAGAGACAAACACCCCGAAGAAGTTGAACTTCTAGGAGAACTAAAAAATATGTGTAAAAATATCTCTCCTCCAAGCCATCAAGGATATTATCTTATAATAAATTTATCAAATAAGAATGCCTTAAAATTCCCGGAAGGAATAGAAGAAATTTCCCTACCATAAATGTTATCGGGGCAACTAGTTGATGTGATGCTTGGGTGAGTAATAATCCCTAATTATTTAGAACCTATAAGCCCAATGGTATATGTGCATATAAAAATATTGCAATGCCAAACACTCTCATTGATCTAGGAGTTGTAATTAATATCACGACCAAAGGAAAATATGTTGCTTAACCTCCAAGTTTATAAAGACTACTTTTCATCGTGTTACAACTCGTCGCCGCATCCACAAGAGAGCCAAATAGCATAATCAAAGATGTAATCGATTCCATTGACTCATAGAAATATCCAATAGATATCCTTTCCCTCTCGTCCTAAAACCAATTTCACGTGGTTAATATGCTCGTTTTAGGGATATCTTGGTTAGCTATTGTTGATGTATATATCATTTGTAGGGCTAGAAACATGACAATTACTAATAGTAAGTCCCCAAAACAACTTATACTATATACCCAGATTAACATCTTATTAAATCTATTCTTTCCTACATGGGTAGAAGAAGAAGAGAAGACTGACCTCATCAATTATCCTATGTGTACCATATAAGCAACCCTCAACAACAAGAAAGCTTATGCAAGATAACTTTAATTGGCAATTTTCTACAAAATCAGATAATTTGTTGTTATGGAAATTGATGGGATGAAAGAGAATTTATCCCTAGGAAATCCTAGATATTCCAAGGATAGTTTATGGGAATAATTATTGACTATTGATTCTGATAAAATAAATAAAAAATGGTGGAAATCAACCCTCCAAAACTCAAGTTAAAATTTAGCTCCCTCACTTTCAGCTAATTAAGAGGATCAATTGCTCACCGCCTTGAGGTAGCACATTATTGCATTTGCATGGGATTACAAGGGTATGAAGGGTATACATGCATTTTTATTCACCCATCATATATACATAAAATTAGATCACAATCCAATTAATCAACCTTAAAGGAAAGTGAATCATGGTTTAAAGGACATTGTCAAGCAAGAATTGTAGAGATTACTTCACAGATTCATTTATTCAAGCTTAGTTAGTAAATGGGTATCTCCTTCCGGTTATTGTTCCAAAAAATAATGGAAAATGTAGAATTTGTGTCGATTACAAGGAACTTAATAAATCCATAAGGAAATATCATTTTCCTTTTCCTTTATCGAGCAATTCCCGGATGTACTGTGGGAAAAATTTATTTTACTTCGATGGGTTCAAAGGATATAATTAGATCCAAACCACCCAAGATCGTGATAAACCACTTTCACTTGTCCTCGGGGGACTTTATTTTTATAAGGTCCTCAAATTTTTCTTATGTAATTCCCCGCCACTTTCCAAATGGCTTCGCTTAGTATCTTTTCCCGATCTTGTACATGATTCAATAAAAAATTGTATGGATGAATTCAAACCCGTGGGAATTAATTTCATGATCTCTCTCCAATATTAGAAGGCATTGGAAATATGTGGGGAGATAAACCTCAAGCCATGTTGCCATGAAAAATTATTTTTCCTAATGAATGAGGGAGTTGTTATAGGACATTTGCCTTAAAATGGATTCAAGTCAATCCTAAATATGTTGATAATCATTAAACACCTTCATGTACCTCAAAAACAAAGAATTCCAAAAAGTTTATTAGGTGGGCTTTCACGGTAATATAAGAGGTTTATAATGGATTTTAGTACAATTTCCTCCAATTTATTTTCCTTGTTGACCAAAGATGTTGAGTTTTGTTGGATGGATCCTTATCAAAAAGAATTTAAGAGAATAAAGGAAAAGTTAATGACAACACATATTCTTAGAGTCCCTAATTGGACCTTCCTTAACATTGACACAAATGCATTAGGAAAGGAAATTGAGCATATTTAGGTCAACTTGAGGTAAAATTAATTATGCAATATATTTAATTAGTAAGAATCTATTAAAGTCTTAATTGAATTACATTGTAACTAAAAACATTTCCCTGTTTTTATGCATTCTTTGAATAGTTTTAGACACTATATTACCTATTACCGCGTTTACACATACTAATCATCCAAAAATTAACATTTTGATGAGAAAACCATATTTAAATGCTAGGATAATCAAGTGGCTATTTATTTTACATTAGTTTGATTTATCCATTGTTGACAATCCAGGGAAAGAATATGTTGTTGCATATTTATTTTCAAGATTAACCTTTTCTATAGATGAAGGGCCGATTGATGACCACTTCAGATGAGAATATCTTTTCCACCTCACTTATTTCTCCATGATTTTCTAACACTTCCAGATATCTAGCCATTGACCAACTCCCCTCCTTACATGTATTCAAGGGATAAATGAAATATCATTAAAATTAGTGCCTCTCCGTAATTGGATTGTTGGAAGCTTGTTCAACTTGGGAGCTGATCAAGTTTAAGAAGTCAGTAGGAGGGAGGATGAGGTATAGAGACCTCTTAGCTTTCATGGACCTTTTGGAGTTAATTTTCCTACAAGAAGGATATACTATAAGATTCTACAAGAAGAATACCTTTTTCCAAACTCTCTCCATAAGGATGCCTAAATATACACTACACAATGTGATGAGTGTTAAAGAATAAAAGCCACAAGGAAATATGAAATACCCCTTCAATATCCAATGTATTTTGATCCATTTAAGAAATGGTACATGGAATTAATTTTTCCTATTGATCCCCCATCCAAACAAAAAATATATCGAAGGTATGTATCGATAAATTAACTAAATGAGTTGAAGTAAAACTATTAAAGACAACCACAAAGAAAAATGTAGCTAAGTTCTTAAGGTAGAAATTTTTCCACAAGTTTGGTTTTCTAAGATATTTTGTGATAGATAAAGGTACCAAATTTACTACCAACCTAATCGAGGGATAAGGAATAAACATCACATTTGCCATCAAAATTACACTCCCTACTACCCCTAAGAAAATGGGAAAGCAACAGGTCACCAATAGAGCCTTAAAGAACACTCATACTAAGGTAATTAGTGGTGACGGGAAATATTGGGCAAAAAATATTTGTTAAGGACACTTGGGCCTACAATACCATTTGGGAAACCACCATTGGTTTCACTCCCCATGAGATAATTTATGAAATAAGGCTTTAATGAGTTGATTTTTTGGAATACAATACTTTGAGGATGGCATCTTTACTAGATATGGATTTGACCAATGCACAAAATAAAAGGATACAATAACTAAATTCTGGATATATATGATTCGTACCTTGTTGCATATCGTAGGAGTCTAATACAAATGAAAATATGGCATGATAGATACATTAGAATCAGAGCTTCCAAGAGGGTGATCGGGCTTTCTTATATAACTCTGTGTTCAATGACTTGTAAAGGAAAATCATGACTATATGGTTGGGGCTTTGCTAGTGGAAACTTTCTAGAAATAGTTTTGTTAGGATCAACCATAGATGAGGAAATATATCTCACTATTAATGAATGTTTGCTAAACCGAAATTTTGCTGTGAAGCACATTTCTAGGGCTAAATTTATGGTTTCAATAAGTAAGGAGTTGAATGTGATTGAGAGCAATCCTGCTCCCAACGATTCTAGTTTGGACTTAAAAGAGAAAAGAAAGAATAATAAATCTCAAGTGAAAACTTCCTTTGTGGCATTTGAGACAAGATAATTCTACTAAAACCTCCATGAGGCAACATGATGCCTAGAAAAAATAGAACTGAATGGTTTCGTATGAAAACCTCTTTTGAGTTGTCGTAAGAGGTTTGTTGGCTAAACTCATGAGGTTTACTGATCCAGAAAAGAAATAAAGAAAACATATTGACTTTAATATTATTGAAAATACTTCAAAATTTTGAAACAATCAAAGTCAACCAAAATGCATAAAATACAGTATACTGAACTTTTCAAGAAATTATGATTTCTCAAGGTTGACACAATTGATATCCTTGTACCATTTTCCATTCCCTTACATCATTCCCAACATCATCCATCTCTTATTCCCCCACTTTCCATGCTTCGCATCATTCCCGGAATGTAATAGAAATACTTATTCTTGCAGCTACAAATCCATGCTTTATGAATATTTTCCAAAGGAGAGCACCAATAGGGTTCTAATTATTTTCCTTTCCATTTCAAAGTTTCACCAGCCCTCTCAATAATTTCACCCTATTCCAATTGTAGTGTACCATTTCCTTCACTTTGTCATCACATACAAACTCAAAATCTTCTCCATCCACATTTCCGATTCATCCTTTTCGAATTATCAAGCCACCGCATCGCTAAGGATATTTACACTTATCTTGAAAGGTCTATATACCTTTTATAGGAAACTACATAGTCATGTAGTAAGCTACAAAGGCCCTATAGACCCATGTTTTTCAAACATATAAGGAAATATATTTCCCTACAAATTTCACAAGTCCGTACATCCTTGAAATTGATGAAGAATGTAGCTACAAGGTCCCTTGTATATTACTATAAGAGAACTATACACAAGAAGCAACATTAACACAATATTTGAAGCACTTGCAAACCATGGAATTCATAAAAAATAGGCTTCCAAAAGGTAAACATGAGATATGATTCTCAATTATCTTTGAATTAATCTTAAGAATAGTGTAAATACCTTCTTTTCGCACAACATAAAGGTTCAAATAGTTACAGATGAAATATACACAATAATTCAACACCCACTTTTCCTAAGGTTCTCTTCTCCACATGTGCTGCATAAGTAAGATAAACGGCGGTTTTACCTTGTCTCATTCAAAAAAGGTGGCCATTTTTTTAATGATGTAATAGTCGAGGTGGTGAATACCCTAAGAATTATGCCGTGATCGGGAGCAAGAGATGGGACAAATAAACACTATGTGTTAAGTCTCATCCCTACCAACCCATACATGGAAACCAAATTCTCCAAAATAGAATAAAAGAGATATCAACACCTTATAAATAAGCCACTTCGAGGGGCAACCTCCAATACATTACATGAATGAAAAAAAAATTCTTTGATGATACAAATGACAAAACCTCCTTTCTATATAGGAGTCCATGGGGCCATAATGTAATCCTAGTGGGGCCACAATGTAATCCTAGCCGACCTAACAATAATAATGTAAGGGCACAATAATAATAATATGTGGGTTTCGTGGTACAACAATAAAAATAAGGGGGGATACACTAACATAACAAGGACTATACTATTAATATAGGGACTTAACATGCCCCTCTCCTTCAAATAAGTGTTGTCCTCAACGCCATTGATTATTTCATGATGCTTCTCGTATAAAATTCTCATCCTCCCATGTGGAATCTCCCACAGAAAGTTCTTCCACTCCCCCCGAGATACTCGAAATTGATCATACTTGTCGAGTTCTTTTTTCGTGATCGCTTTCCAGAACTTCTTTAATGTGGTGTTGATCTTCCCGTTATTTCATTAGATTCTACACCAAAGTTAGGTCATCCTTCGGGAGTCGGAGAACTGTTGTTGATGCTCGATGTGATCTTCCACTAATTTATCATCCATATTAGCTATTATTTGACCCCTCAAACCATCCAAATTAGCCTCCATTTCTTCTTTTAAACCATCTATGTCATCTTCGTTGCTCTTCGTAAGATCAAAATTTGTTGCACTTGGTATCGTAATTTTGATATCTCATACCGCAATTCTTCCTCTTCATGCGTCATAGTATAGATTTTTGAGGGCTTAATGGGTATGGAATCTTTTCGAGGCATTATAGAACCCGCATCGATAGAAATCTCTAAAATATGCCCTTGAAATCACTTCAAACTGCTTCTCCAACAAATGTTATGCAATTTTAAAACCAAATACACACCTTTTTCTTGCTTTGAGAAGCTCGATATTGAAACTCGAATTATCTATGCGATTTCGGATCCTCAATAACTCAAATTTGGCCCCGAGGTAGCCCTCTCGAATATTCTTTTCGAATGCCACAGGTTTTACCCGATTTTGGACTCTTCAAGGCAAACAACTAACTTCCACAATGACCTAATTATGGACCGGTTGAGTAGAGCGAATTTGTAGACTTGTTACGTGTCACCGTTTCCTTCGGCTCGTAATTTATGGAAATGAAACTACAAGCTTGTGTACTTGTACCACTTTTGCGTAATCTCAATCCAATGCTCAGAGAGAGTTATGACGTTTTTCCTAATGGCCACATCTTTGAGATGAAATTCGGGTTCGAAAAAATCCTAAGTTCCACAGATCATATCTAAAAAATATTGCGAACCAAGATTTGAATTTTTTTATGAGGTTATTTAGGATGTCATATTTTCTCTCGTGCAAATTTCAGCTTTTAAAACCTCATAGAAAAAAAGTTATAGCGAAATTTCACGATGACCTCGTTTAGGTTAAATTTAGGAGCTCGCAAAATTACCTAACTTCTACATATCATATCGCCGCATATTGTGAACCAAGATTCGAAATTTTGTGACACCGTTCCTCTGGACTTTGGTTTCACACTCTAAAATTTCAGCTTCAAAACCTTCGTAGAAAAAGTTACAGAGGAAATTTACAATGACCGTTTGGAGTAGCGAAACCCTAGAATCCAGTCGATACCAATGTTGTGAAACCAACTCCAAAATAGAAGAAAAGAGATATCAACACCTTAGAAATAAGCCACTTCTAGGGGGCAACCTCCAACACATTACATGAATGAACAATTCTTGGATGATACAACACAAAACCTCCTTTCTATATATACGAGTCCATGGGGCCACAATGTAATCCTAGCCGACCTAACAATAATAATGTAAGGGCACAATAATAACAATATGTGGGTTACAAAGTACAAAATAACAATAAGGGGGCTACACTAACATAATAAGGACTACACTATTAATATAGGGACTTAATACATAGCCACACTAAACCTTGTAATCACCACCATTTTAAAAGAGAAATAGTGGTAATATATTCATCAACGAGGTATGCCAATGAGAAGCTACAAGTGCATCACATATTGCTACAAGAATCATTATACGCCACTACAAGAATCGTTGTACATCCACACATCCGCAAATAGGTTTGATATAGGATTGTGTAAACAACACAAGATTTCCTTCAATGAGCAATCAAAATTTTGTGTTGAAAGGCCTGGTACAAAAACAAATATTGGAATTTATTACTTGCCTTCTTCCTAAAAAATTATACAATTTGCATAATTTGATTTTTGTCAAAATGTGGCATATAGTGTACATAAAAAATTATTTTATGTCAAATAGTGAGTGGTAGGAAGAGGAGCTTCATTATTTCTCTTTTATTTATTTTATGGCTACTTTTTTGAAGGTATAGGATCAAAACTATTGCTATTCGAGTTTCATTCATGAAAAAAATCACGTAGATCCTACAACAGAAACCTCGTTTCCCATAGTAGCAATAATACCATCTCCCGTCGAATTTTTATAAGCACAAAGCATCAAACCATTCAATACAACTAAACTTGTAAGAAGAAAAATATCCGAATGTGGTTTGAAATTAGTTCCAAAATATGAACATGGGAACCTTGTAAGAGATAATTATATTCCTCCTCTTCCTACAAAATGGGGTAGTTTTAACAGTATGAAACACACTAACACCAATAGGATTTCACTTTCCAACATCCTTGAGTTGTTATCATATTTGAAAATTTCCAATGTTTGTGGTTCTTTGAAAAACTCAAAGTCTTCGATGATGAAGTGGTAATTTAATTTTCCATGAATTTGCAAAACCTCGAAGGGCATGAGTTTGTCAACAACAGAACTATTGATTTAATTAATGAAGAATTTGTAAGTAGGATTACAACCCTTCATAATAGAGTTCAAGATAAGGAAGAGAGTTAGGAATCCATCACTACCAAGAAGAGGTTTACTACAAGATGAAAATCTGGAGAGGACAAAAAATAAAGTGAGGAAAAGCTTGCATGATCCATAGGGTGAGTGTAGCGTACCATATACTCAAGTGCATATATTGTGAGGGTAGGTTGATCATATTACATGCTTACCAATTCACGATTTTATATCAAACTTGTGATTCCAAACCCACCTCCCAACCTCTCGATTTGTCGAGTATCAATTTTTTTCTCCTACAATTTTGAAGCAAGTAGAGCAGTAAAGTGAAGGAGGGAAAGAAAAAGGGCATGTCCCATCATGGCTTGATCAAAATGAATTGTAACTAATGCACTATATGGCTTAAATAACATCTCATTCTAAAAAATTGCAAATAAAAAGAGGAAGGAGAAGGAAATAAAAAACCCCATAAAATAAAGGAATAAATACACCTTCAAGGAGAAATAAAAGGAGGTTATAGCCACCCTCATAGGTTTAAGTACCCCTAAAAATCCAAAATTAAGCAATCCTATTCAGAAAATTGCTCCCATGCAAGAAGAAAAGAAATTATTAGATTTAGTGGGAAACCTCAACTTCTTCGCCACTCCTATCAAACCGAGGAAACTCCTAGCCCCAAAGAGAACAACAGAAGAGAAGAAAGGCCTCCTACCAAATATTGCTGAACAAAAGAAAAATATGCAACAAGGAAAAATAATAGTACTGCTTTATAAGAGCATCTACAAGAACAATATTCCTAACTACAGGAATAACACAGAGTTATAGGAGAAAAAAATAATAATAAAATATCCCGCACTAAGGAATCCACCTTCCTTATTTTCTCGGGGCCTTTAAGGGCTAATCCCCCTCTTCCTCATAGAACACCGGATAAAGTGATTCATATACATATAGTACCCCACCTAATGATTGAGGTGGAGAACCCAAAGGTGGAAAAGAATTTCCTAAGATAAAGGTGGAAAATATTGCTAGCAACAAGGATTGTTACATGAAATAATAAAATTATAACATAGGAAACATCATTAGGAACCATGGCCCATATTTTCGTAGAGGATTGAAAATTTAGGCAACCATCAGTGCCAGATTCATTTTTCCTAAAGGAAAATGGTGCATATTAAAGATCAATTAAATAGTTCAAAGAGGCACCATAACAAGAGACTAAGCACTTCATATACTTCTTCCAAGAGTGTAGCATGGAGGAAAAATAAAAATTGGTTGAAATTTATATATAACCTTGTGGTCTCCGATATGTTATTTGGGGCCCCAATCCTTAGTTTGGGGGTGCACAAGCTTGCTGGCATTAACCTCTTGGTTGAGACATGAGAGTATTAGAGAGAAGAAGTGAAAAGGAACATGGAGGGATATTTGAAGGAGCCATCAGGATCGGGATCGTGGAGAACCCATATCCTTCAATTATTTCTCAAACCCATGCCATATTGCATAAGACCGAGATAGATATTATTTGAAAATAAAGGAAAATAGAATCCATCGTACACCAGAGAAGCCTTTAGGGTTGTTGGGAGAAGAGAGTTCAAAATCCTACGCAGAGGAGATGGAAAATATTCTCTTACAACACAAAGATGAGGAGTATCACTTCGATAGACTACAACATTAGTGGTGAGCCCTAGTATTGCACAAAGAGTTTTTCAATTCCCAAGGGATCCTCAACTCAATTTATCAACTCCGGGGTTCGTACAAACTTAGAGGTGACAATGCTATATGCACAAATACTATTGGATTCCACTCATGCCACCCATGACTATGACATTAGACCATGTTTAGATACCCTTTGATCCGTGGATATTGGTGGCCACCCACCTATTCCATTTAGATCCCCACCATAGGTTCTTTCAAATCTTTTCAGCTTCGAAGACAGATTTGATGCAAAACATTCGAAACATCCTTGGTTGAGCTAGCCAATCCTAAACAAACAAAACCTTTGCATGAGTTGGAAGGATCTATAAACCCAAATCCATTCCAGAATGATATCGAGGGGTTGAAAATCCTGCGTAATACCTTGGTTAGAGGCAAGATCCCCCACTTTAGAAAAAGATCTCTTCTCCAAAGGAAGACATGGAGATCTCCTTTTCAAAAGAGGAGCTAAAAGATCCTTAGATGATTATGAAGCAATCTCCATTCATGATACAAGGAGGAGAAGGTAAGAGGTAACAACGTCACATCAAGAGTAGATCTAGTACCTCATACACAGGAAGATGGAGAAATTGCTCCAATGAGAGGAATTCTTGTACCTTGCAAGAAATTCAGTCAATCTCATATGTGAAGATCAAGGCATAGTCCATGAGAAGCATGTGCCACGTATAGATTGTGAGACCTTGAATATGAAAGAAGAGGATAGGGAAGGAGGACCAACATCATATGATTAGGAGCACACAACCCTCATCTATTTTAAGGTTGATGCACATAAGAGGTAGACCTAGATTTACAAAGAAGGTTGGAAGCAAGGACGTAACAAACTCCCATCTATTATGCATATGAGATCGGCTCATGAGACATCATTGTGTTGTCGTAAAACCACCGGGAGGCCACCTAATCTAGATTTGGTGAGACGTGTCTCACATCATGATGCACCATTCATAGATCTAGGAGGAATGTGAGCATTGAAGGCCATGATATAGCACCTAGGAGTCTTGATAGACTCAAGGAGGAGGGAGACATTCTCCCAACATCATCATTACACATCTCATTTCGCATTCTATACTATGGGAGGAGAAGCATGGGAAGGATAGCAAACCCTTCCAACATATACCTTTGGCATGGGAGATATCAAGGAGAAGGGCAGCCATATGACATATGTTCTTTGTGATAGATCATCAGCACTGTCACTATTGAAGATTGATCCATATTGTAAATCATGTACTGTTGGTGGATTATTCCAAGGATATTTTTACATGCATGATACTCGATGACCAGCTACATGAAGAGGGCTATTTAGTCCAAGATGAAGTCATCTATTATCATGGTAGCATCTTATTATTCAGAGCCTCCAAGCTCAAGGAGAATTTTCAAAAAGAGCTCAAGAAGAATTTCTTCACCATACTTATTCCATGAGTATTCTTACAACACCATCATGGAGAGCTACACTTGGGAAGGCTTTCAAGAGGAACTATATCAGCATTTTGAAAGATCCATGAATCATGTGGAGATGGGAGAGATATATAACTCAATGAAGGAGTTATCACAACCACCTCTTTCCTCTTTGGAATGAGGCGATCTATCTATGGACCATACCCATTTAAATGTAAATTTTTTAAGGGACAAGATTATGTACATGATGTTTCATTTGATTACTATTTGCATTCCTTTACCATGTATATGTAGGAAATAGCTCCAAGGAGGAGCATTCTTCCATGTAAACTTCATGGCCAACTTGGGTCATAAACATTTTTGAACATGGCCACTCCCAGATGATATAGGGAGATGTTGTATCATCGTGGGTGCACTCCAAAGGCACCAAACATTTCTCACTTTTTTCAGCCATTGTGAGAAGACTTGGGCAGAAAGTGCTGGGGAAACCACTTCTACCATATCACTATCCGATAGCTTAGGAGACGCATCGTAATGGTTCCACATGGGACTATTTTTCACCTCCATTTTTGCATATGTCCGTTTATATGTACTTAGTTTTGATCCCATACATCGATGATGTCCTTATAATTTTTAGGAATGAATGGAGGAAGGATGGGAGGATTGTATGTGTCTTGGGGAGAGAAATTCTCCATGTTTCTTATGTTACATGTTTAAGGGAGAACATTGGGAAAACCCCGATTGTTTCATTGAACTATTGAGCTTCCGCGGATGAATCATTTCCGTGATCTCATGAGAACTGGGAGGAGAATTTCATGGAGGGATGGATTGGGAGACACTTAGATTATGAGGGGAAGCTTATCACATGATGGTGTCACCAATGATGGAGGAGATGAGTTGCAAAGACTCACCATGTCAATTTTTGAGGACAAGCAACATTTAAAGGAAGGAGGATCAGAATATTTCCAATTAGCCATGAGCTAGTTGGAAATATTAATTTTTGTTTCGTTGTCTTGTTTTATGAATATGAGGACAATGGAGGTCCATAATTATCCTTAATAATGAATAAATCAATGCCAATGTAAAAGGAAAAACATATTAAGGGGCTTAATTGAGCACCCTTAGGTGGAAAAGGGGTCAACATCTTGATCGGGTCAACTTTGACCAAAGCAACAATCATTGCCATGGAGAGTCAAATCAATGAGGGAAAACGCAATATTTTCTTAGATGGGAAGAAACTTTGTATGGAAGTAGGTTCATAAATGAATGGGGCTTAGGGTTTGGAAGCTCACATCTTTATAAAAAGGAAGAGGATGGAAACCACATTCATTATGTTGAAGCATTGACATATGATATTTCCCCGAATATATGGTCTCGTTTAGACATATAGCTTTCTTTGGTTGTTTAGCTAAGAGGATTGCAAGTTCTCGTTTTTAACACCGGGTGTTCCCGATCGAGAACTCACCTCTTCCATTGAGTAGGTCTGGAGGAGTCTTGTATTTCACTTCCACTATCGTGCATTTGGCCAAAAGCTTCATCCTACATCTACAACACAGATCTTGTCGAGGGTTGAGTTTTTTTGCAAAGCTGCGTTGTTGGAGATCATCTTTGGGTCACTTGGGCTTATTTTCAAGGAGAAGGGTCTTTCCATTGGGGAGGACAGTAAGGAAGGACCTTGATCTTTATTTTCAGATCTTGGCATCAAGCCATATATTTATTTTCCCCTACAGACAATTTCTAGATCTACGTTATTTTGAGGGAGGAGTGATGTAAGGTTTCGCACAATTACTTGAGAGAGGTTTTCTAGAGAAGTTGTGATCATCCTTCCGATTCAGATAGGAGATCTATTGGAGGAGGCTGCACTATTTATTATATCGATCAGGCCACACTTTCCATCTATATTTTTGTAGTGAATCTTCAGCCCTAGGACTTTGATTCCAATCTTGTACATGGTGTATTTTTGAAAACACTTGTGGGGTTCTTCATTGGAGGTTGTATAGTGCCTAGATTTGTATTAAATCTACTCTCCTTGTGGCATATATTAGCCCATGTTATTTTATATATTCATTTTCTCCGTAGTGCCTCCTTTTAATTATTTAGGCAACATTCAACCTTTGATATATAGTTGCAAAGACATCTTTTGAGGGTTTTTTCCATTGAGACTTATTATATCCTTATCAGTTATTATGGCCCATTTATTATGCATATTTTGTTGTTGTTTTAATGATTAGAAGGTATCCATATTTTCCTATTGTTTGAATGATGTTTTACATTTTCATTCTCATTTTTCACTATATTCTCGCCTTTCCCATTTGGAAATATTGCTGGTATGGGAGCATAATCTCTGCATAGACTATGCATCTTTTAAAAGCCAATATTTCATCCAAGAAGGATATACTCTTACCGATAGAGAGACGAGGTATCAAAGAAGAATACACCATAAGTATGATTATACGTATGAAGAAGAAGACAAAGGGGTAAAACCCCTTTTTTAGAGGAATAAAATGACGGAAGTTCTCAAGAATTATTTTACAAAATATTCGCAGCGTTAACAAAGAAATCATGTAGAATCGAGGATGGTGAGATGTATGTCTCCAAAAAAAGAGCTTGGTAGCATAGAGAAAGCTCCAGATTTTCACATTATGGGTGTGAGAACTTAGCTACACTTTCATATCTACAAGGCTCTACCATGCCTATGTTCACAACAAGAGAGATGGAGGATGGAGATGTGCCGAAAGAGACTCTTGGTGGTTATTTTCAAGAGTATGAATCTCAATCTCAGAGGTTCAAAGATCATCTAAAATTCCAAGGTTTTTGAAAGATCAAGGAGGATAGAAGGCCTAGCAACCATGGTAGAAGAAAAGGTGGAAGCATCATGATTTGGGTAGATTCTTTTTATCTAATTTTGATGGGTCACCTAGATGCATAGGTAGGGCTTGGGTGAAGGAGCTAAACACCTATTTGTAGTAACACCAAGTTTCAAGATGAAGCCATTAGAGTAGTAGCGCCGCATCTTGAAGGTAAGGCTTATGCATAGTGGCTTTAAGGAAACTTTCCTTAAATCATGTAAATGTATCTACTTATGAAAAGTTCACTAGGAGGCTAGTGAGAATATTTGATGAAAAAAAATTCCCGAAACATCCTTGGTTTAGCTAGCCAAGCCTAAACAAACAAAAATTTTGCATGAGTTGGAAGGATCTATAAACTCAACTCCATTCAGACTCAATGAGAAGCAAAACTGCATAATAATTGCTAGAGGCAAGATCCTACTCTAAAAAAGCTCTCTTATCAAAAGGAAGACATGGATATATATTTTTCAAAAGAGGAACTAAAACAAAGAGCCCCTTAATGATGATGAGGCAATCTCCATTCATGATGAAGGGGAAGAGAAGGTAAGAGGTAATAGCGTTGTTACATCAGAGTGCATCTAGTACCTCATAAAGAGGAAGATGGAGCAATTTCTCCAATGAAAGAAATTCTTGTACACTGAAGAAGTCTAAATAATCTCACATGTGAAGATCAAGGTACAAATTCATGAGCAACATGTGTCATCATTGATAGATTGTGAGACCTTGAAGATCAAAGAACATGATAGGAAGGAGGACTAACATCATATGAGTAGGAGCACACGCCCCTATCTAGTTCATAATATTGATGCATTGAAGAGGCAAAGATGATTTTCATACAAGGAAAGGACCTAACAACCCCATCTATTATGCATATGAGATTGGCTCATGAGACATCATTGTGTTGTGAAACCACCTAGAGGCTAATTGGGACTAGATTTGGTGAGACATGTCTCACATCATGATGCACCATTCATAGATCCAGGAGGAATGGGAGCATTAGAATGCCATGATACAACACTAAGACTTCGTCGGATCATGAGGAGGGAGACATTCTCCAACATCATTACCCGCTCTCATTTCAAACATTTTTCACCGTGGGAGGAGAAGCATGGGAAGGATAGAAGCCTTCAAACATATACCTTTGGCATGGAGATGTCAAGGAGAAGGGCATCCATATGACCAATGTTCTTTGTGATAGATCTTCATCACTATCACTATGAAGATTTATCCATATTGGAAATCCCAAACGTTGGTGGATTTTTCCAAGGATATTTTTACATCCAAGCATGATACTTGATGACCAAATGTATGAAGAGGGCTATTCATCCAAGACAAAGTCATCTATTATCATGGTAGGATATTCTGCCCAGAGCCTTCAAGCTCAAGGACGACATACAAAGAGATCATGAAGAATTTCTCTAGCATACTTATTCCATGAGAGCCTACAACACCATCATGGAGAGCTACACTTGGGAACGCTTGAAGAGGAGCTATATCAAATTTATTAAATGAATCATGTGGAGATGGGAGAGATATACAACTTAATGAAGGATTTATCACAACCACCTCTTTCCTCTTTTTGAATGAGAGGATCTATCTATGGACCACTCCATTTCTATGAGAAATTTTTTGGTAAGGGACAAGCTTATGTAAATGATATTTCATTTGATGATTAGTTGCATTCCTTTTACCATGTATATGACATAACTCCAAGGAGGAGAATTCTTCCATGTAAACTTTGTGGCCAACTTTGGGCCATAAACATTTCTCAACATGTCCACTCCCTAGGAGGATATAGGGAGATGTTGTATCATTGTGGGTGCACTCAGCAAACATTTCTCACTTTTTCAGCCATTGTGAGAAGACTTGGGCAAAGCAAGTGCAAGTGGTGGAAAACCACATACCATATCACTATCTGATGCGCCGTGAGATTTACCGCATTGGTTCCACATGTGGGACTCTTTTTCTACCTCCATTTTTGCATATTTATTTATATGTACTTAGTTTTGATCCCATACATCGATGATGTACTTATACTTTTATGGAATGAATGGAGGAAGGATGGGTGGATCATATGTGCCCTTTGGGAGAGAAATTCTCCATGTTTCTTATGTTACATGTTTCATGGGGAACATTGGGCAAACCATGATTATTTCATTGGAACTATTTCTTCCTCAGTGGGATGAATCATTTGCATCCTATGAGAAATTGGGAGGATAATTTTATGGAGGGATGGATTGGGAGACACTTAGATTATGATGGGAATATTATCACATGATGGTGTCACCAATGATGGAGGAGATGAGTTGCAAAGATCACCTTGTCGCTGTTTGAGGAGAAGCAACATTTTGGAAAGGAGGACGTAATATTCCCAATTAGCCATGAGCTAGTTGGAATATTAATTTATGTTTTTTTGTCTTGTTTTATGAATAAGAGGAAAAATGGAGGTCCATAATTCTCCTTAATAATGAATAAATCAATACCAATGTAAAAGGAAAACATCTGCAACCTAATTGAGCACCCTTAGGTGTGAAAAGGGCTAGAACATCTGACCGTGTCAACTTTGACCAAATCAACAACGCTCGTCATGGAGGAGTGGAAATCAATGAGGGACAATGCAATTTTAGATGGAGACACCTTGCATGGAAGTAGGGTCATAAATGAATGGGGCTTAGGTTTGAAAGCTCACATCTTATAAAAGGAAGAGGATGGAAGCCATATTCACATTATGTTGATGTATTGATATATGCTATTTCTAAATATATGGTCTCTTTAGACATATAGCTTTCTTTTGGCTATTTAGCTAAGATTGCAAGTGTTGTTTAGCATTGGGTTTTCCCTTTGATAATCCCACCCTTCCATTCAAATAGCTCTGAGGATCTTTGTACTACTTCAATTATCGCATTTGGACAAAGCTTCATCTTACATCTACAACGAAAATTATCGAGGGTCGAGTTTCTTCGAGGTTGCGCAGTTGAAGATAATATTTGTCACTTTTAGTGCTTATTTTCAGTGGAGAAGGGTTCCTTTCCATTGGGAGGATAGTAAGGAAGGCCTCGAGCTTGTTTTCGCATCTTGGCTTCTGTGCCATATTTATTTTCCCTACAACATAGTTTCTTTCCGTATCCGCATTATTTTGAGGGAGGAGTTATTTCGGTGGTTTCGTACACCATTCGGAGAGGAGGTTTTCTATGTATGATCATCCTTTCATCTAGGAGATCTATTGGAGGAGGCTGAACTATTTCTTATACTGTATCAGCCACACTTTCCAGATCTATATCTTGCAATGAATCTTCAAATTTCCCAGGTCTTTGATTCCTATCTTGTACATGGTGTATTTTTGAAAACCCTTGTGGGGTTCTTCATCGGAGCTTGTATAGTGCCTAGATTTGTATTAGATCTATATTTGTGGAATATATCAGCCCATGTTATTTTATAGTATTCATTTTAGGCGCGTTGCCTTTTAAACAATGATGGAGCACTCTTCCAGCTCTTTGATATATAGTAGCAACACCTCTTTTGAGGGTTTTTTCCATTGGAGGCTTATTCTATCTGTTGTACATCTTATGGCCCATTTATTATGCATATTTTGCTGATTTTTTAATGATTAGAAGGTCTCCATATTGGCTCCTTGATTTTCAATAATTTTTTACAATGTTATTCCAACATTTTGCACTATATTCCTGCTCTCCCATTTGGGAATATTATAGAGGTATTGAAGCATAATTTTGGCATAGCCTATGCATCTTGAAAAGCCAATATTTCATCTGAAGAAGGATATCCTCTTACTTATAGAGAGAAGAGGTATTAGTAGAAGAAGACACTTAAGTATGATTATACGTATGAAGAAGAAGACAAGGGTAAACCCTTTTTCTCGTGAGGAATGAAAAGGAAGGAGTTCTCAAGACTTATTTTACAAAATATTCAAATTGTTAATAAAGACATCATAGAAATGAGGATGGTGAGATGTAGAAATTCTCCAAAAGATCTTGTGCATAGAGAAAGCTCCAAATTTTCATATTATGGGTGTGAGCATTTAGCCACACAATCATATCTATAATGCTCTACCATGCCTATGTTCACAACAAGAGAGATGGAAGAAGGATATGTGCGAAAGGAGGAGACCCTGCGACTATCTTCAAGAATATGAATCTCAATCACAGAAGTTTCAAAGATCATCTATACTTCCAAGAGTTTTGAAAGATCAAAGAGAATAGAAGACCTAGCAACCATGGTAAGAAAAAGGTACAAGCAACATGATTTGCAGATTCTTTCTATATAATTTTGATGGGTCACCTAGATGCACATCTAAAGGCTTGGGTGAAGGAGCTAAGCACCTATTCGTAGCAACACCAAGTTTTAGAAGATGAAGCTAATAGATTAGCGGTGGCTGCATCTTGAAGGTAAGGCTTAGGCTCGTGGTTTTATGAAACTTCTTCCTTGAATCATGTAAATGTATATACTTATGCAAATTTCACTAGGATTTTAGTGAGAATATTTGATGCAAAAAATTTTGAAAAAAATCCTTCTTTGGTTGAGCTAGCCAAGCCTAAACAAACAAAACCTTTCGCATGAGTTGGAAGGATCTATACCCATATCCATTCCAAAATGCTATTGAGGGGTTAAAACTTGCAATACCTTTCTAGAGGCAATATCCCCACTTAAAAAGATGCTCTTCTCAAAAGGAAGACATGGATATCTCTTTTCAAAAGAGGAACTAAACAAAGAATTTTAATGATGATGAGGCAAGCTCCATTCATGATGAAAGGAAGAGTAGTAAGAGGTAAATGCTGTTGTCACATCAAGAGCAAGAGCAAGACTTCATAGAGAGGAAGATGGATAAATTTCTCCAATGAGAGTAATTCTTGTACCCTTGTGAGAAATTCCAAATAATCTCACATGTGAAGATCAAGGCACACTTCCATGAGAAGCATGTGCCATCATTAATAGATTGTGAGACCTTGAAGATGAAAGAAGGGGATAGGAAGGAGGATCAACATCATATGATTAGAGCACACACTTCCCCGTCTATTTCAGAAAGTTGATTCATATAAGAGGCAAAATTATTTGCATAGTGGAAGAAGGGACCTAACAATCCCATCTATTATGCATATGAGATTGACCCATGAGACATCATTGTGTTGTGGAAAACCACCCTGAGACCACCGATCTGCATTTGTGAGACATGTCTCACATCATGATGCACCATCTATAGATCCATGAGGAATGGGAGCATTAGAAGGCCATGATACAACATTGATATTCTTGGGTCGACTCAAGGAGGAGGGAGACAAACATTCTCCCAACATCATCATTACCCACTCTCATTTTAGATTCGTGCTATGAGAGGAGAAGCATGGGAAGGATAACAACTCTTCCAAAATATAAATTTGGCATGGGAGATGTCAAGGAGAAGGGAAACCATATGATATATGTTCTTTGTGATAGATCATCAAGATTGTCACTATGGAAGATTTTCATCCATATTGAAATCCTAAAATAAGCAGATTATTCCAAGGATCTTTACATGCATGATACTTGGATGACCAGATACATGAAGAGGGCTATTTATTCCAAGATGAAGTCATCTATTATCATGGTAGGATATTATTATCTAGAGTCTCCAAGCTCAAGGAGAAGTTAAGCAAAGATCTCATGAAGAATTTCTTCGCCCATACTTATTCCATGAGAGCCTACAACACCATCATGGAGAGCTACACTTGGGAAGGTCAGAAGAGGACCATATCAGCATTTTCAAAGATGCATGAATCATGTAAAGGTTGGGAGAGATATATAACTCAATGAAGGAGTTATCACAACCACCTCTTTCCTCTTTTGGAATGAGATGGGATCTATCTACTGACCACTCCATTTGTATGAGAAAAAAATTTGGTAAGGGACAAGCTTATGTACATGATATTTCATTTGATGATTATTTGCATTCCTTTACCATGTATATGAAGGACATAGCTCCAAGGAGGAGCATTCTTCCATGTAAATTTCATGGCCAAATTTGGGTCATAAACATTTCTAAACATGGTCACCCCTAGGAGGATATAAAGGAGATGTTGTATCAGGTACCCAAAGGCACCAAACATTTCTCAAATTTTCAGCCATCATGGAGAAGACTTGGGCAGAAAGTAAAGTTGTGGGGAAACCACTTACCATATCACTATCTAATGCAACTTAGAGATTTAATGCTACTGGCCCACATGTGGGACTATTTTTCACCTTCATTTTTGCATATTTTTGTTTATATGTACTTAGTTTTGATCCCATACATTGATGATGTACTTATAATTTTGATGGGAATGAATGGAGGAAGGATGGGAGGATTGTATTTTCCCTTTGGGAGAAATCCTCCATGTTTATTATGTTACATGCTTCAGGGAGAACATTGGGGAAACCATGTTTGTTTCATTGGAACTATTTCTTCCTTTGTGGATTAATCATTTGCATCTCATGGAGAAACTTGAGGAGCATTTTATGGAGGGATGGATTTGGATACACTTTTCATGAGGGAAGCTTATCACATGATGGTGTCACCAATGATGGAGGAAATGAGTTGTAGCAAATAGCCTTATCAGCTGTTTGAGGACAAGCAACATTTGTATGGAGGACTGTATTCCCAATTAGTCATGAGCTAGTTGTAATATTAATTTTTGTTTTGTTGTCTTGTTTTTAAGAATAAGAGGAAAATGGAGGTCCATTATTCTCCTTAATAATGAATAAATAAATGGAAATGTAAAAGGAAAACATCTTGGCAGCTTAATTGAGCACCCTTAGGTGTGAAAAGGGGTTGGAACATCTTCGATCGTGTCAACTTTGACCAATCTGGGTCAGCGTTACCGGGCCATGGAGGAGGTCAATCAATGAGGGACAACACAGCTTTAGATGGAGACACCTTGCATGGAATTAGGGTCATAAATGAATGGGGTTGTGGTTTGGAAGCTCACATCTTATAAAAGGAAGAGGATGGCAACCATATTCATTATGTTGATGTATTGCGCATATGATATTTCTCGAATATATGGTATGTTTAGACATATAGCTTTCTAGATTTTTAGCTATATCATAAGTGCTATTTAGCACTAGGTGTTCCTAATCTAGAATCCCACCTCGCTCCATTGAGTAAAGTTCAGAGGATTCTCGTATTTCCACTTCCACTATTAGGCATTTGACCAAAGCTTCATCTTACATCTACAACGCTGATCATGTTGAGGGCTGAGTTTTTTTTCAAAGTTGCAACAAGTGGAGATAATCTTTGGATCACTTCAATGCTTATTTTCATGGAGAAGGGTCTTTCCACGGAGGATAGTGAGGAAGGCCCTTGAGCTTATTTTCGCATCTTGGCATCGTGCCATATATTTCTTTGCCCCTACAACATAGTTTCTTTCCGTATCCGCGTTATTTTGAGGGAGGAGTTACTGTGGTTTCAAGACACCATTTGGAGAGGATGTTTGCTAGAGAAGGGATCAACCTTTCATCTAGGATATCTATTGAAGGAGGCTACACTATTTCTTATATCAGATCAGCCATAGTTTCCGCATCTATATGTTGCGTTGAATCTTCATCCCTAGGGCTTTGATTCCTATCTTTGCATGGTGTATTTTTGAAAACCCTTGGTGGGGTTCTTCTATTGGAGGTTGTATAGTGCCTAGATCTGTATTATATCTATCTTTTTGTGGAATATATCAGCCCATGTTATTTTGTATATTCATTTTCTATACGTGCCTTTAAAATGGCGCCGTAGTAGTCTTCCGTATCTTTCATATATAGTAGCAACACCTCTTTTGGATGGTTTTTTCCATTGGAGGCTTATTCTATTCGCCGTGCATCTTATGGCCCATTTATTATGAATATTTTGTTGATGTTTTAATGATTAGAAGGTATCCATATTGGCATATTTCTTTTGAATTATGTTTTACTTTTCTATTCCAACATTTTGCACTATATACCGCTTTTCCCATTTGGGAATATTATAGAATTTGAACTATTCGAGATGTATTGTTGGCTATAGGAAAAAATACATAGATAATTCGTATTGAAATTGACCATGGGAGTCAAACTTTCCACATTATATTTTCCCCCATACCCATATTGCCCCCGAATTCATCCGAATGTCGCCCGCTACATACCTAGCCGAGAGCCATACCCCCCATAGGTGAAATTCTCTTCACCATCACTGCAAACCCATCAAACAAATGATGCAAAGCCGCTTGTAGAAAATGGCACTCCTTTCTCCCTAGAAGCCCTCTTAATGAGTTGTATAAGAAGTTGTATTTTTCCAAAAGGGCTAAACCTTTAACTTTCTCTAGTCAAGATACTTAGTTGCCTAAAAAAGATCCCTTCTTACTCTTCCTCCATTTTCCCTACCGCAGCCAAGAATATAATCACAATCATTTCATACCTCCTTGGATACTATTCTCGACCAAAGGATGATGACAATCATAGGTTTCCTCTCCACATTTTCTAGATATTCTAAAACATATCCTTTATAATTTCAGCCAATTCCTAGTAGACAGTATTCATGACCAATTTTTCAAATTTCAAACAAGAGGTTAAATATTCCTCTATTTTCATTTATATGTTTATATATTTTACGTATAGATTTAAATTTTCAATTAAATTCAAGATGATGATGGCAACGTTGTTTCTCATCATCTTTTGACCACAATGGCGATGAAAGATAAAAAGGAGTATTCATACAACACTCATTGGAACTGCTTGTACATCCGTAAATGAGCCTTTCTTAGCAAGATAGTCAACCAAGAGTCACCGAGGACAACAAAAGGATTCTACACATCTATCAGATCAAGAAAATACAGAGACAATATTTATACCATAACTATAGAAGTTGAAGATTTTATGGTTGCGAGCTTGCTCTCTACAAGCTTCCAAAATAATTTAATGAGGATTTTTTCCTTAGAATACATCAAAAGTGTATATTGAACTGGGAACAAGCCGATGAAATCTATTCTGTATATGAAAAGAAGAGATCATAGCTCAAGATTAAACACGGATTTGGCCATTAATTTGCAACACAGGGTCAAATAGATAGGAAGCATACATGATCTTAATAGTGGGAAGTTCGCCCCAACTTTACTTGGTCCTATGATCCATTGGGAACCATTTTAAAATTAAGGGTAGAAAACAAAACTACTCCTTATATACATACTCATAGGCCGTAAATAGAAGTACATGAACCAAAATGGAGTGGGCTAAAACACTTTGTAGGAAGCTTGGGAGCCAGAGTCTTACATCTACATCAGCTGCATCTCTATCCCACAGAAAAAATAAGAAAAATACTAAGAGAAGAAGATTCACCTTTAGTGAATGATACTACAAGCAGTGAGTTCAAGATAATGTACAGAAAAGAACAAACTAATCTTTAAAACTGTCCAACAAATATTCGGTATAGTTATTATAATAAATAAGGGAGACACCCGCATCCTCTCAATTTGGTGATCAATCCACCTTCTCCTACTAATTTAAGCAACACGGACTAGCAATAAGCTATTCATACAACTAAGGTTGTCCTAGGGGAGAAAGAGAAAACAGCTGATACATCTAGGGAAATTAAGTCAAGAATGAGATTTTGAAGAACAATACAAACTAATTCTCGGGAAGCAAGTAATCTCACCTCTTAGAGTAGGTTGTTGTCAGCATTTGACTCCGAGAAAGGTAAAATGCAAATGGCTCATGGAGAAACATATTTCATAGCCTAAGAAAAACATTATAAGAAGACTTACATTTGAGTTTGATACTCAAATATATTCATCCATTGATCAAATGGAGATGCACAAGAAAACATGTGAAATAATTTCCTATACCTTAAATAATACAACCATGCGTTTATCTAAATTAAAATTTCTCAAATAAACATTCGGGCCATATACTTAAAGATGGAGAAAATTTCCTCTCCTTCCTGCCAAAGATACATGGGGATAAAATATTTGGAGGACTTGGTAGTCAAGATAGGATATGACCTCTCCAACATGAATGTTGCAAAGGAAATAATAAAGAAGATGAATGTTGACATAATAGAATTGAGGAACAACTAAATTTTTCAAGCATCAAGACCCTCACGAAATATATTAAAGAAAAAAATTCTCGTAAGATCGACATGATGAAGCTCATCATGGGAGAAAAATGAACAGTTTGAGATAGATGGAGAGAGAAAAGGAAAAATTATCAAGGAGAGGGAGCGTACCTAAAACTTTCCATGGTTTTGTTGGATGTTGTACCTCTGATGTACTCATCCCCACAACTACAACTTCTACAAAACACAACAAATGGTGCAAACAATGGACAAAGGTAGTGGAGAATCTATCTATCCAAAACATGAAATTAAGAAGCTACAAGATCAAGTCATATTATTAGGATAAGAGATCAAGGACCGAAGCCTCACATTCAATAGAGACACAAAGAGCACACAAATTAATGTAGATATACAAGGTAAATTAGAGAGAGAATCAACATTGAGACCTTGGCCCAAGCCAAGGAAATCATCTGGGTAGATATTATGAACTCTATTAATGAAATCTCTGCCCCGCATCCATATTATCTTTGAACAAAAGGAATTGATTAAGACAAAATGATGCCATCAAAACTATCGAAGAAGAACTCGGAGATATGCTCGTCACATCAAATAACATCATCAAGTTCTTAAACTCCAAGAACATATATGAGATAGATGACTGGGAGTGGATGACGTAACAAAGATCATCTTAGAAGTGACGAGGATTATTACCAAGAAGAATCAAGTTGGATAGTTAGAAGTGATAAATGCCATGGTTTAGATAGTAGTTAATAGATTCTTCAAGAGGGATCGAGCTCTTAAATACGAAGGGTCCACATTAAAGGTAGTAAATAAATTGAATGAAATTTCCCGGGACAACACTAAAATTTTCAAGCATTAAAGGTAGTATGACAGTACATAATTCCCGGAAGCTATTAGCAATGCCATTTTTATTCAACATGAGGTAAATCACATCTTTGTGGTAAAACCTACTTTTTGCTGATATACCGAGGTTGGTGAGATTTTACCGAAAGGTAATCAAATTAACCATCCTAGATGAAGATGGATAGGATAATTATGTGAACTACAAGAGTAAAAAGTAAATGAGAAATGTTGGAAATACCGAGAAGGTGAACCAAGATTCCTTCAATTAGAGCATTAGTTAATCTTCAATTATTATCGTTGTTTGTATAATGATAGCAACAAACAAAAGGAACACAAATGCACACATTTTTTAAGGTGGAAACCCACTCAGACAAAACCACCTAATTATTTTCTAATAATTTTTTAATATTCAACTCCAATTGAAAATAAAGCTCCAAATTCCTAGAATCTAGAAAGTATTTTTCTCCAAATTCACCGGATGGACGCTCCAACGCCCTAGATTCTTCAAACATTCAACCGAATATATGCCCCAACACCCAATGAGCTACAATTCACCCTAGCACCACCCTACCACCCTATAGAAGAATAAAAGAAGAATGGACTCCCGTACCAAGGAAAATGGTCCACTTTAAAATGATATAGAACAGGGATGTAGAAGAAGAAGACACACTAGACCATAACCCCAACTTTTACACAACCACCTAGTGATGATCCTAGACCTCCCTACATTTCCTTCAACTCCCCGTGCGTATGCTGTATTACTAGAACAATTTTTACAATAATATATTTACAACGACTTAGTACAATGATACCTTTACAATGACCGTATGCGTGCCGCTCACTTCTGAAGACTTCATGTGATGAAATTTTTTCTCGCTTTTCTCGCACCTTGGTTACACGCTCTTATTATGCTACCCTCTCAAGCACCTTGCTTCGCTTTACCGCCCTAGAAATTCTAGTCCTTTCGTTAAACTCTTAACAACACATGATCTACCTTTTTCTCGTTTCTCTAGGAGCTCGATATAGAACAGGTATCTCTCCGTACTTCGTATCCCCAATATCTAATTTTATCTCAGAGTAGTCCCTCTCCGAGTCGTATTTCCAATTCCATAGGTCTAACCCAATTTGGGTTCTTCAAGAGAGAGTTATGCCCAATCTCTCTCACAATGCCTAATTATGAACTCGTTTCAAGAGAGTGAACTTGTATGACGTACCACGTGTCACGTGTTTCTTCATTCAGCCGTAAAATTGATAAAGAGATAAAACTAAATTCCATGAAATATCTTTCAAATTTTACAAAATTCCAATCCCATAGTCGCAGAGAGAGCTATGAAGATTTTCCCAAGGTCACTTCTTTGAGATGAATTTTGTGAGCCTCACAAAACACCGAATTCCATGCATCACATCTCCGAAAATATCGTACACCCTGATCCGAAATTCTCACAAGAGCTTCTCAGATTTCGGCGGTACCTTCACCTCATAAATATTTCAGCTTCCGACCCTTTGTAGAAAAAAATTTAGAGTGAAAATTCCACGATGACCTCGTTTCATATGGCGAAATCCCCTACATAAGGAGGATATGAGGATCACAATTTATATAAATGCTTAGGTTGAGAGAGGCTTCAACAAGTGAATGTGGAGGGATTTCGAGAGCTAAAAATATTAATTAATACTTTTCAATGACCCATGCCGACCCCATGGGGTTTTAGCCCCTTAACTCAAGTTACAAACTTCAAACATGAATATCTCTCAAACCGTGAAGAATTACGTAGCGCGTGCCATATATCAACGGAAACTTATCGATAAGTAGAAAACCATAAAAAAAATCATTCTTGACCCGTAATATATTAATTTGGTAGTCAAAATTCCCATGCAATATTGGGGTAGCCCTCGGTGCTTCTTGGCTGACATCAATGACAACCGCCGATCAACAATCTCCCTTCGGGGAATCGATGGCAACACAATTAGTCCCCCTACGATCATGACACCTCTTCCTACAAAATTTTCTCCCTTGACATCAATGGAAAAGGTAACTCCCCCCGACACACAACCATCCTACGAATTCGTACACTTCCACTCCCCTTTATATTCCGAATAAGGAAAATCTAATGAGAACCTGGGAGAATCCCAAGCTTTCCCGGAGAAGATATTCTAATGCTTCACGAGTACTCTCACGATCATCAACACTTCCCCGCCCAACTGCATTCGTAAAGGAATGAATAATGAGATCGTTACCCTTGGGATACCACAAGCCATATTCTCGTTGTTCCCTTTAGATATCGAAGAATTATTTTGATGGCAATAATATGTGATTCTTTGCAGATGCTTGGAATCTGCTACTTGTCCAACTACTGTGACAACATCCGGCCAAGAGGTCGTTACATATAGAAGACTACCAATCATAGATATGTACAACCTTTGATCCACATCCTTAGATGAGTCATCTATGCTCAATTTGCAACCTTTTACCATTTGAGTAAGGATGGGTTTGCAATCTTCCATTTTAAATTTCGAGCATCTCCTTGATGTAATTTGGCTTGACATATAAATATTCCTTTCTTGTCCGGGATATTTGAAGCCCTAAGAAGTAAGTTAGCTCACCAAGTAAAGACATCTCGAATCACTTTCCATATTTGTAGCAAACTTCTTACTTAGTCGATCATCATTGCTACCAAATATTATATCATCCTCTGCCTATTAGACATGCTTTAGTTGCTTCATCAAGAACATATATGTCGTTTGGAGCTCGACTTGTCAGAGGCCACAATTTCACCATACCTACCTTTCCCCGATTTCACATTTTGTGGAGTTGAATAGTATTTTGTGTCCTTGATCACACATTTTTCCAACACCGAGCGCATTGTGATTCATGTTTTCAACCAATAGAACATTCTTCGCTAGAGCATATTTGCTTCCGAGAGTGATAGCACTCCGGATCCTATAACATTTAAAGATCCATCATTTCCAAAGGACATGGTTCCATTATTCTTCTCTTCGCAGATACAAATTTATTTCTATCTGAAATTATATGCGTTGAACAACCGCTATCAACATACCACACATATTTGTTGTTTTGAGCCTCGAGAGCGATAACACTATTATCGCCTTCTTCTTCTTCCATGTTCGTTCGTTCAGGCTTTAAAGATTCTTCTGAGGATTTTCAAGTCTAGAAACCACATTTTTCCACCAAATCAGTACTGAAAGACGAAGACTGTTCAACCCACGATGTTCTGGCGTGCTTCCGGAGGTTCATATTTGGATGATCCCCCGAAATTGTATTCATTCTTGGGGTACGTGCGACATTCTACACAGCCTTTATAAGGACCAACTTTTCCACATGAATACAAGAGGGCCACAAATATATGTTGGTACCGGGATGGAAATTCGTCGAGGAATTGTCCTCCAAGGTCGTTTCGTGAAATCTTGTCCAATTAAGTCTACATGCATGTCGCATCTCATGTTCATTGTATTCGTTGTGTGGTCCCCGCTTCTTCTTCTTTGTAACCAATCCCAATTATGTCATTATAATATAGTTGATTTTTGATGAGTTCTTCCAATGCCCTTGAGCCGTTGGCATAGTTTTGGATAGTTTTTCCTTTCTTTTTCACTTCCTTACGTAGCGAGACTACTTTGTCAATTCTTCCTCTTTTCGATTGCTTTATTCCAACTTCTTTTGAAGTAACTCTTCAATGCATTTGTTTTTTTCAACTTCAATTTTGAGACCTTGAACTTGTTCTTCAAGAGTATTGGAATGGATCTTCTTCCTTAAGCTCTTTTATAAGTTTGTTTCCTTAGAAAATTATTATATGGTCAATCCTTCTTCTTCGTTGTTTGATGCCTCTGCTTATCGTGCTTTTCTGTCCACAAACAATACTCTCTCATTGGCTTCTTCTTTGCCGTAATTTTCTTCATTTGATGATGAGCTATCTTCGTTAGAGAGAAAGTTCCTTTTGGATCCTTGCTTGTTGAATTTATAAAAAAATTTCTTTCCTTTTGACTTGCCATCACTTATGTTCGACATTTTGATGTGAAATGCCCAACCTCACCACAAACCTTAAACATCAATGGAAGTTTACCTTGAATTTTCTCTTACCAATTTTTATTTTTCTTGTAAAGTAAGCATATTCTTCATCCGGAAGACCTTATTCATCATCCGCCTTTTCTTCACACTCGTTGTGTGCATGTCTTTCAATCAAGGTCGTTTGTCCTTATCAGTATTATCAGATGCGACGAACACAATTTCTAGATGCGAAGTACCCTCTTCTTCATAAAGTCTCATTTCATATGCTATGAGAACTCCATGCAATTCCTCTTTGTTTCGGGTTTGTCCATATTTTCATCGTATTCTAAGACCATACCTTTGGGTTGAATCTCCGTGGTAACGTTCTAAGAATATTTTGTATAATAGTCTTCTCACAATCGGCTCTCCGAATCCTTCGAGAGTATTGGTTATTTCATCAACGTATTGGATGTATGCAACAATGTTGCAATTCTTTCATTCAGAGTTGCTCAAATTTTGCTTTAGGATTTGAAGATTTGCTTCTTTAACATTTGAGTCACCCGCATATATTCTCAAGCTTGTCTGATACATTTTTTGCGCTTTTACAACCCAACACCTTATGATAAGCAAACATTCAATAAGTCCACCGATAATAATATTCTTTGTTTTTGCATCATTTACCAAATTCTTTCGTACCTTGTTCATCTCGCTGATGTAACCATTTTGAATAGTGTCCCATACTTCGTAACCTTGCGCCAAGAGATAGACCTCCATTTTTCCTTTCCAGAGTGCATAATTATTTCTTACCGAACAAAGGTACACCATTCTTGGTATGTCTAAGTGAGACCTCCTTCCAAATACTATTAAACTTCTATTGAAGGAACTAAAGCTCGATACCAATTGTTGGAAATAATGAGAGGGGGTGAATCACTATTCTTCCAATTGCAGCATTAGTTAATCTTCAATTATTATCAAGGTTTATACAATGATAGCAACAAACAAAAGGAACAAAAATGCACACATTTTAAGGTGGAAAGCCACTCCGAGACAAAACCACCTAATTTCTTTTCTATTAATTCTTTAATATTCAACTCCAATTGAAAATAAAGCTCAAAATTCCTAGAATCTAGAAAAAGAATTCTTCTCCAAATTCATCAAGGACGCTCCAACGCTGAGATTCTTCAAGAGTCAACCGAATGGATGCCCCAACACCCAATGAGCTACAACTCACCCTAGCACCACCCTACCAATTCTATAGAAGAATAAAAGAAGAATGGACTCTCATACCAGGGAAAATGGTCCATTTTACAATGATATAGAATGATGTAGAAGAAGAAGACACACTAGACCATAACCTGGACCATGACATAACCACCTAATGATGATCCTATACTCTCGGATACTTCCTCTTCAAATCTTCGCAGATGAATAGAACAATTTTTTACAATAATAACTTAGTACAATGATACCTTTACAAGGATTGCGTGTCGCCGACTTGAAGACTTCATGTGATGAAATTTCTGCTACTATTCTACACCTCGTTGTCATTTTGCTTGTTACCTCTTTGTTATAGCATCATTTCTCACCTTCACATGATTCAGATTTCTTATATGGTTTGGTGCACCCATTCCTACATCAATAAATTCACTTAAAAACAAGTAAAAATCCCCATATGCGACTATGCCCGTGATTTTCCGCGTGTATACGCGGAAACTGTGCCTAGACTTTTCCGCGTATGCCATTAAAATGATTAAAAAAATATATAATTATTCCCTATTTTTGGGTCAAGTTGATGGTTACTGTACAAGAACCATCTAAAGACGTGGCCAATCGAAGTTAAACTACTCGAGGAGTATAAAACCCCTCATGTGTATGGCCTAAGGGAGAGAGAGAATATTGATATTATACTGCTGGTATTCCCTATCCAAGTCTCCGATTCCCGTGCCTCCCGCACTTCCTGCCTAATAGGAAACCCCTTGTTTCCTTGAGATGCACATCCCTATATGTCATCTCGTATGCACCAGCTTTGGAAGGAGTCTTAGCGAGGCAAGGGGTCAGACTGGGATCCGACGACGGCTCGTCAAGGCCGTGGAAGGATCAAAGATCTCTCCACTCGTTACTTTTTTACATGCTATTTATAATACAGAAATACCATGTCATCAAAATAAACGTGTTAGTGTATGCTTATATGTATGAGAATATTGTTATTTAAGCATTCATTATGATTTATTTAATGTTTTATATGAATCTCACTAACATTTAGAGTAAGACATATACGTACAACCAGTTCTTCGTGCTTGTTTCTTCTTATTCGTGTTAAGAAGGAAGGACTCGCTGGTTGGCCTGAATCCCCGTGATCTTCTTCAACCGTAGGACCTACTTGTGTAACTTTTTCATTCTACTCTATTTATTTTTTCTCGAACGTGCATGGTTGTGAGTCCTTCTGTGTAGCATGCCCCCTCGCTCCGTGGAGGTTGTAACCCAACGAACCTCTAGGGTCATATTTCAAACACCTCTACCGCACCTTTCTTTTATTTTCTTCCCAGAAAGTTTGGTCTTTTCGCAACCCCAATACGATCTAGCTTTTTTCGTCTTCTAGGAGCTCGATATAGAATCTTGTGGTATCTCTCGTTATTTCCCGTATCCCAAATATCTAATTTTCGGTTCTATAGTAGTTCTTCGAGTCTTATTTCCAATGCCGCAAGTTCAATTGACCAGGTTCTTCAAGAGAGCATTATGCCCAATCTTCACAATGCCCCAATTAAGGATTGTCAAGAGAGAAAACTTGTACTGTGCCACGTGTCACCGTTTTCATTCGTCTCTGAAATTGACAAAGTGAAAACTGTTGCCACTTCCGTGCACTATCCGCCACTTTTTGCTGTAATTCCAATCCGATACTCGCAGAGAGAGAGTTAAGAAAATTTTCCCAAGGTCACTTTCTTTGAGAGGAATTTTGTGAGCCCTCATAAAGACACTAACTTCCACAGATCATATCTCCAAAAATATTAAGCACCTTGATCTGAAATTTTCACAAGAGCTTCCCTAGGATTTGGCTTCGCTCATAAATTTTTTTTCTTCTCGCACTCATATAAAAAAAGTTAGACCGAAAATTCCACGATGACCCGTTTTCGTATGGCTAAATACCTCACATTAGGAGGACATGAGGATCACAATTTATATAAATGCTTAGGTTGAGAGAGGCTTCAACAAGTGAAAATGGGAGGGATTTTAGAGCTTAAAAAATATTAATTAAGACTTTTCAATGACCCATGCCACAAGCCCATGGGGTTGTAGCCCACTAACGTAGGTTACAAAATTCAAACATGAATATCTTCAAACCGTGAATAATTACGTAGCATGCCATATATCAACTAGGCATTTCGACAAGAAGAAACCATCAAAATAGTTTTTGACCTAGAATATACACTTGGTAGGTACAAATTCCCATGCAATATTGGGGTAGTCCTGTGCTACTTGGGTTGACATCAATGACAACCATTGATCAACAAGAAAGGTCAAATAGAAAGACAACAACTAGCGCAACCTCACAAATAGGTCCTACCTAAAGAATCGTTTCCTCTAAAATATGCGCGTTCCATCACCTCCACCGAGCTCTTTTTTGTCATGAGTTTATTATTCAATTGTTGCTAATAATACACTCGTCCGTTGAGAAAACATTAATGTAATAAATTTTGTAAAATATTAGTAAAAATATATCTCTATTCGAAGTATTCTAGGTTGATTTCTAAGTATATTTCCTACCAAGCAATTGTAATTTTCAAGTTTTGTTGGAGCATAAATAATACAAGTACTTATTTTGATTCATGTGGTGTATTCCACTGGAGAAGTTTATTCTTTGTAACCGTATTTTTCATTGTTTTTCCTCTTCGTAAATATGAAAATTCTTAACATTCATGTGGTGTATTCACCTGTGAAGTTTCTTCTTTTGTAACCGTGTTTTTCATTGTTTTTCCTTTCTCTATAAATCAGTAGTCTTAATTGTAAAACATAAAGTGTGATGAATAGGACATGTTAATAAGAACACCTTATTCTGCTTCTTTTGAAATTTATATGTTTTATACCGAAGTTAGATTGAAGAATACTTTCAATCTCTACCGACCACTTTTTCTTCCATCTACATAATCCATTTAAAATTCAAAGGATCTAGTCAATGAAACCTAGTCAGTTCTCATAAATATTTTAAATATTGATGCAAAACCAAATATATTTTTGAACCCATAGCCCAATGGGAATATAGTCGCTTAATACCCCAAACAACCAAAATTAAACAAACAATCAAGCATAATCATAACTAGCCTAAAATTTATTAAAAACAGTAAAATTTTATAGAGAGATCCCTCTCTCGAAGATGGAAGGGCTAGATCCTGCCTTCCAAAGCATGGATGTTCTCCTCTCGTGTTTATTTTCACAATCTCGTAAATTAAAAATGATAACATAGTAATAACCATAATGGGGAATTAATTGAAAATATTGAAGTTTAATTCATAACCCCGGTAAAATTCCTATGATACTTCAAGAAGATTATTTCCTTTTTCATTTATGTAAATAATAAGTGTGTGCGCTTAATCATAAATCGCTCCTAAAAGAGCTTACACTAGATCTCATCCCCCGATTCAAAGTCAAAGGATTGTCAATATGACCCCGAAAATCTACTAAGAAGAAAAATTATAGCAAGAGAGCCAAGGAAGTAGTAGCCCTACCATAGAGCATATTCACTCCCAAAAGACTTTGTAACTCCGCAATACATCGAGTTTTACTTACCTTGAAAAAGCTTATTTAGAGCTAAGTTAGCCAATTGCGTATCAAATAGTAGTAGACCAAGCTACACTAAGAATACATTCATTTGAATAAAAATCTACCTCTTCCGATATAGACCTTCAAATTTATCCAAGATTTTGATAAATTCAGGTTTAGTTTCAAGTCTTGATCTTTCTCGTTCATGAGGCTTATGTCTAGTAATCGTAGAACTCTCGCCCTCACTTTTCGTTAATCATACACCTCATCACAACCCGTGCATCCTAGATTAGCTAGTCCTATTCCTTCCGTGCGCTCATTACTCATTCCAACGGCTTCTCATCAAGCTACTTAAACTCCATCCTCTACCCAATCTTCATCCACAATCCAACCTTTATCTTCACCAAATCCTCAACCTTTAGCTCAACTTCCACCTCCGATTCGACCTCCACCGTTATCCAACAACCACTTTTGATCAATCCTCATATTGTTCATCCCCATATCCCTATAATGGCAAACTTTGATATTCTCCCCCTTTGTCCTTCAAAGCTCATTTGTAAAACATGCCACAATATTATCAAACGTAATCAATCAATTTGATGAACTAGACCTATCACTACCCAACAATGTGTAGATAGGATGAAATATAGTTTTGACCTTCATGAGGTAGATGAGGAAACATAAAACCGAGTTTCCTTGTTTGCACACCATAGGAGAGGTTAGGAAATGGTTTAAATCTTTGCCCGCTACTAGCATAAATGATCTCCCCGCATTCCATTAGACATTCCTCAATAGGTGAGAAATTAAAAATAACCCACTTCATTTTTTATCCGAGCATGAAAGCATTATGAGGGGTACCAGTAGTGTTCAGACTAGTCATGACTAGATTTAACAGGGTGCATACAATGCAATTTCTTTCAACATTAAACCACCACAAGGTTTTGCCTTAATTAAATTCTAAGATGGATTCGAGGTACATGTCTTACTAGCTTAGAGAAAGAAATTCATCAAAAATAAGAAATGCAAAGGGATGCAGTGAGTGTAGAAGCAAATCTTCGTTAAGAAAGAGAGATAGAATTAGGAATGAAGTTATATAACTAAAAGAAGAACCCTCTACTTTTCCGTTGATGCAAAAATTGGATTCATTAATTATAATAATAAAAAGAATGATGGAAAGGATTAATCTTAATGAGAGTAAGCCCTAGAGAAAATCACCGCATCTCAAAATCATAATCAAAATCCTATAAGAAATCCTCCCTTGATCAAATAGAGGGGAATATAGTCTTAATCAACAAATTAGACCTCCATTCTTTAGGAGAACTATAATTGATGATGATGGGGAAATAGCAGGAAGAATTAGAAGACAACCAAATCAATTTAATGGGCATTAATGACGAGGAAACTATTTTTCTTGCTCAAGAAGAACAAGCTATTTTTCAACTTTCCAAGACCGAATTGGATTATGAAGAATCAGATGATTGTTAAATAGGGATTTTAAAATTCCTGATATGGAGGTCCATAGGAAATATAATCTTAGAAGCAAGAAAAAAACATCATATTCCCCCAAACAAAAGAATTCTGAAGTCTGTCAAGAAAACTTCGATGTACCATTGCAAAGAAAAAAATTCCAGGAAATGTTGTTAAGAAAATTGTTGATAGTTCTAGCAAAAAGATCGTAGAAATTCCCAAAAATATTGTTGAGATTACCTCCAAAACTCACCAACTAATATTCCAACCACCAATCACCTAGAACTCAGGATAAAATAAATTGATGATAACTGGATTTTCTAAACTTAAACAGGATTCAAACACTGAACATTGAAAATGAACTAGAAAAATTGAAAATTCTATCCTTTTAATAGAGTTAATGAACAAAATAACAAAACTCAAAAGTTATGAAGGCTCTTAACATAGGGGAAAACATCGACACCGTCAATTTGAATGATGATCACTTAAACTCTTATTTGGTCTAGGACATATATGGTAAACCACAGAAGGAGGAGTTCCTCCATTCTATGTCGTTAACGATCACGATAAAATTCTTCATAATGTTATGTTAGATTCGGTGCTTCACACAATTTGATGCCAAATCGTTATGGAGAAACTTCTGGTCTTGACATTACTAGGCTCTACAAAGACGTATATTCATTTGATTCCAACAAAGTAATATGTTTAGATCTTATTAAGGATCTATGTATTACTTTAGCCCAACCTAGGATAGCCTAGTAATAGATATAGTGGTCGCAGATAATTTCCCACGTATGACATGTTGTTTTCAATGCAAGCCATGGGGAGAAAATACACGAAAATCTACAAATGGGCACATCTTATGCTACCATACCAAGAGCTCGTCAATAGAGAAGACTATATAGGGAAATTTTAATGAAATTCATGGTGAGGAGTCAGAGATAAACCACATAAATATCCCCTTTACTCATTCACTTAGATTTAGACTTCTTCATTATTTACATGATGGATATATCAATACTCAAGTTACCAAGGAAAAATGATATTTAAAACACATGAAGATAAAACACAAATAACCAAACAAAACACCGAAATTGAACCTATTCGAAACATGAGTTTTGGTGGATCCCGTAGTAGAGAGGGTTCTGGAGCAGGTCTCAAACTCAAGAAAACAATCATGCAAAAGGTCATTAATATAAGCTAATTTTCAATGAACTAATAACATACGAATATGTAATATTCCCAAATGGAAAAAGCAAGAATATCGTGAAAACCATGGAAATAGCATGGTAAAAATCAGATCAAACTTGAGGCCAATATGGAGACCTTCCATTCATCATAACAACAACATATATATTTAAAATAATGGGCCACAAACCATAATACAAGATAGAACAAGCCTCCAAATAAGAAAACCTCAATAAGAGGCCGCTACTATATCAAAATGTCGCAGACACGTTTACATCGCATTTTTAAAGCACCATAGAAATGAGTAAAAATATAAAGGGCTGATATATGCCACAATAACAGATATAAAAAATGGTAACCGGGGCTCTACACAACCTCCGTAAAAGAACCTAAAAGAGGTCTCCCGGGGGAAAAACACCCTAATACAAAATGAGTTGCAAACTCCTGCGAGCCGAAAGTATGTCAAAAAGATAACCGAAGAGTTATGGCTGAAGCTAATATGATAATATGCTCTCCTCCAATGGATCCTCTGGGACAGGCAGACCCTTTACTAAAGAAATATCCTCCCAAATCACCTGTCGCAAACACCCCCGCAACCTCCCAAAATACGTATCAAGACCGATATCGCATTGTAGGGGATAAAACACTATGGCCTCGATGCCAAATGTATCAATGATGTTCGGGTTGTCTTCATTTCAGCTCCTGCTAGTACCTAACCTCCTCCAATGAGAGACATAAATTTCAGAAATCTCCCAAATCAAACCTCCACAACTCCCGCCCGCAACACAACACAAAATCCTCAATGTGAACCGTGTTGTACATTAAGACCGAAGCTTTGACCAAATTCTTGATAGTATAATGTAGTGCAAACTCTTCCAGAGGCCTGGCTAAAAGAGGTATTTCCTATCAAAATGAACACCCCGTGCTAAACAACACCGGCACCCATAAACAGAGCAAGAAAGCTATATGTCTAAAACACCATATATTCAAATATAATAACATCAACATATATCAACATAATGAAATATGGTTTCCATCCTCTTATATTAGTGATGAGATTTCAACCAAGCCCCATCCATTAATTACACTACTTCCATGCAAAAAGTCTCCATCTAAAACCGCGTTGTCCCTCCATAAATGTCCACTCCATGACAAGATCATGTTGATTTGGTCAAAGTTGACCTTACCAAGGTGTTCCAAACCATTTTCACACAAGGGTGCTCAATTAAGCCGCCAAGATGTGCATCTTTCACATTGGAATTGGTTTATCTCTATTTAAAGAGATTCATGGATCTCCATATCCTCTTATTCATCAAACAAGAAGGAAAAAAAATTAATATTCCAACTAGCTCATGGCTAATTGGGAATATTAAGGTAAGCCCCTCCTCCCAAATGTTGCTTCGTCCTCAATCAACTAATAAAGTGAGTGTTGCAACTCTTCTCTCCATCATTGGTGACACCTCCATGTTATAATATTCCCTCATAAGCCAAGTGTCTCCTAATCCATCCCTCCATGACATGCTCCTCTCAAGTTCTCATAAGATGCATATAACTCATCCCACAAGGAAGCAATAGATCCAATGAAAAAATCATGGTTTGCCCAATGTCCTCCCCGAAACATGTAGCATAATGAACATGGATATTATCTCTACCAAAGGGAATGTGCAATCCTCCCATCCTTCCTCCATTCATTCCCATAATAATAATAAGAACATCGTCAATGTATGGGATCAAACCATATATACAAACAAATAAATATGCAAATGGAGGTATCAGGTCCCACCATGGGAACTAGTAGTATATCTTCCTAACCGCATCGCATAATGGCATGGTATGGTTTCCACAACTTAACTGCCGCCTAAGTCTTCTCACGAGTTCCGAAATGTGAGAAATGTCGCCTTTGGAGTGCACCTTAATGGTAAATCATCTCCGCATATCCTCCTAGGGAGTGGCCATGTTCAATAATGAATGTTTATGGACCAAAGTTGGCCATGAAGCAGATATGGAAGAATGCTCCTCCTTGGAGCTATGGCCTGCATATACATGGCAAAGGAGTGAAAATAATAATCAAGTAAAAAATCATGCACATAGACATGTTCCTTACCATAATTTCTAGTCATGCAAATGTATTGTTCATAGATAGATCCCTCTCATTCCAAAAGAGGAAAGAGGTAGATGTGATAACTCCTCCATAGAGTTATGTATATCTCCCATCTCCACATGGTCCATGCATCTTTTCAAATTTTGATATATATCCTCTTCAAAGCCTTCCCAGTATATCCCTCCATGATAGTGTTATAGGCTCTGAATAAGTATGGATGAAAAGAAAATCCCGATGAGCTCTTTGTAGTAACTTCCTTTCAGCTTGAAGCTCTAGATAAGAAGATCCTACCATGATAATAGATGACTTCATCTTGGACTGAATATCCCTCCTCTTGAAGTTGGTAGGAGGGCTATTTACTCCAAGATGAAGTCATCTATTATCATGGTAGGATCTTCTTATCTAGAGCTTCCTTATCCTCAAATATATTCGTGGACATCATCACTAAGAGGTGTTTTATTTTGCCTCTCTTTGAGAAAGAAGCTCTCTCTTCTTTTCCCTTTGATGGAAAAGAGGGCTTTTTCTAAAATGTTGCCTTTGCTTTTGGCAAGGAATTTTCTAGATTTTCTATACCCTTCAATGGAATATTGAAGGGTAGTGGGCTTGGTAGACTTAAAAAACCCATGAAGAGGTTCTTCTAACCCATCAATGAACATATAGACCCTTCGTCGTTAGATAAATCAGAACCATAACATAAAGTTTTATAAATTAAGAAATGTAAGTTTTTGGATTACCTAATTGTTTGAGCTTGCTAGCCCCATGAATGGTGCCTGCATCTTCAATGTACCCCCACCAACCTCAGAACTCCGAATATGGCAAATACATTAGCATGACCCAATGTAGACAAGCCATGGAACCACCAATCATGTGCTTCATCGTTAAGGTGCAACACTCGCTATCTTAATGGCCTCCATCTCCGTACTTTGTTCAACCGGAAGTAGATGTCAAGCTACCCATGATTTATGCGTATTTAGATGACCCATCAAAGTCGGGGTAAGAAAATCGCCGCAATGCGTTGTAGATCACGACTCGGGCCGGAATCCTCCCGCTCTATCGTGATGCCCGGGGTCTCCCATTGCCCCATATGAAAAGGAAAACTTCCAAGTGATCCTTGAATCTCCGAGATTGAGACTCATACTCCATAAAATAGTCTTCAGAGTTTCTTGTTCTTTGAACCCTTCATTTCCCCAATCGCTAAGAATGTAGGAATTGTAGAGCATCGGGGAAACTTGGTGATGCTTCACCGCTGATCACCGTGTTGATGAGAAAAGTTGAGCTTCACCATGCATAAATCCTTTAGGGGATTCCATGTATCTATCCATCCTCATCTCCTTTATTTCTCTATCAATGTCTTGCATAGTTCTAAGAAGGATCTTAGGAAACTACTTCTCTTCATATTCTCCTTATAAAGGGGTTTTACCCTTGTCTTATTTATCATTTAATAGTCAAAATTCTAGTTCATTCTTCTTAGATGCCTTCTCTATCTCGTGAGAGAATCTCCTTCTCATGATGACATACGGGCTTTTCAAGATGCACATGCCGAGCCAAGATTATGCCGTGATACCACTATAATATTGCCAAATGGGAAAAGAAGGCTATAGTGTAAACCATGGAAATAGCAAACATTAGATCAAAACTTGAGGCCACAGGAGATCATTCATTCATCATAATATTTGCATATATATGTAAAATAATGGGCCACAACCATAATACAAGATAGAACAAGCCTCCAAATAAGAAAACCTCAATAAGAGGAGTCACACATATCAAAATGTCGAGACACTACTACAATGCAAATATTAAAAGCACCTACATAAAGAAATGAGTACACAAAATATAAAGGGCTGGTATATGCAACAATAGATATAAAAAATGAAGATTTGGGCTCTACACAACCTCCAAAAAGAACCCAAAATGGTCTCCTAAAAACACCCAATAATACAAAATGAGCTCTGTGCCTATGACTCAGTATGTTGCAAAAATATAACTCGAAGAGTTATGGCTAAAGCTGATATGATAATAACTCGTTTCTCTCCTCCAATGGGTCCTCCAAATGAAAGGCTGGTACTAAATAAATCTCCTCCCTAAAATAATGTAGATCCACTAATACTACATCAGAGGGGATAAAACACTATGGCCTAATGCCAAATGTATCAATGATGCTCCATGGCTTTATTTTCTAGCCTCCCAAGTGAAAGGAACCTCCTCCAATGAGATCTAGCTCTCAGAAATCTCCCAAATAAAACCTCCACAACTCCTACCCCGCAACACAACACAAAATGCTCAACAAGAACCGTGTTGTACATTAAGACCGAAGGTTCGCCAAATTTTCATAGTGGAATGTACTGCAAAATATTCCTGTGAGGCCTCTCTTAAGGAAAGAGGTGGGATTCCCGATTAGAAACACACCGTGCTAAACAACACCGCAATCTTAGCTAAACAACCGAAGAAAGCTATATGTCTAAACAGACCATATATTCGAAATATAATAACATCAACATATATCAACATAATGAAATATGGCCATCATCCTCTTCCTTATATTAGTGATGAGATTTCTAAACGTAGCCCCATCCATTAATGACACTAGTTCCATGCAAAGAGTCTCCATCTAAAACCGCGTTGTCCCCTCCATGTCTCCACTCTCCATGACAATGTTGTTGACGAGTCAACTCACCAAGTCAAGGTGTTCTAGCCCCTTTCACACACACGAGGGTGCTCAATTAAGATGCCAAGATGTCTTCCTTTCACATTGGAATTGGTTTTATTCTTATTTAAGGAGATTTATGGATCTCCATATCCTCTTATTCATAAAACAAGAAATCGAAAGCAAAATTTAATATTCCAACTAGCTATGTGGCTAATTGGGAATATTAAGGTAATATGAAGCACTTTTGTTAGGATTGAAATTGTTAAAAAAATTAGGATGCTAAGAGAAATTCATGGAGATTTTGAAATAATTATAAAGAAAATTAAAGGAGAATACTCTATAAAGAATCCTAGATCAAGAGCATACAAAAATGTTGTGCTTGATTTTCTAGAAAATTTGTAGAATATGATCTCGTTGCCATTCCTAGAAATCAAAATGTCTTAGCAAATGGCCTTGCTTTTCATCTAGCACAAGTAAAATTCCTCACCCTACGTACAATATCCAAGTGGAAGTGAAACATCGAATTAACCGTACTCGTATAATATGAGGTATTGGCAAGTGTGTGGAAATGACAAACAAACATTGAAATTTTTTTGCAATCTCAGGATGAGTATGAAGGAAAATAGCATAGACTTAGAGTGTGAAGTAGAAAATAAAATAGTTGTACATACTAATGTAGGAAAACAATTTGATAATTAAGATGAATATTCAAGTAGATGAAACTTCTAAATAAATTAGAATTGCATGAAATTGATCTAGAAAAGAAGTGTTTGAAATACCTGGCTTAAAATACAACATTCTACCGAGGTTTGGTTCCACTAGAAGATTTTTTTTTTCGACGATGTAGCTAAAAATCTAAAAATAGACCACAGGTCGATGTAGAAGATCAATATAGTATGAACATAACCCTAAAATGATAAAACTATCAAAATCACTTCTTGCCGCCCAAAACAAAAACACATAGCTTTATTAAAAGAGTTCATTGATGTTCTCATTTCCTCGAGCTATGAGGATCTCAAAGAATATGACACTAGTATCATACAACATAAAATCATGAATATTAGAAACCATTCAAACATAAACTCCTTAATAAATCCAAATTTCCGATGCCTCCGATTGAGAAAGCGGTTAAAAATATGTATGATACTAAAATCATATTCCTAATATACTCTAAATGGGTGTCTAACATAGTGCCTACTAGAAGAAAACTAGAGAATCCGATTATGCATTGATTTCGTAAATCTTAACAAGGTCTCCTAAAAGACAACTACCCTTTGCCAAAATGATCATGTATTATAGAATGTAGTATGGTCTAGTACGATTTCCTTGTTAGATGGTTTCTATTATAACTAGGTCTCAAAACACTGATGATCACGCCAAACAAATTTCATTCACTCTTTTGGGGACTTTCACATAGAAGATTCTTTAATACAATTGCCACATTTCAAAGAGCAATGGATATTGCCTTTGATGATGAGATTGGTCAATTTATTGTGATTTATCTAGATGACATTACTATCTATTCAAAAAATGATGAGGAACATTTTTTACATCCTATAGCCATGGTTTGAAAATGTATAAGGCTTTCCATTTCATTAAATCCTAAGAAAAAAAAATTTGGCTCCTCAAGAAGGAAAGGTTCTTAGTCATATTATTTCAAAAGATGGTATTAGGATTGATCTCAAGAGAATTGAAGCCATATTAAAAATCGCTCATCAGTAGAAACATTAAGGAGCTTCAATCTTTTATTGGAAAATTAATTTCCTAAGAAGATTCATTCCTAACCTCGCGGAAATTCTCATAAATATGACAAATATGTTGGAAAATGATTCATAAATTAGATGAGGTATCGAGGCTAAATAATATTTTGATTTGGTTAAATGCTATCGACAAAAGAACCAAATCCTGTTGATTAGTCCATATTTTTTACTAAAGATTTCATTATATTCCCTTTTTCTTCGAACACACTATTGGTAAACGCTTGTCTTATTGTAGAAAAATAATGAATGATTTGAACATCCCATTACATTTTTCATAAGGTTTAAGAGATGTATCTTTAAGTATAACATAATGGAAAAACAAGCCTTTGCATTGATTAATATATCTTGAATTCCCATATTATTGCTTATGTACCCACCCGTTGGTCAAGGATATTTAACCTTGTAGAATGGACTCGATGGTAAATGAGGTAAATGGATTATCGCCATTCTTGAGCATGACTTAGAATCAAACCCACCAAGTTAATCAAAGGAAAAGGACTCGGCCAAATTACTGGTTGAGTCAAATTTCCATGCATCGGACATCAATTTTGTTGCTCCATTAGATGATCAAGAGGAACAAGCAAAACTCACGTATTGATGAAGCTTCGAACTCACCCTAGTATGCAAACCGTTATATATTGTTCAATTTAAATGTTCTTCCCAGTCTAACAAAAACAAAGGCAAAGTTTCTAAAGTTAAAAGCGTTTAATTTTTTCATCATTGATAATGTTTTATAATGGAAATATGCCGATAGGTATTTACCCAAGTGATTTTTGAAAAGATGATGTAGAAAGAACCATGCAGAGGTTCCATGAAGGTGATTGTGGTGGACATCTATACCGGCAAACCGCTACTAACGAAATCCTTAGAGTTGGTTTCCCTACTGCCTACCCTTTTCCCCGATATTCACAAGAAAGTAACTTCATGCCATAAATGCTAGATATTTGAAGGAAAAGGAAGATTTTACTCCTTCCATTGAATCTTATATCAACAGCCGAATAGGGACTGGATTTCACTGTGAAATCCATCCACCTTCCTCTCCCCAACATAAGTGGATTCTCACAAACTCACTAATTACTTTACTAAGTGGAGTGAAGCCACACCTCTAGATCTTCCACTGATGTTATCATCACTAAATTCCTTGAAGCCAATATCCTCTCTAGACTTGGTTGTCCTTGAAAAATTATTACCGATAATGTTGCAACAATTAAATCTAAGAAAATGATTGAATTCCCGTAACAATACCACACTAATTTGGGACATTCAACAAATTATTACCCTCGTAGGTAATGGATTACAAATCCTCAAATAAAATCTTGGTAAATATCATTAAAAAGTTGTTAGAGGACAACAAAATGTCATGGCACAACAAGTAAATTAATGCACTTTGGGTCGATAGATTAACTACAAAAAAGTCATCACAAGATGTCACCATACCAATTGGCTTATGGGATGGATGTTGTTTTTCCATATTTTGGGAGTTACAAGGATGAATATAATTCAAGAATTATAGGTGGGGCCAAATTACACACGTAGAAGGATTAATTGGACTATTCAACCCTGCAATACTAAGGGAAGAAGAAAATGTCAAAAAACAAATTGACACGAGAACTAAAGCCGATGATTTTAATTTGGGTGAAAAAGTTTTGAAGTGGGATTACGTAAGAGAAGACAAAGGAAACATGAAGTTTGACAACCTTTCGAAGGGATCTTACATAATTTATGCTTTCGTAGGATACAATGTATCTTTTTCTCAAAGATCTAGATGGAGTCAAAATATCCTATGGTCCCGTCAATGGAAGGATGTTGAAACACTACTTTTCTTAGAATAAGTATTTTTTCTTTACATCATTGTAAATATCATAGTCTTCATTATTTTGACGGGTAACTTATTTATTGAAGAAGCCTGGCAGAGAAGGCCCTAAGCTTTGATTGATATGCTACCATAAGTATTCTAACATCAAAAAGAAATCATATGTATATATTGCTCGAAATGAAGATTCCCAAGGCTACTAATCATACGTTCTTGAAATTTCACATGGAAAAGTGCCATCCCCTACCGGAGCCACTATTAGGGTCCTATAAATTATAGGATCTCGTGTGATCGAGTATTTTGTTTCAATAATCTTACATTGTAAATAATTTTCACTATGCAAATGATTTAAAAAAGTATATATAAAATAAAATGAAAAGAGGGTATATCAAAAAGAAAGAAAAATTGAAAAGAATAAAAATAAAATAGGAATTAATAAAATAAAAATAGAAATAACACCGAAAGTGTTGCAAATTCAAATGCCACTACCGATATTAGTTTTCTTTATCATATTTAAATAAGATTGTGTGCAACTTGTTCAAAATGCCACAATGACTAGATTTTTGTTCAAATCATACAACTTAATCTTGATTGAAAAACTATGAATTTTTTTAATTAGGTTAGTGAATAAATATTTTCCAAACATTTAATCTAGCAAATTGGTAGTTAGGTAGAAAATGAAATTGGTTCAACAACTTAATCTCGAATTCAATAGAGAAATACATAATTGAGTAGATTAAATTTTTTCATAAAAAAAAGGTGATGTGGGTTTGCTAGCCTAAATGCACCCTAAGAGCAAAGAAGAAAAAATGTTAGCTTGGAAAATAAGTCAAATCTAATGTAAGGGTATGTAGAAGTGTTTTTGGAGCTTTTAGAAGGATTAAAATGGTTATCCTAAATTTTGGTTTTCTAAAGGTTCATCTATGCATATAAAAGGGAAAATATAAAGCATTTTATCCTAAGTTTTTGACTAAAGAATTTGGGTGCATTAATGAAAATCTCTGCATATTACCATATATCCTAAGTTTTTATTCTCAATTAAACTCGTCGCTACTCGACATTGTTGGATTGTCATCGATGTCAACCCAAGACCAAGGGTTAACCCAATATTGCATGGGATTTTTTACCTACCAAATTAATATTATTCTGTCAATAATGCTTTTTATGGTTTCTACTTGTCGAGATGTTTCCGTTGATATATGGCAGCCATGTATCTTCACGGTTTGAGAGATATTCATGTTTGAAGTTTGTACCCCCAAATAGTGGGCTAAAACCCATTGGGTTGGGGCATGGGTCATTGAAAATTCACAATTAATATTTTTTTAAGATCCTAAAATCCTCCCACGTTCACTTGTTTAAGCCCTCTCAACTTAAGCATTTATATAAATTGCGATCTTCATTTCCTCCTTTAGGCAAGGGATTTTTGGCCATCCGAATATGTCATTGTGAATTTTCACTCTAATTTTTTTCATGTATACAAGTGAAATTTTATGAGGTGAGCGAATGCTCGAGGAAGCTGCTATAAAAAGTTTAGATCAAGGTGCACAATATTTTTGGAGCTATGATCGGGAAATGTGTATTTTGTAGGCTCCCCGAAATTCATCTCAAAGAAGTGACCTTGCAAAATCGTCATAACTCTCTCTCTCGAGTATTGGATTGGAATTCCAAAAAATGTGGAAGATATTAAATAGTCTTGGTTTTCTCTCTATCAATTTCAGAGCCAAATGAAGAAATAGTGACACGTGGCATGCCGTACAAGTGCGTCCGGGGCCAAAACAAGCCCATAATTATGGCATTGTGAGAGATTGGGTAGTCTCTCAAGAATCCAAATTGTGTCGTACCCATGGCATTGGAAAGACGACTCGCAGGACTACTTCTCAGACCAAAAACCAGATATTGAGGATTCGAATAATAGAGATACACTAGATTCAATATCGAGCTCCTAGAAGGCAAGAAAAAGCTGGGATCATGTGTTGTCAAGGGGATTGGTAAAGGACCCTCGTACTTTCTACTAGGAGAAATAAAAAAAAGGTGTAGCAGTAGGTAGCATGAAAAGAGCAGCAACCAAAGTGAATTACAAAGAAGAAGAATCATCATGAAGTCTTCAAGTGGGCAGCACCGCATACAATCATCAGAAGGTATCATTGCAATGTCATTGTAAGGACATTATTTAAAAATTGTACTAGTGTCTATCCGCCAAGGGTTGAAGAGGCAGTATTGGGAGGCCGAGGATCAATAGTGGTTGTGTCAAATTTTAAGCAGGTCTAGTATATCTTCTTCTTCTATATCATTCTATATCATTGTAAAGTGGACCATTTTCCCCGTGCGGGAGTCCATTCTTCTTTTATTCTTCTATGTGGTGGTAGGGGAAGTAGGGGTATTGTAGCTCATTTGGTGTTGGGGCATACATTCATTGGACTACCTAAGAATCTCTGCATTAAGTGTCCATCCAAATAGAGCCGGAGAAGAATGCTTTTCTAGATTCTAGGAAGTTTGTTTTATTTTCAACTGGAGTTGAATGTTAAATAATTATTAGAAAAGCATTAGGTGGTTTTTGTCCTTTGAGTTGGTTTCCACCTTAAAAAATGTGCATTTGTGTCTTCATTTGCTTCTATCATTGTACAAACACCGATAATAATTGAAGATTAACTAATTCTCTAATTGAAAGGAATATTGATTCAATTTCCTCCCCTCTCGGTACTCTCCAACAATTGGTACGAGGCTTGTCCCTTCAATAGCAGCTAACACTGAATAGAGGTCATATACACCAAGAATGGTGTACCTCTATTCAATGAAAATAATTATGCACGCTAGAAAGGAAGTAGTTGAGAGGTTTTGCCTGGCGTCAGGTTACGAAGTATGGGACACTCAAGCTCAAAATGGATTTACATCAACTACAAATGAACAAGGTAACAAGAATTTGGTAAATGATGCAAAAGCAACAAATATTATTATGATTAAATGGACTTATTGAATCTCGCTATCATAAGCAAAGGTTGTAAAACTCAAAAATGTATGGTACAATCTTGAGAATATATATGTGTGACTCAGTTGTCAAAGAAGCAAAGCTTCAAATCTATAGAGAAAAATTCTGAGCAACTCAAAATGAAAGAAGATTGCAACATTGCCGCATACTTCCAATATGTTAATGAAAAGAACACACTGGAAGGACTGGGAGACAATTGACGAGAAGACTATTATACGGAAGATTCTTAGAACTTTACCAAAGAGACTCAACCCAAAGGTATCAGCCTTAGAATACAAAGGCAAATTCCGACAAACGCAAAGGAAGAGGAATTACATGGAGTTCTCATAGCATATGAAATGAGACTTGATGAAGAAGAGGAATGCGCATCTAGAAACTATGATCATTGTATATAAGAAAACCAATAAGGATAAACAACCTTCAATTGAAAAGACATGCACCCGCAAGTGTGAAGAAAAGGGGAGATGATGAAGAAGGTTTCAAGGAAGAATATGCTTACTAATGAAAAATAAAAATTGGTAAGGGACAATTCAAAGGTAAACTTCCATTGATATGTTTCAATCCAGAATAGAGGTTGGGCATTTTGTAGCAAAATGTCCAAATAGAAGTAATGGAAGGCAAATCAAAAGGAAAGAAAGGCTTTAAGAAATTCAACAAGTAAGGAACCAAAAGGAACTTTCTCTAAAGAAGATAGCTCATCATCCAATGAAGACAATGACAAGAAGAAGAAGCCAATGAGAGAGTATTGTTTATGGCCAAGCATAATAAACCCAAGCACAATAAACAAGAGGTATCAAACAACGAGAAGAAGGATGGACCATATACGAATTTTATGAGGAAGTAATGAAGCTTATAAAAGATCTCAAGGCCAGAAGATCCGTTCCACTTCACAAATGCCTCAAGGTCTCAAATTGAAGTTGAAGAACACAAATGTATCAAGAGTCACTTCAAAAGAAGTTGGAAGAAAGAAACCAAGAAAGGGAAGAATTAGAAGCCGAAGTATTCTCACCAAGAGAAGTGAAGAAAGAAAAATTATCCAAAACTATGCCAACAACTCAAGGGCATTAGAAGAACTCATCAAGAATCAACGATCTTACAACGACAAATAATGGTTACAAAGAAGAAGAAGCAGGACCTTTCAAACAAAGCAATGAACCTGAGATTCACATGCATGTAGACTTCATTGACAAGATTTAAGAATGTTCAAGACAATTCTTTGATAAAAATTTCCATCCAAGTACCAACATATTTATGGCTATTGTTATTCATGTGGAAAATTGGCCATAAAGTCAGAATGTCGCACGTACCCAGGAAAATCTAATACACTGCTGTGAGATTTGTCAAATATGAACCTCCTGTGGCTCACGAAACATCATTAGATTTGAGCATTTAAGAAATAATATTGAATGTCACAAATGTTGAAACTTTGGACACATAGCCAAAGACTCAGACTTGAAAATCCTCCTTAAGGAATATTCGTCAGCAAACTAATGAACATGGAAGAAGAAGAAGAATGATAATCAGGTTTCGCTTTCGTTGCCTGCAAGAACAAAGATGTGTGGTATGTTGATAGCGGTTGCTCAACGCATATGACCGGAGATAGAAATAAATTTGTCTCTTTTCAAAGAGAAGAAGGATGGAACCATGTCCTGGAAATGATGGATCTTCAAATATTATAGATCTATTGTCACTCTCAAGCAAAGATGCTCTAGCCAAGAATGTTCTATTGGTTGAAACATAAATCACAATCTCCTCATCATGGACAAAATGTGTGATCAAGGACACAATACTATCTGTACCCACGAAATGTGAAATCAAATGAAAGGCGTGTATGGTGAAATTGGGGCTAGTATCAAGTCAAGCTCCAAATGACATATATGTTCTAGATGAAGCAACTAAAGCATGTCTAATAGCTAAAGAGGATGATACAAGAATTGCTAAAGAATGATGATCGACTAAGAAGTTTGCTACAAAGGTGAAAAGTGATTTCGAGATGTCTTTACTGTGAGTCAGACATACTTCTTAAATAAATATCTCAACAAGAGAAAGGAATATTTATATGTCAAGCCAAGTACATCAAGGAAATGCTCAAGAATTTTAAATGGGAAGATTGCAAACCCATCCTTACTCCAATGGTAACAAAGCTGCAAATTGAGCATAGACTACTCATCTAAGGATGTGGATCAAAGGATGTACAGACTATGATTGGTAGTCTTCTATATGTAATAGCCTTCCTACGTACAAGTGTTAATGCACACAGAACACAAGTAGCAAGATTCCAAGGGAAGACCAAAAGAATTACATATTATTGCCATCAAAATAATTCTTCGACATTCAAAGGAACAATGTATCATGGCTTCGTGGTATCCCAAGGGTAACAATATTTATTGTCTATCTTTTACATGCGCATTGGGCATGAAGTGTTAATGATTATGAGAGTATCGTGAAGCATTAGAATATCTTCACTAGAAGCTTGGGGATTCTCCCAAGTTCTCATTAGATTTTCCTTATTCAGACATAAAGGGGGAGTGGAAGTGGTGTATTGGTGTCCATGGAGATTATTTGTGTGTTAGGGAGTGGTTGCACAGTCTCACACGATGGTTGTGTTTCAAGAGGAGTTACACATTTCCACGTATGTCAAAGGGGGACGAATGTTGTAGGAAGAGATGTCATGATCGTAGGGGAGGTTTGTGTTGCAATCAATGTCAGGGGGGAGATTGTTGATCAACATATCATTGATGTCAACTCAAATAGTACCTGGGCCAACTTAATATTGCATAGATTTTTTAATTTACCAAATTAAATATATTCTGGGTCAATAATGTTTTATGTTTTTACTTGTCGATGTTTCCGTTGATATATGGCAATACCATGTAATTCTTCACGTTTGAGAGATATTCATGTTTGAAGTTTTACCTCAGCTAGGAAGAACTTCTAAGCAATGGGTCATTGAAAAGTCATAATTAATATTTTTTAGCTCCTCCTAAAATCCCTTCCACATTCACTTGTTGTGCCTTCAACTTAAGCATTTATATAAATTGTGATCTTCATTTCCTTCTTTAGGCAAGGGATTTCGCCATCCGAAACAGTCACTGAACAACTTCAATTTTTGTTCTACGAAGGTTAAGAAGCTGAAGTTTCTTTATGAGGTGAAGCCGAAATCCCAAGAAATATGTCAGATAAAAATTTCAAGATCAGATGCTAATATTTTTGGCGATATGATCTGTCAGTTTTTGCAGTTCTAAATTCATCTCAAAGAGGTGACCTTGGTAAAATTTTCATAACTCTCTCCGAGTATCGCATTAGAATTTCAAAATTGGAAGATATTTTACAGCCTTTATTTTTTTCTCTATCAATTTCGCAGGCCAAATGAAGAAACAAAAGGGACACGTGCATGCCATACAAGTGCTCACGAACCGTCCATAATTAGGGCATTGTGAGAGATTGTATAACTCTCTCTTGAAGAATCCAAATTGAGTCGTACCGTGGTATTGGAAAGACGAACACAGAGGAATATCGTAGGACCAAAAAAATTAGATATTGAGGATCCGAAATAATAGAGATACACCAGATTCAATATCAAGCTCCTAGAAGGAAAGAAAAAGCTAGATCATGTGTTGTCAAGGATTGTAAAGTGACCTCAGGACTTCTACGTTTAAAAAGAAAAGAAAGGTGCAAACAGGGGTAGCATGACAAGAACAAGAACTAAGGTGCATTAAAGTAGCAAGAATCTCATCTTATGAAGTCTTCAAGTGGGCAAGACCGTATACAATCATTGTAAAGGTATCATTGTATTAAGTCATTGTAAAGGCATTATTGTAAAAATTGTACTAGTGTCTATCCGCTAAGGGTTGAAGAGGCGTGTTGGGAGGCTCAGATCATCATTAGGTGGTTGTGTCAAAGTTAAAGGGTTATGGTCTAGTATATCTTATTCTTCTACATCATTCTATATCATTGTAAAGTGGGCCATTTTCCCGACGGAGTCCATTCTTCTTTTATTCTTCTATAGGGTGCTAGGGTGAGTTGTAGCTCACTGGTGTTGGGGCATCTGCTCGCCTGAATACCGAAGAATCTCGGCATTGGATCATCCATCCAAAGGGGAGCCGGAGAAGAATGCTTTTCTATATTCTAGGAAGTTGGAGCTTTATTTTCAATTGGAGTTGAATATTAAAAAATTATTAGAAAAACATTAGGTGGTTTTTGTCCTCGGGACTCGGGTTTCCACCTTAAAAACTCGTGTGCATTTGTGTTCCTCTTATTTGCCGCTATCATTGTATAAACACCATAATAATTGAAGATTAACTATCGTTCTAATTGAAAGGAATACCGATTCACCCCTCTCGCATTTCATCGTACAATCCATCAAGTCACATCACTTTAAACTTTGCTCATCTATCCGCCCATCATCTACTCTTCTCCCCATCTAACGTCCACGTCCGTTTTCGCCCCTCCATCCGAGCTTTACCACCGGGGGGGGGGGGGGAAGCCCGATTTTTTTTTTTTTTTAGCTTTCGGCACACAACAACGTGGCGAACTCTCTATGTTTCGCACCCCCCTCCACTCATACCGATACCACCCTCATACCCCCCCTAAAAACTCGCCATCTCGCACACGAAACGGATCACCTATCCGTTGCATCCGCCACCTTGTCATGCTAGGTCACATATTCCCATTGCCAATTACATCCCTTCCCACGAAAAATCATCCAATGGAATTTAATTAAATAAATGAGTGTTAATATAACGCATTTGTGCCATAATCAATGGAAAATCCAATCGTGTATAAAATAATGCATTCCAAAAATTGCCAACCTTTTACCTTACTCATTTATCTACGTAATACATTATTTTGACAAGCCTATACAGCTCTAGATGGGATCTATTGGTCATTATCAACCCCAACACCGGCTTCATCGCACTTACTTCGACCAATCCAAAGTGTTACACAAATTCGGTAAACATGTTCCCGTTATAAACTTTGAATTTCTCTAAACTAATTCATAATGCCTCCTAAGAAGAAGGCTAGAGGAACCATTCAACCCTTTGATCCATCCCCCGTCGACTTAGACCATGTCCTTTCTAGCCGACAGAGAGTTTAAAATCCATGAAACTCTCTCTCGTGAATTTGAACTATTCAAGATGTATTTTTTACAGAGGAAAAATACATAGATAAGCCGATGACATTGGACCGTGGGAGTCAAACTTGCCACATTATATTTTTCCCCATACCCACAAGCTCTCTAAATTCATTTGGAAATGTAAAGCTTGCTACATACCTAGCCGTACGCCCATAATTTCCCCTAATGTGAAATTCTCTTCACCATCGCACAAACTCCATCGAATAAATGATGCACGACCCTTCTATAGAAATGACACTCCTTTCTCCCTAGAAGTTCTTAATGAGTTGTATCGTAAGCCGGATTTTTCCAAAACGACTAAAACCATTGAAAATTTTCTAGTTAAAGATAATTTCCCGCTGCCTAAAAAGAACCCTCCTTACTCTTCCTCCATTTTCTTCGACAGAGCCAAGAAGATAATCACATTCATTTCATACCTCCTTGGCGTATTCCGACTAGTGGCAGATGATCCAATCATAAGTTCCTCAATATTTTCTATAAATTCTAAAACCATCTATCTTTTTAAATTTCATCATATTCTTAGTAGATAATATTGATGACCAATTTGTCAAATTTCAAACAACGAAGAGGTGTTTAAATATTCCTTCGTTCTAGTTTACATGTTTCTATATTTCCGTATAGATAGATTTAAATTCTGTAATGTAAAAATTGATGATGATGGCAATCAATATTCAAGCTCATCTTTTGGACCACAATGGTGATGAAAGAGTAGAAGGAGTATTCATACAAACAAGCCATCGAACTATTTGTACATCCAAAGAATGAGCCTTCTTAGCAAGACAAGTGAACCAAGAGTCAATGACGATTCAAAATGATTCTACATCCATCGATCAAGCAAAGACATGAGACTAATGTTTATACTAGAACTACACATATTTGGAGAGTTTATGGTTGTGAGATTTCTCCTTACAAGCTTCCAAAATTCCTCCCAATGAGTATTTTTTTCCTTAGAATACATCAGCAGATGTTGAATGTCAACATGAAATGCATTTTGTATCAATAAAGAAGAAATCACAAATACCAGGATTAAAACACATATCGGGGTCATTCATTTTCAACAAGCAGTTACCTGGAGAGGAAGTAGATAGGATATTGAAGGAAATGAAGTTCAGCCTCTGACCCCACTGCCCTATAATCCATTGGGAACCATTTCACAATTAAGGGTAGAAAACAAAACTACTCCTTATATACATACTCATAGGCCAAAATAGAGAAGTACATGAACCAAATGGAGGAATAAAACACTTTGTAGGAAGCTAAGGAGCACTAGTCTCTACAACTACATCACAGCATCATCCCACATGAAAAAGTAGGAAAAATTTTGAGAGAAGAAGAGTCACCTTAGTGACCGATACTACAAGAAAGGAGTTCAAGGTAATGTACAAACAATCTTAATCAATCCTAAATTCAATCCAAATAAATATTCATGACAAGAAGTTATTATAATCAATAAGGGAGACACTCAGCATCTCCAAGTCAGGCCAATCCCACCCTTTCTCCCGTAACTTCTACAAATTTTCCACAGGACTAGCAACGAGCTATTCGTACAACTAAGGTTATTCTAGGGGAGAAAGAGAAAACAATGCTCGATACATTCGTGGGAAATTAAGCTTCTAAGAATGAGACTTTGAAATAGTGCACATACAACTAATTTTGAAGTAGACTTCCGCTCTTAGAGTATGTTTTTGTCGGGACTTGACTATGAGAAAGGTAAAATGCAATTCCCTTTCCTCGAGGCACAAATTTCACATCCTAAGAAAAACTGACATAAGAAGACTTAATTTGAGTTTGACATCAAATATATTCATCCCACGGGACAAATGGAGATGCACAAGAATATAGGTGAAATGGTTTCCTCTACCTTAACTAATACAACCATGAGTTTATCTAAATTGTGGGTTTCCTTGGCAAAGCCCGCAACAACTAAATATGGAGGAAAATTTCTCTCTCACCAAAGATAAGTTTAAAATATTTGGAGGACTTGGTAGTCAAGATAGATATGACCCTCCAACATGAATGTCAGAGAGAAATAATAAAGAAGAAGAATGTTGATACAGCGTATCGAGGAAAAAATAAAAGTTGTCACAAATGTATCACCCCTCACCAAAGACATTTAAGAAACATAGTTCAGAAAGATCGACATGATGAAGCTCATCATGGAGACAAATGCAATACTTGAGGCAACATGGAGACATAAATGGAAAAAATGATCAAGGAGAGGGAGAGCGTGCATCGGCAAAATTTCCATGGTTCATGGATGTTTTACCTCTTAAAACCATCCCCACAAACCTACAAATTCTACAACAAACACAACATATGGTGCCGAATAAATACAAAGGCAGGGAGAATCGTCTATCCGCAGGAGGAAATTAAGAAGCTACAAGATCAAGTCAAAGTATTACAGGATTAGAGATCAAGGATTGAAGCTCGACATTCAACAGAGACTCAAAGAGCATAGAAATTAAGAGAGAGAGATTACAATCAGAGAGATAATCTACTATTGGAGAGACCTTGGCCTAAGCCAACGAAATCATCTCAGTATATTATGTAATCTATTAATGAAATATGGCCTCGCATCTAGATTATTTTTGAACAGAAGAAATTGATTAAGAAAACAAATAATGCCATCACAACTATCAAAGAATAACTCGAGATATGTCCATACAAACAAATAACATCATCAATTTCTTAAACACCAAGAACAACATATGAGCTAGATGACTTGGGAGTGGATGACATAACAGACCACCTTAGAAGTGAACATGGTTCTTACCAAGAAGAATCAAGCAATAGCTTAGAAGAGAAATGCCATGTTTTAGAGATAACAAAGTGAATAGATTCTTTAGCAGATTTGTTTCAACAATGGTTGTCCATTTCTGCTTGTTATTAATGATAATTTAATAGATCAATAATATTATTTATATAAATTGAAAGAAATTTCCAGGGACATCACTAAATTTTCCAACATTAAAGGTAAAGGATGACAAGAAGATAATTCCTCAGAAGCTATTAGCAATGATTTTTTTATTCAACATGAGGTAAATCACATCTTTGTGGTAAAACCTAATTTTGCTAGATATAATTAGTTTTATGAGATTTATCGAAAGGTAATGTAACCGCCCATCCTGCATGAAGATAGATGGAATAAATTACGTGAACTACAAGAGTAAAAAAATAAATCGAAAGTTCACAAATAGACATCACATTAGCTACTTACAACCGTTATCACTCATAATTTTTGAACATCATTTGACAAAGTCTTAGAGGTTAATGCGTCAAAGGTAGGTCGTACAATTCGTTTAATTACTGTTCAAGGTCAATTAATTTTTCTTATTTAGCCTACCCTAAGGTATAAACTCACCCTCATTAAAATCCTTCCATGTCACATCGCCTATTATTTTCTGAAATTTTTCATTTCCCAAGTTTGTAACACTTCGAAAAATTGATTTTAGCTAAGAATCCACATTTTCGTAGCGAAATAATAATGAGAAAATGCACTTTTCACTACGAAATCGTTAATACTTTCGTAGGGCGAAAATGCCCTTTAATTACACTAAGCATGCTACGAAAGTAAGGATTCCTATTTGTCTTGTCAAAACAATATGTTGTGTGCTCTACCATGATTGTTAGATAGGGGGTGGGAGGTTATTCAAGTCTTTTATGGTTAATTCAAAGGTACATAACCATGTATGAGGTCATTACCCTTTTTGGCATGTGTGTCATGATTTAAGCATGACCTCGTAATCAAAACACAAAAAAAAAACCTTATCCTAATCTACTATTTGTCACTCAACATTCATTCTTGCATGTGAAACATCTCAATGTCACTTTTTGAGCTTGTCATCACATCAAGCAACTTATATCATTCAATTTGGCTTTACAAGCGTCGCCTTTAAGAGGGCATCTTGGTTATAAAAGGAGATGGTCATATACAAGAGAAAAAAACAAAGGAGGCTATGTGGATAAGAAAGAAGCTCATGGACCTTAATCTATTCATGGAGGAACCTAGCTTTGCTAAAGCATACACGCTCAAGTTGTTTGAATTTCGTTGGAGCTTACAAGGAAATTGCTCTGTTGGACCGTTTGAGAAATACGTTTAAAGAGAATATTATGGATGAAAAGATATGAATTTGGGCATCTGAGAGATTTTATTGTCAAGAACTCGGACAAGGAAAAATAACCTCTCTCACTTTTCTCACAAAAGCATCACCAGATACAAGGATTTCTTTGAGCCCTATTTTTAGAAAACATAGTTTTCCTATTTTACACATGTTTTTCAAATGCAAAGCCTGATAACCGGAGATGGTTTCAAAACCCAAGAGATTTTTTTCTTCATAAAATTTCCAGAATGAAGCAAAAAACTTTCATTTTTTCAAAATACATCATGGATTCTAGGATATATTAGTCAAGACTTGACACGTTTTAAAAACAGAATCAAAGTGTTTTAAATATGAAAGAGATGGATTTGTTCCTCTATAGTTTTATGAGGTCCATACCATGAATAGAGTTCATGCATGCTTAATACTCTCAGAATTCAACATCAAGAGCAAAGGAATGACCTATGAGAGCCGGAGAAGAAGGGTCTTAAAATGAATTCAGGGACTGGAGAACCCAGGTCAACTCATCATCAATGAAGAAGAAACAACTCAAGACTCCCTAGGTTTATTTAGTTTATGTTTTTTCTTTAAAGGTCAATGGCATGTTGAAAAAAATTTATACAGCTAGAAAGTGCTCATTTTTTAAACTACAAAAAATATGAATTAACAGGTTGACAAGTTGTAGTATCACGTCAAGCCAAGAAAATACACGACCACCCGTAGCTTTATTTTTGAATTTAAAACCACTTTGTACTTACAAGGGGTGGAAATGATATGGAGGATAATAACAAGCATGGAACACATCTATAAGTATAACTGGGCCCACATAGGTGGGCACATGAAGACTATGAAACTCGTCACTTTTGTAGCGACTTCGTTTTAACACAAGGATCGCCTTTGGGCGCTTTTGGACAAAGAGTAATTTCAAAGGGTCAAGGGACTTTTCCAACAATCATCCAAGACTTGAATACCATGAAATGAAGACAACTCACTCACCTAAACCATTCGTTGAAGATAAGGACCATTTTCCCGAAAAGTAGGTTTGCTTTCCGCATTTTGGGGAGGCTAATCAAGATGTCACGTAGTGATGAGTTATATCACATCCTATTCGAACATGTGGAGGACTAGTTTACAAAGATGTAACTATTTATAAATATGAAGATAAGAAGAATGAGTGCTTGAGTCCTATTAGGAAAAGTAATCGTTTCATGTTGTAGCCGTCATTTTCTAATTAAAGCACATGTTTTCCGTTATGGTGTCGTAGGGAAAGGTTCAAGGAATCAGCCAAGACAGACCACTTCATGGTACCAAGTCTATTAAAGGCGTAGATTTGAATTACAAAGGGTTGGAGATTTTTTACAATACTACAACTTATGTAATTTGACCGTTTTCGCAATACGAGGACTTTTATTTGACCAACTCCGAGATTCTCATGGATTTTTTAGTGATTACTTGATCTATACTTATGTACCATTTTCGCTGGTTTTCATCTTTAATAATCATAATTCATAGGTGTATGCTTCCGGCTCTCTTTATCGATGAATCGGCCATGTTATTTCATGTTTCATGTGTGATTTACCTCTACTAAAACTCTTACTCGCTAAGCTTCCATGTCAAGTGAATATACCACCGAAATACCGAATTTGTTGACTCCATAAACCCAATGATTGTAGACTTATACTCTTTTCAACCTACAAACATCACAACTGCTATTTTCCAAGTAGAGTTAGCCATCTAGATTCATCTTTATCAAATATCATTAACCCCTTTGAGAGAGCCTCGAATGAAGAGGCAAAGCTTTAGTCATAAGTTGGGATGAAATAATTACATGAAATTGTCCGATTAGCATCCAATCAAGTGCAATTTTGTGATAACAACAACAAATAGAACAACCTCACAAATAGGTCCACTCAAAGAATCGTTTCTCTAAAACATTTCCAACATTCATGATCCCTCCATCGAGACTATTTTTTGTCACAAGCAGAGTTGACATTTGACCTGTTACATTAATACATCATTATGACAATAACATTAATGTAATCAGCTTTGAATATTAGTATAAATACTTCACTATTCAAGTATTATAGGTTGATTTAGGCATATTTTTCCTACCAAGCAATTGTAATTTTTCGTTTTGTTGGAGCATCAATAATACAAAGACTTATTTTGGGATTCATGTGGTGTATCTACTAGTGAATTTTTCTATTTTGTAACTATGTTTTTTCATTGTTTTTCCTTTCTCAAAATCTAAAAATTCTAATTATAGCATAAAGTGTGATGAATAGAACATGCTAATAAGAATACCTATTCTCCTACTTTTTCAATTTATATGTTTTCTACCTAAGTCGAGCTGAAGAATACTTAATTGCTTTTCAATATCTACTAAATTTTAGTTTTCTTTCCATCTCCATAATCCATTTAAAATATTAAAGGATTGATTCAATGAAACTTAGCTTGCCCCTATAACTCTTTAAATATTGATGTAAACCAAATCTTATATTTTCAATTCTATAGCCTAATGGGAACATAGTCACTTGAACAACCAAACAATCAAAATTAAACAAAAAATAAAGTATAAATCATAACTAGCCTAAAATTTATTAAAAATAAAGTTAAATTTTACAGAGGGATCCCTCTCAAGTCACTGGTGAGGCTAGATTCGAGCTTGCAAAGGCTTTTGATGTTGTCCTATGTGTTCGTTCTCACAATATCGTAAATTACGTAATGATAGCATTAAGGAGTGTGGGAAAAACTCTTGTAGATTCTCTTGGTTGTCTCCACTGCCTCTCCGCATAGTAAATACCTCAAAAATAAGCCTATTTTCCTACAATTAAACCACATTAGGCCACGTACTATGAAAAACACTTTTTACTCTTCTTACAATTGTGAATTAATGTGAGAAAATGATATTTTTAAAGCTCGAGGATACTATGATCTTAAAAATATACCTATTGGTGAGACCATCATCAACTTCTATGAAGGTGTTTCTAACTTTCCGAGTAGATATTTAATCCATGTGAAGCTCTTTCATGGCCTTGGTGGCCTTCTCTAACATCCCAAGGCACCTTAGATGGTGTGCCTTCGAGGCGTAAAATACCGCATTTGTCTCATCTTCAATCCATTCCTTCTCGCTCTTATGTTTGGTTCCCTTATTCCTATGCTTCAGACACAAGGGAAGACTAATTTTTAGTCCTAATAAATTGATATTCATCCTCTACACAGCTCAGACAATGGTGTTTTCTCCAAGGCTTTTCTTAGCCTTTCGTAAGAGGCTATTCTTTGGACTTTTAGACTATGGGTTAAGGCATGTCATCTCATTTCCGGCAAGATTGTATACTTTATGATCCCAACATTATAAAGGTATATTCAAAGTGTATAATGGATTTCTCCTCGGTTTGCAATGTATTTAAAGGTGCTAAACATCAAAGATATGAGGTTATGATCATAATAACAAACCTAAGGCTCACTAGCTCTTCTTTGATTTACAATGCTTCCTTCTCCTATTTTTTCATTTTCACCTTTTCTTCCTCCTCGACCTATTATACATAAAAAATTACCTCCTCATCACTCGTAGGAGAAGGACACGGTTTGGAAGGAAATACCCAAATCACGTACGTATTTTTTCTGCTGCATCGACCCTAGAAAACAACAATCAAAAGGAGTTATAATGTTGCCTAGCCCCTAGAAGAGTACGTTAGTGCCTATTTTAACAAAAACAATTTCCTAAAGGGAAGCATTAGTGGATTTTCATGAGCTTTGAAGGTCAAAACCCGAGTTAACCGACCGAAATCTCGACTTTTAATTAACTACCAAAAGCAGGAAACCTTCATATCGTATCACTATATTTTAAACCTATCTAAGTCATTCAAGAAAGGAAATAATAAAAGAAAGGAAAATTCAAGACCTTGCCTTATTTGAACTAGTGGAAGAAATGGCAAGGGTGTTTCCCACCATAAATTGGAGGCTTCTCGCATAGTAACAAATGAGATATGGTTAAATACTTCTCATTAGTGAGGTTATGTAGTGTTTTATGATTCATTGAGAGTTGATAGCTCAAGCATTTTTATGCTAAGATTGAGGAGAAGGAAAGATAGAGATTGTAATGGAAGGATCTATATTTCGGGTCAGCTTTCAACATGCGAATTACTTTATCCTCCTTCACCGTATTTAATAACATAGAACTACCTCTTTATGTCCACTATTGTCTTGATTGTTTAAAATAATAGAATTTAAAATCCCATCATTACCTACATTAATTATCAATCCCGCAGTAAGTCCGTTTATTTGGGGAGTGTTCAACAAGTTATGGTGAAATGAGGTTAAAAATTCTAAATCGTTGCAAAAAGTTATATCTAATTCTCAAGTTCAATAAAGAAAATTTTGAAAGCAACCGTGAAATAAATTAATCAATCAACTTAATTTACCCCACCATTCTATGTAGGAATCAAACCTAAGTGCAAGAATAAAATAATTCAGCACTTAACCTAATCAATAATCAATATCTATGGAAATCATTTAATCAAAGGGAATATTACAGCATCAACAATGAGTAACTTATTCATACCAGAATTGAATTACTAAATAGATCAACAACTAAACAACATCACTTGTAACGAACAAATAATAAAAATGTCGAATAACTTCAAATGAAGGAATTAACATTCATGCTAAAAGTAAAAGTGATTAAGACTTCAAATCAATGGAACACAAACCACTCAATACGATAATTAAATCAATTGAAATTTAACAATAAAAATGATTAATTACAAAAAAGGAAAATAAGAATATAACACATAAAAGCAAAGGATCCGTTAGTGACTGCCCAGAGTTCTTAAGTCTCTCAAGTATTTAACATGATTAAGGAACCATTCTTTCAACAATCAATAGTAGCAGGCTATTGATCGCTGAGTGTGAAACTGTCTTGAAGAAATGTGAATAATGTAACATTAGCTTATTAATGCAAAAGAATCATTCGATTTCACCATCAAATTTTTATAACCTATGGAAAAAAAATCTTAATTATAAGAACTTTAGGGATCGAGATCTGAGATTTCACAATCATTCAAAGGATCACATTATGAAAATAGAAGATTTTTCCTTATCTTTCTGCTACCGTAATATGAATGTACACGATATTTTCATTTTCGTGCTTCCGCTGTTTGAACAATGCTTTTGTTTGCCTCGATTTTCCGTACATAAAAACATCAGAAAGTTAGTTCTTATGCCAATAACTCTGATAGTTTGTTGATAATTAGTTTTACCCTTTGTTTGCCATTTTATTCTTTCATTTATCATGCATAAAGATTGTTAGTATAAATCTACAATTATGAGGGTAAACGTACTATAAGCCCAAACATACTCTCTGCTGTACTTGTTGGTATGTCCACATGCATTGAGATGGTTGGGAGGGGTGTAAATAATGCCAAGGAATGTTATATAGATTCTCTTGATATAATATAAAACTACAGCCGTTGTTTTTTTCTGTTTGTTTAATATCTTCTGACTTACACCACAGACACTTTCGGAGGGGAAAATGTATAATAATAATTATAGAAGTACACCTGTCCATGTAGGACCCATGTGAAATTACAGTCAGTGTGTTAAATGACATGTATTAACTTACACCCATGGGGACCAATGGATCCTGTTTTGATGCTGTTAGTGCAGCAGGCCATCTTTTCTGTCACCCATTGCAAAGTGCGTTCTCCCGATCTCCCGAAAGTACTCTCTCCCCGCCCATATGTATGTATTCGGGGGAGTGTCCAATGAGAGGCACAACTCTTCATTTCATGACCCTTATGTTGGTGTAGATATGGTGGTTTTGGTGGTTCCCTTCAACCCAGATCCAAACCTAGTCTTTTTCAGGGGCACATAGGCTCAGTCTTCATTGAATCCATTATCAGCCATGTTAGAAGGAAAGCTAAATGGAGGTCCTCATCATAGACTAGGTTAATAATTATCTCCAAAAATAATTTCATTTTAAAATACACCTATTATAGATATTTAACCTTCATTTTGTCTTCACAACATTGGATCAATTTCGCAATGGTATTAAATTAGCTTCCCTGGTTTAATTGATTTCAACACTGAACTAATAAATATCTCTCTGAAAACAAGTCACATTTATAGTATATATGTGATAAAATATCCAGAAAGAGAAATATTGTTGTCATGGCCTCAAGACAGCTTGTGCTTTCACGCCCACGCTCTATAGTTGGAAAAGTTTCATCTTGCTGGTAAAGGCATGAGTCACAATTTGAGAAATTGCAGGCAATTCTCACTTCTTATATTTGGCCACCCCATTGCATCTGTGTTTTAATTATTTTGTGCCTGAAGGAAATTTATTTATCAGAGATCATAATACAAAGTCATTCATATTTTCACAAATTAGTTTCAATATCGTCATTTTATTCTAGGCCTGTGCCTATTTTCCTCTGTCATTCTCTTAATTTAATGACTATTTTCAATTTCTTTATTTCTCTATTACCTTTTTAATTTTCGGGAGTCCTATAACCATTTGTTTTCCCAGTAGTTTTAGTAGAAGAGGCAGATGATATTTTCTAAAAATACCAGAGCCACACCACTTCAGCCAACTAGAGGGAAAATTATTTCTTCAGCACTGTGAGGGGTTGTGCCTGGTATCTGACCCATCGAAATGGATAGTATCTCCATATGGTTTTATATCTAGAGCCTTCATATGGGTTTCTATTCTTACAAATATTCATTACTAAAGGGAAACTAAGCCCTTTAACCCTACAATTCTTCAATAAAAGGTAAAATCTCAAGCCTGCAGAACCCATGGAGGAAAACCTGTCAGGGTAACTCGTCCTCTCAGACTTTGCAGCATTTTTCCTCAGCGAATGCACCCATATTTCAACACTGCCATTTCTTCCTCATATTCCCGTAGGAACCCATCCATGCTTGTAGGAGGTATGGATGGTCTCGCTCATCCCGCTCAAAGCCGAGGTATCTTGTTGTGGAATTATCCTTTCGCAGTGTCTTCGTTTTACCTGCCCCCGAGGCCAAGGGATAAGTCCTCTTTTTCTCATTGAACCTATCTCATTCTCTACCACGCTTCAATTTCTATGTTATCGGGTTTTCTCCGGTGGGGTTAAGACAAGGATTGAGCAAAGTTCTTGGTGTAGAGAAACAATGGGTGTCAGAGTTTTGGCTAATGATCACTTCTCCTGCCAGACTTCTTGCGGAAAGAAAACAACAAGTGGGAGAATGTTATACTGCATATATTCTTTCCACGACTAGTCACGCGTAGGGGGTGTGACAAATACCCCGTGGTATGTTGTGCCGAGTGCGCAGGGCCGCGTGGGGGCGACAGCCCCCCCGTGTCCGTGCGCCCGGGGAAAAAAAAAAAAAATTTGGGTCCTTATTTTCCTGCTGGACACTTCATGGTTTTGTGCAATGGCTAGGCATGATGGTTTTTGGACCCTGGTATTTTGTAGATCCCGGCCTATAACCACGGCGAGGTTCTAACCAAGTGTTGTTTGCCTGTGTTTATGTATGCTTCTGTATGTATGTATATATGTGTTGTAACACTAAAAGGAATATAATGAAAAATCAAGTCGGCCGCCCGCTCTGGGGAACTAGGAAAATTCTATGCTTCTATCTGTTTATGTTTTATATTTCACTATTTTTTATTTTCTCGTTTTTACATCTGCTTGCAGATAATTTTGTATGTGGTTAAAACCACATTAGAAAAATGCAATTGCCTAGAAGGTCATTACCCCATTGTGGTGGCTAATATGGGAATGTCACTTGTTACCTCATGACTGGAAGGTAAATGGCCATGATGATACCCCCCTTATCCTCTAAGATTTAGAAGACAGAGCAAAAGGACCCAGTAAATAGAAGAAAAAGAGAGAATAACGCCTTAGAAATAAGCCACTTCAAGGGGAAACCTCCAAGACATTACATAAATGGACAATTCTTTGATGATCCAATTTAAAAACCTCCTTTTCTATATATAGGAGTCTATGGGGCCATAATGTAATCCTAGTGGGCCACACAAATCTTAGCCGACCTAACAATAATAATTTAATAACAAATGGGGTTACAAGGGTACAAGAACAATTAAGGGTTACACTAACAATAAGGACTATACTAGTAATATAGGGACCTGTATCACCTCTTCCAAAAAGTGTTGTCCTCAACACTGAGTAGCTCTGGGTTCTTCTCCTCCGTATAAAATTCTCATCCTCCCATGAATTGCAAGTTCTTCCACCATGAGATATTCGAAATTGATCAAGCTTTCCGTAGTTGTTGATTTTTGTGACCTCAAATCACATGATTTTTTCTCATCAAGTTCGGTAATATTGTTGAACTGAATATTTTCACCGATAACCTTCTTTTAAGCATGAAACATGGAAAATTGGATGTACTCGAAGAAGCTGTGAAGCTCCAACTGTATGCTATAGTACCAAATCTTTCGCAACACCTTGTATGACCATAGTACTTTGGCGATAATTTATTATCCTTTCATTGTCACAGACATTTGTTTGTATGGTTGTAGCCGTAAAAAATACCCAATCTCCCACGTCAAAACTTCGCCGCGATGTTGATCGCCTTTGTTTCATTCGATTTTGTGCCAAATTGTGTTGTCCTTTAAGAGTTGAGAAATTTTCACGATGCTCTCGATGTATCTTTCCAATCGCTGAACCTTCAAATTTTCCCTTAATGATGATGTGATGGATGGTGGATGATATCCATAAAGTGCCATAAATAACATGGTTGCAGATAGAAGGAAGTGTTATACCACCATTCAAGAAGAGGTAACCATTGACCCATTGTGTTTGTTTATCGTATACAAAACAACGAAGATATCCTTCCAAACATTTATTTACTATCTCAGCTTGACCATCGTATCAAGGATGATACATTTATTACAGCCAATTGAGTACCCAACAAGAAATAACTCCGTCCAAAAATTTAAAATGGGTCTGCTGGCTTTACAATAACCCTTGGGCTTCCATGATTTTTTTGAATTCGTCCATAAATGTAGTAGCAACTGCATTTGCTTTAAAAATGAGATAATGCACAAAAGGTGGTATACTGTAAGTCTATCAACTACCACCATGATGACACTCTTTCCTTCGACTTAGGTAAACCTATGATAAAATCCATTGAAATCTCCTCCCAACATTGACTTGGAATGGATAAAGGTCAGAGAAGTCCTAGGGTCTTAATCGTTTCCACTTTATTCTACCGGCAAACCAAACATTCCGCCACAAACTTTGAATACTTTATTTAAGGCCATCACAAAAATTCTTTTCTTTCACCCCGTGGTAAGTTTTTAGATCATTCTTCATGTTTTCCATGTTGTCTTTCATGTCATCCATCCTAGCTTCCATGCCTTTCTTTCAAACCGTCCATCTTCACTTCCATGCCTTTCTTCAAAACTTCCATTTCATTTTTTGTTGCTCTTTGCGAGAGTGAAAACTGCCGCACTTCGCTCTTGCACGATAGATCATGTTGCACTTCATCTTCATGAGTCACAGAGAGCCTTATGAAGGCTTAATGGGTGTTGAATTCTTTAGGGGCCATTTTAGAATCCAATATTGATATCTATTCTACAATATGCCCTTGGAATCAATTCAACTTGATTCTTCAAACAAGACTTATGCAATTGAAAAAAATACACACCTTTTACTTTCGAGGAGCTCGATATTGAAATTGAATTATCTATATAATTGAAAATATTCGATATCCGAAATTCAGCCCTATAGTATCCCTCCTCGAAGCTTCTTTCAAATTCCATAGGTCTAACCCGATTTGGATTCTCCAAGACAAAGTTGTGTCCAATCTCCCACAATGACCTAATTCTCGATCGTCTAGATAGAACTTGTATGACTTGCCATGTGTCATCGTTTTGTCTTTTGTCTCCGAAATTATAGCCAAGAAACTAAAGTCTCATGGTATCTTCTGCGACCACTTTTTACTTCGAACTCCAATCCGATCCCCAGAGAGAGAGTTATTGAACTTTTCCCACGATCACCTCGAGATGAAATTCAGATTCAAAAAGCACTACCTTCCACAAACATCATATTTCCAAAAATAATGTTAACCAAGCTCTGAAATTTTTTGAAACATTTCCTCAGATTTTAGCTTCACACCATATGAATTTCAGATCAACCTTCGTAGAAAAAAATTTATAGCAAAAAATTCCACGATGACCTCGTTTAGGAGCCTAAAAAAAAGACCTAACTTCCACAGATGATATCTCCAAAAATATTGCGAACCAAGCTTTGAAAAATTTAGGCAATATTCTAGATTTCGGCTTCGTACCCGGTAAAATTTCAGCTTCCGAGACTTCGTAGAAAAAATTTATATCGAAAATTTCACGATGACATATTTGGAGCAAATAAACTCCTAGAATCCAAAGCTCGATACCAAATGTTGTGTAACCAAGCCCAAAAATAGAAGAAAAGAGATATCAACGCCTTAGAAATAAGCCACTTCGAGGGGGAAACCTCCAATACATTACATAAATGAACAATTATTGGATGATCCACTGTGCATAAAACCTCCTTTCTATATATAGGAGTCCATGGGGCCAATAATGTAATCCTAGTGGGCCACAATGTAATCCTACCGACCTAACAATAATAATTTAAGGGCACAATAATAATAAAATGGGGGTTACAAGGGTACAATAATAACAATAAGGGGGTTACACTAACAACAATAAGGGACTATACTAGTAATATAGGGACCTAACATATTTTCTTATTTTTCATCATAAATGGAGGGAGGGGCTCATTAACTCCTAAGAGTTAGGATGGTGTGAGAAGTAAAATTCCAACAACATCTATGCCATTATTCCTAAGTCATCACAAAAGAGGATCATCCATTGATAGTAAAAAGATAAACCAACATGGTATTAAGATAATGAATCTTTATAATATGTTTGAAGAGGAGATATCCAAAGCAAGCCATTATATAGATGAACCATATATCACCGAAAATAAAGATACCCATCAAAGGTAGAAAAAAATCATAATGTTATTAGTATCACTTTTTTTTCTTTCCTAGGTACACATTCTCCATCTAACAAGATAATTTTCATGACATAATGTATGAAGAAATTATTAAATGGCAACAAAAATCGTGAAAAGTTCATTTTATCAACAATTATTTATTACATTTAAAAACACCTGATAATCATTTGATTGAACAATAGTCGTTCAATCGATTGAACAATTGTTCAATGAAATTAATAGTAAATAAACACAAAAAACTCTCATTTCTCATTTGATCAAACAACAACAGTAATGATTGAACAAAGTTATTCAATGGATTGAATAGAAAAAACACACAAAAGAAAAATAGGTTGTATATTTGATCGGTCAGCAATTTTTCAATCGCTTTCGAACAAGTTCAATTTAATAACATCAAAACACACAAAATAAAAGAGAATATGTTCATTTGATTCGAAATGAGTTGTTTAGCTGATTGAAGAATATTTTTTCAATTGATTGAACAACAAAAACACACAAAAGAAAAATCGCTTGTTCATTTGATCGAATGCTTTTCTAACTAATCAACAATAGTTGTTCAATTGATTGAACAAAACACACAAAAGAAAAATTGGCTATTCATTTGATCAAACCGCGCTTGTTCAATCGACACAGTTCAACCGTTTAATTGATTGATCAACAAAAACACAAAAAAAGAAAAATCGATTGTTCATTTGATCGAACGACAATTGTTCAATTGATTGAACAACAAAAACACACAAAAGAAAATCTAATGTTCATTTGATTGAACAAAGAAAGAAGCTCAATTGCATGAACATAAAAAACACCAAAATGAAAGAAGGGAAGAAAGGAAAACAAGGGGAGCCTTCGCACTTATATAGTGATGCTTATTTAAACAACAAATTACAAGAAAATGCAAGAAAATATATACATTATTTAATAAACGAAAAGGAAACAAATTTTCATGAAAGTGTTGTTTCGGTCATTACTCCCCGTGTGCCTAAAATTTGCATAGTGGGTCGTCATACGTACTTGTTGGCAAAAATACTCCTTTGTGAGTGGTATATGATAAAGAAATACCCGATGTCCATTTACTCGAAGGAAGAGCCAAACCCATCTATGGTGGTCAAAGTGGAGAGTGCCATTGTTATGCACTTCTTGAATTTCATATGGGCCAAGCCATCTTGTTTGTAATTTTCCCGAGAAGTCTTCGAGATCTAGAATCGTGAGAGTGCCCAAGCCTCCTTCCTAAAATGTCTCTTATTGACAGAAAGCCGCTATGCGACTTAGCCTGTTGGTGTTGAACGATTGCAATACGTTGTTGAGAAAGTAAACTAAGCCAGCTCTAATTTGTTTATCTATTGAAGTCTTTAAGTTCGAGCTTGTCAAGTCTAGTCCCACTTCGAGTTGTTATAAGAGTATTTATTTCAAATTCGATAGAAAAATATGTTTCTTTCCAAATATTAGTTGGTATGGAGAACATCCAAAAGAGTATTTCTCCAAGTTGTGTGATAAGTCTACAAGGCCTCCGACAAGCCTAGTAGCCCAAATTCTGGCCGGACAGCCTTCGAAACTATCTTGGTCAAAATTGCCTCAATGATCTTATTGGTACTTTCGACTTGCCCATTTTTCCGCAAGTGATATAGAGAAGTTATTCCCATGCGTGATGGGTGGTTCCATAGAATGGTTGTAATATTATGTCCTACAAATAGTGACCCTTTGTCCGTTATCACTTAGGAACCATACCACAAAAATATCTCAAAAAGAAAATTAATAATAGTTTATTTTGTATCTCTTGAAAAAGTATTGTTTCGAACTCACTTTCACATAGGTTGTAGCAACCAATATGTAGGCTTTCTCATTTGATGGCAAACATTAGATGGGCCAAAAAAAATTCAACGCCCACCAATCAAAAGGTTCTATTACTAATTGTGGTCAACGACATTTCGTCAAATTGACCAAGGCGACCCATCTCTTTGGCAACGCTATCATAGACTCCGCACATATTTCTTAGCATCCTTAAAATAAGCGCCAATAGCCCATTTGTAATACTTTGTGCCCGGTTCGCGTTTGTGAAGTGCCCATCGCAAGGTTCGTCATGGCGTGTGCCTTCAAGGTGTCGTAGATCCCATCGTCTCGAATGCATCCGTGCTTTTGCATATCGACCCCCGTGTGGAATAGATATACACCAATCCAATAAAATCGGTGATGCGCTAGACAATCGCCTTTCCTTTTCTTTTGTTACAAATTTCGGCCGCTTCTACCGCAAGATAATTTACTACCTCTACATACCATGGCGCTTTCACTCGCTATGGAAAACACCACGTAGAAACTATTCATCTACCGTTAGCGTGATCACTAGTTTTTGAAAATGACATTTAAAACCCGTGACCGGGGTTCTCCTTTCCTTTACGCGTCTTTAATAGTGATGTAAAACTTCCGCAAAAGTGACATCCAACGAGTCACTTCGCCCATTTTTAATTGGTTTATTAGCTAAGTACCTAATGGCGAAATGATAAATATACATAAATAATTGATAGCTAGTTATGTAATGTCTAAATTTTTTTATGGCATATACATAGCCTAAGAATTCATTTTTTTACTATATAATTTAGTTCAACAAAGGTGAGATTTTTGTCGATATAATAAATAGCGATATTTTTTGTCCTCTTATTGACTAAGAACAATGCCTATAATTGTATCCGATGGTATCCGAAAATATAAAATGGTAGACCATTTAAATTCAACATTTTCGCTAAAGTATTACAAAGGCGCCGCAATTTGAGAAATGTTTTTTATGAACCCGCAATAATATCCTACATATCCGAGGAAGATACGTACCTCTTTCTATGTACAAGGTGTAGATAGTAAGAGAATTACCTCTATCTTTACAATGCTCTGTTCGTATTCCAAATTTAAATGTAGTTTCCTAGGATTATTTCTCTCCGTCATCATCATGTGACACTTTTCGTTACTCAAACATAACCCGGTGGTGATACATAGTTCCAACACTTTTTCCAATGTTCGTAGGCTATTCAAAATCGTCCCCATGGGGTGAAGTCATCCATGTAAACTTCAATTCCTGATTTATCATATCTGAGAAAATGGCCGAGTATGGCCCTTCGAAATGTAGCCGGGGGTTTTACATAAGCCGAAAGGTAACAGACGAGAAGGGGCCACCTATGGGCAAAGTGAAGCCATTAAGAAAGGAAAATAATCGCTTTCTTGCTAATGTATCAAGGACACCATCTATGTTCTAAGAGGGAAGTGTTCCTTTTCCAGATGACTTTTTTTTGATTCCTTATAATCCAAAAAATATTCACCACTTGCCATTATTCTTAGGACAACTACCGTGGAGAGAATCAAGTTACTATCCAAAAGAGGATAAATAAAATTTACATCCAAGAATCCTATGTAATTATTTTTTTACGATGTCTTTAAGGTAAAAATTAACTGCTGAGTTTAATCGATGGACATATATTTTTTGGTGTAAGTACGATTTGTACACAAATCTGGGGATATATGACATTCATGTCCGGATAAGCCCAAGCAAAGGCCCCTTTATATTTTTGTAAAACTTTAATGAGCTTCTCTGCCGTTGGTCACTATCCGCATTTTCACGATGTTTAAAATTTTTTCCCGGTTCGATTTCAACATGTCTACTATTATGAACTAATAGTTGTAGAATTTCTTGGTCATCATTATCTTTTAAAGGATCTTCCCTGGCCTCATTGTCAAGAATTTCTCTTAACATTTGGCATTTAGAATTTTCCGTAATGTTCTGGTTGATTAATAAAATTATTAATTATATCATATTCGCCTTTGATTTTTGAACTCAAGCGCTTCGTTACTATGAGTGTTGAGATATTTTCTTCAAGCATATAAAGTGTACATGTTTATGAATTTTTACAATGGGAAGACTTGTCTGCAAGGATAGAAGTTTTTTTACATCTCCCTTAGCAATTCTCATGATGCCGCATATGGCATCCTATGTAAGCGTTGGTTGTTTCCAACCAAGGTCGACCTGCATCAAGGGGTGTCCATCTAGTCGACTTTTGGATTACCTATCAGAAAATCCACCCCCAGTACTCCCATGAGTCACTTAAAAATCATGATATCTGCAGTTCCTTTATGATTGAACTAAATGTTCAAATAGATTGTGCCCAGGTGGTGGTTGGTTCCAGTTGTGATACCAAGTGTTTCACAGACGTACAATCAAAATATTAATAGCCGTGCCCAAGTCAACTAATTTGTTTGGAAACGAGCGTCATATATTTGTTTCAACTGTGGGACTCTTTGGTCTTCATATTTTACCAAGAATTTCTTCACCAAAAGGAAATCACATAGTCCCTACGACATGGAAACTGGGTGAAGTTTTTTTTTTCCTCACATACTTTTCAATTCTTTATTTGTCTTGTTAGATAGGGATATCCTGAATGGCCTCGGAGGAGAGGAATTTTAATACAAATATTTTTAAGTTCCCATAAAGAATCGAAATCGGGATAGACAATTGGCTTGTATCACTAATCTTTCAAAGGGAACGAGGGAGAAGTATTGATAAGTTTTCCGTGATCTTCACTAACCGTGTCTTCTCCATATTTTATTTCTCTGCTTTGATCAAGGTTGGTGATTGATTATAGTCGGGGGTTCTAATTTGTTCATTGCAAGTTTTCATTTTCCCTAAGGTCAATAACGCACCATGATCTCAACCTAAGCTCACTTCATTTTTTTCGATTTCAAGGTCCTGATTTTCGACGATCGCATCACAATCGGATCGGTCTATTGGGATTTGGATTCGCTTGAGCTTCACAAGCTGAGGACTTATAAGAGGCCGAGAATTCCGTGGTAATGAATATGGAGTCAGTAATGTGGTTTGAGGCTATACCCATTCCCATAGGTGAATTGTCTATTCCCAAGGGTCGCGTTTTCGCCTTTGGGACCCGCTTGGATTTTGTGAAGTAGAGGCAATCCACCGGGATGAGTATGGATTGCTCGCCAAAATGGAGGGGAGAAAGAAGAATTTGGCTAACCACTACCTCGGAAAGGATTGACTTTTCCAAGGGGGCACAGAAATTGGTTGGGATGGCCAAGCCGAAAAAGTTAATTGGCCTTGCCACGTTGTTCTAGAGTTTTGTTGTTGATTGAATTGCAAATAAGGAAAGAATCAGATAAGCCCCAGAGATATACCATTATCGTGTCACTGTCATATTGATCTGTTTAAATATATTGGTTATGTTTCTATTTCCTCTGCTTCTTAAGATTGCTTTGGCTATTGGAGGAGCCAGCAGCATCATCGTTGAAAGTGTTCCTTAGTTCGTATACACATGTTTGTTCATGTCCATGGTTCCTTCCTTGCTTGCTTGTGTTTTCACATGTATGGGCTGTTTGTGTTCCAAGCCTTGCGCATCGCTTGTTTTTCCAAGCTTCCAGTGATATTCACTCAGTGAGAAAATGAAGATGTTCTGTGATTGAAATATCTGCAGAGATTGCTTATTTATGTTTGTGTTATATTCTGCCCTGTTCCTGCTGAGTCTTGCAATGTAAATCTAATCCCACTAGTCTGGATGTATGCTGTCAGAGTAATCTCATGCTATTAACAGGTGCCATCGTCATATTCTTCCATGATATCTCCTTTCCTCACTAGAACAACATTTCATCCTCTTCATCTTTCATTCTCTTTATAATAGTTATTCTAAAAACACCTGACATCAAACATAAGAGACCTTTCAGTATATTTATGTTGAAACTGTTCATAGTCCCTTCAGTGCTCTGAGGACTACATTCATGCTTGAAGATTTCATCTTCACCCCTACCCCGCAAGAATCTTGATATTTAGCACTTAAAGATTTTTTCATTAGATCCCACGAATTAATAGTCCCTTCACCGAGCCCCATAAACCAACAAGCTTTCCTATCGCAGGGAAACAATTTTAGTTTTGAGGGCCGGGTTGTAATCGTATCTCCTACACAAAAAACGTCAAATTCAAACAAGAAATCATCCTGGATTTTCTAAAGTTAATCCATGGAAAGTAGGGATTTTTTTGCAATGGAATATATTTCATGGGAGCATTATCGAATGGGTCAAGAATATGGTACTCTAATGTTGATGTTTGTCCCTCGGGGTTGATCGTGCCTATCCGGTCAAATATTTGACAATAACCTTCAGAATTGTTAGCTCCCCATAATTTTTTGACAAAGCAAAGTAGGGGCTAAATTTTTTTTGAGCCTTCAAGGAATGTATTTCCCCTAAAGACACATCATCCTTGAAGTCTCTCGTGCCTTTACTTTGATAAATTCCCCTCCGTCGACTCCCGTTATAAGGTCCACGATTACATAAATTCTCCGCTCCAAAAGGCTTACATTAACCCTTATATCCCCGTAATGTCCCTTTTCACCCTTCTCTTCATTTGTCAAACTCATTTTCTTTACCCCAAAATCACCCCTAATCCTAAACCTCTCCAAAAATTCCCCCCCTAAGTCCCACATACTCCTCGATCGTCGTTTAAAACCCCCTCATTACCCCTATCTTTGCCCTTCATTACCCCAAATTGCACTCAAAAGGGGCAACAAACCCACTTTGAAACCTACATTAGGCCTTAGACCCTTTCCTCTAGCCCTCATCCTTTTCTCCACGAGACCCGGCGCCTCGAAACCGAGCGCCGACCGAAGGTGTTTATACTCACAGATGGATATTGGACGTAGTTTCAACCGTCGATTCGTATAGATCGACGACGATCGCGGCTCCCACAACATCCATTGTTCACCCCGTTCATCGCCCCAATCATGCCATTTCCATCTATTTACCCACATATCTGACTCGCTCGCAGTCTACCTCGCCCCGGTGGTCCCCGCCACTATTCAAAAACCATCCGTTTCTATCGCACCACCTTTGGGCGAGGGGACATTTTCCGATAGGCCGCCGATTCCAATCAAGATTTGGACACGTGCTCCGATACTATTTCAAACCACTACCCCATTGCGCACAACGTCGTCCTCGCATGCGTAGCGACATGCATGTGCACCGTACGCATCCGGGGGCGCTGATCCAATGGACGTCATTCACGAGCTGCCGCGCATGAGTTAACCCATGGCGCCCGCACTGCCCACACCATCGCCTCCAACGTGCTTTTCACTCGTCGATCTCCGCCAAGATCGGGATGTGGCCCGTATTTAATTGCCCCACACCAAGCACCACCCCGCCATCGCCCAACTCGCCACGTCACCCCCACGTGTATCCACCGACATCCGCCCATCCCATTGCATATATTTTTTCAAAGTCAAGTTTGTTAAGGTTTTTCTACTAAATTTCCTCTCGCACTCGCTTAACCTTCACCAAGGCTTCCCCTCCATCATTCTTCTACATTTTTCTGCCATTTCACTCGCCCGCACGACCATTTTCATCATCCGCATCGCATCCATTAACCCCATGCATGGTTTTTAATAGTTTCATGTTCTCGCGTGCCGCGTGTGTTTAAAAACGCCATAGCTTTATCTCTCAAAGGATGTAGAAAACGCAGAAAAGACCACTTCCAAAGGCCAAGATAATAAAAAATAGCCTTAGAAGGTGGCCGATGACTTGCATTAAAAGAGTAGTAGTTCAAACTCGCAAATCTTTCTCGCGCCACATGAAGTTCTGCTTCCATCGATGGAGATAGTTTGAAGTGGCAAGGAGTATCAAAGCATTTCGCAGTTAGGGAGTTATTATGTACATCATAAGATATTAAGCCCTAATCCATTGTTTCAAAGTTAGGGTACCGTGACTTAAGAGACACCGAGGATCAAATCCGTAAAATTCCAATACACGAAAGATTAATGCTATCAAGGTTTCAAATCGCCAGAATGTTTCTTCCCGAGCAAGGACTTGATACACATTATTGTTTCTGCCTATGTTGTGTACAAGTGAAGTTTTCCCCCCACAAATAGCCTCCCATAAGCACGTCGCATTTGATGCACAACATGGTAAGCCCTAGCATCCTTTATTTGCCTTTTTGCTTATTCACCAAGTGCCCAAAGAATGCCGGCATCGCAGGTACATCGCAGACATGCCCGGAGTAAATGGAAACTCGATGGCTGCCACTCTTTCACCCAAGAGTGCCAGACACGGCCGTAATTTGCGCGCAGTGGGCTTCACCTTCTTCCTCTTCCGAGTTTTTAATGCCGCATTTAGTTTTTCACCTACCTTCTCTTCTCCACCGGAGCTATAAATTATGAAGAAACTCATTTAAAGGTTACTATCGCTTATCGCAGAATTGAAAGTAGTTTCTTTTGAGACACAAATACTGTGGTAAAGTTGTAAGATAGGCTAAGGAATACATTTCGCATCGCAGTATTCAACTATTGGCAATGTTAAAATTCGAATGGTATTGCTATTTAATATGACAAGCATATTTATTTGGATCCCGACCTAAAGCAACAGATGTTTTCCTATCTCTCGTGTTTATCTATTTCATTTCGTTTCTACCGGGCTTGCATCGAATATTGGCATAGATTTACCTGTTAGAAATTTTGTGTTTCTCCTCTTCCTTTCCATTGATGTTTTTCTTCTAAATGTGTTATCTAAGAATCGATTTCGCTTAATTTAACCGTTGTAATGGATGTTATTGCCTTCTCTCCGATGTATGAATTAAATGTATTCGTTTAGATGTCTCTTGTTATGGATTTAGTTGGAAGATTTGGGAACACTCGGGATTAGAGTTAGCCCCGTACACTAGGATCCTTGTGCGACTCGCCTAGTCTTTAACTTGTGCTCCGACCTTGTTGTCCCTCTTCTTTTCCATTCCATATCACGCTATCATCTTAAGATCCAATGTTTTATGACTAGCCCAATTGAAAGCCTCATTTATTGATTAGCAAATCCTTTCTGACTCCATTTCCCAATGGTTTTGAATGCTCCCCTGAATACTTCACCTTCGCCTTATTCCTCTTTGCTCATCCTTGTTTTAAATTGAACCCTTCTTTCCCCGATGACCAACAACCAAACAAACAATCAAACAAAAAACCTCGAGCCTTATAACTAGCCTAACATCTTAAACTTTGAGCTTCAAAAGATATAAAACCTTTACTTATATAGAGAGATCCCTCTCTAGACCCGTGAGGGCTAGATCCTGGGATAGGTCCGAAAGTGGTTTGATGTTGTCTCATCTTTGGTATTTCCAACATTGCCAAAACATGGGAACCCCAACAGAATTTCCCGGTCTAGGAAATTAGTTCGTACTAGACTAGAAGACAAATTTGGAAAAGGTCTTACAAACACTACCATGATCCGGGATGTCGAATATTTTCTTTAACCAGGATTTTAGTAGATCCGTGTCTGGAGATTGTAAGTTTGTTTTTACAAAAGACCACCGGTTTCTCCCTCTCCTTCTTGCAAGTTGCAAAAATTTCCCTTCGTGAAGGGTCAAGACTCAAATATTTCGTGACTTGGAAAGCTCGTTCATACCATTTTGTTTCGCTATGGATCTCGACATGAGCCGCATATGGTATTCGTTCCCCGAGGGATAACAGAGGGACTTTTTTCGAAATGGTCTGGGTACTACAAATGCCTAAGATTCAGCTTTTCTCTATGATTTCATCTTTGAACCTTAATTTTCCAAGGGTCAGTCACTGGGTTTCATGGATTTGGATGGCTAAGCCCATATTTATTTCTATCTTTTTCTTCCTAGTCATTCATAAAAAAACACCTGTTCCTATTTAACCTCTCGTGTATTTGCTGAAAAAGCCAAGCAATGGGCAAGTGTTTTACTTTCTCGGCATGCAAGTTCTTACCTTCGTTTTCAATACCCAATTCTTCCACAAAGAAAAGAAAAATAAAAATACGTCACTTGTAAACGCTCGGGCAACGACACCAAACTCTGGTGCATTAAGATGACTATTTAAAATCAATCCTAATACCTATATTAATTATCAACTCAGAAATCATGAGCCTAAGAGTGTTCACAAGCAGTTATGTATGTGAAATTAGACGCAAAAATTTAACTGTAAGAAATAATATCTAATTCTCTAAGTTCAATCAAGACAATTCCGAAATCAACCATGAAATAACCGTAATCAACCAACTTAACTTAATTATGACTCATTCACAAGAAGCAAACCAAAATGCAAGAATTAAAGAATTCACACTTTACTGTAATCACTAATTAATATCTATGGAAATCTATTTAATCGAAATGGAATATCAGAAAATTGAACAAAGGAGGCAACTTGATTCATGTTCAGAATTGCACCACAATGACTCATTAACCAAATAACATCACTTGTAATGAAAAATAAAAAAATGCTTGAATAACTCGTAAATGATAGGAATTACATTCATGTGGAAAGTAAAAGTGATTAAGACTTCAAATCAATGGAAACACAAAACCACTTAATGCCGATGATAATTAAATCAATTGAAATTCTACGAAACATGAAAATGATTAATTGCGAAAGGAAAATAAGAATATAACATCAAAATTAGTAGAGCTCCTAGTGACCGGGCCTAGAGCCTCCGAAGTCTCTACCAAAACATATTTAGAACACGATTACGAAGGAACCGCTATCTCTTTCATTAAATTCAATAGTAAAGGTACAACATCGCCGAGTGCGAAAACTCTATTCGATGAAATGTGAATAATGTAAAATTAAACATAATGTAAAAGTCTCTATTCTATTTCATATATCAATATTTTATAAACAAATCCGATAATAGCGAATCCTCGTGGATCAGAGATCTTGAGGATTTCACCGCTATCCAAAGAAATTGCATTATGAAATAAAGCGTGATTCTCCTCATCTTTTTCTAGTTCGCATGAGCAGGATACGATCTTTTCCTTTCGTCGTTTTTGTTCAATCATTTGAACAATAGTTATTTAGTTCGTATTTCGCATAAAAACAACGAAAGTTAGTTTCTTATGCCAATAATCACATAGTTTTTTTGATAATTATTTTAATTGCTTACAATTGATAATTATTTTTACCCTTTGGTAAAAATATGAAAGTTAGAAATAAATCAAGCTAATTATGAGGGTAAAAATGTACCTTTTTCATGGCCCAACAATTGTATTAGTTTACACATTTTCTTGAAGGATACATGTGATAAGTGGGTTAGATACACACTTGTTTATATTCACCACATGTTAGTATTTTGATTGTTAAGTTTGACATATTGTGAGGATTACTCTTATCTCTCATATGCATGATCTAATCTTGGGGCTAACAGAGCAGCCTTCCAACTTCACTACATTGGGATCTCCAAAGAAGATTGCATAACAATTTCGTGTAACTCTTTCTCTTCTACTACACAACAGTTAGCATGAATATATGTATGTTTTCTGTTTAATTCAAGTTCGCCAATATATCATGGGTTCCTATGACTCGTAGTGAATTTACATCTACTACCACCCATGAAATTTACCTTACATCACAACCCTTGTCTCTTCATGAGCTAACCAAGAAGCTAAAGCCATGATTTTCATGTCCCCCAATCTAGAACAGATCCCATAAGTTCGCATCTTTCAAAATGAAGTTATGCATGTAGAATTCGCTTACACTCGTCATTCTCTCGTTATCACTCGAAAATGAAGCATCATTCGTCAAATTCCTAGAGGTTCATGTGTCAAAGGTAGGTTTACAGATCTATTTTTATTATCGGGGTCATGAAACTTTTATTTTTTCTTATTTAGCCTATCCTAAGGTCTAAACCCACCCTCATTCAAATCCTCTCATGTCACACTAATCATAATTTTAAGGACATTTTTCATTTTCAAAGGCTTTAGCACCAAAAGGGTCATTTTAGCTAAGAAACCACACTTTCCCAACGAAATACATAAAGAAATTGTACTTTTCTGCCACGAAATCAGCATAATACTTTTCGTAGCGAAAATTCCTAGAACACACTAGGAAGGCTACGAAAGTAAGGTTTCTTGTATGTCATGTCAAATTATCGTTAGGTGTCGAAAATGATTCGAAAAGGATAAGTTAGATGCTATTCGAGTTAGTTAGGTAATGATCAAGGTACATAGTCGTGGATCAAGTCATCACACCATTTTAAGCATGTATGAGTCATCATTATGTTATGAGTGGTCATCGAACTTCAAAATATTTCCAAATTGAGTCATTTTTCATTCTCTATTCTTCTCTTGCGTGTTATTGAGCTCTAGAGATCTATTTCATTGAGCCCAAGCTATGGCTAGTTTTTTTCAAAAGGATTACAAGGAGCCAAACAAAGTACAAAGGAAATTTATAAGACATACTACATGCCATTGATATTGAAGGGACTCCTATGTCTAGAAATGAGGATATGAAGGAAAGTGGACAAAACTCAAGAAACAACTCCACAGAGAAGTTAGAGTTTGAAGGTGATGGATGTAGGTTTTATGTTCTGTGATAGGAAGCCCATGAGAAGACATGAAAGAAAAATGTTGGAGAAGTAAAGAGGTTCATCCAACATCGACACATCTACCACCACAAGACATTATCGATCTTTCATCACCCTTAAAAAATATCCAAGAAGGGAAGTCAAAGAAAGAAAGAATGTCATTGAAAAAATAGAGCTTGAACTCCTTGAAGAACAAGCTTCGAGGTTACCTAATCATGAAATTAAGTTACAAGAAGGAGGCAAGGAAACATAATGTCCAAAATGGTTACTTTGAAAAGATGAAAGAGGTTTAGGAAGAGCAAGTCGACACCCATCAAAGAACCTAGACAACACACAACAATTAATCAAATGGAATATGCCATTGAGGAAAGAGGAAACATGTTAGAAGAATGAATATGCACTTGAAATCTAACAACATAAAGCTAAAGACTGCTAACACTGAGAACACAATTGGATCCAAGAGGAGTCAACAGAAGAAAGGTCTAAAAATGACAAAGTAGTTGAGGAGCCAATACCAACTCATCATCAATGAAGAAGAAACACATCAAGACTCCTAGTTTGATATGGTTTATGTTTTGAAAGGTAAATGGCATGTTGGAAACAAATTTTATACATCTAGAAAGTTCATTTTTTGCAACCTGCTAAAATCTAGAATTAACACAGTTTCCAAGGCCAGAAGGCTTAGAATAAGCAGGAAATGCTTCGAAACCACTTATAGATTTATTTTTGCAATTAAAACCACTTTGGGTAGCTTCCAAGGAGAGAGAAAATGATATGAGGATGTTTTAGGGCATGGTGAACAAAATGCAAAAGGAAAGTGGCATAAATTTTGATGGTGCAAGGTCATTTTTTGTATGCTACGAAACCGTCATACTTTCGTAGCATGCCTTTTGAAGGTTTCATGTGTTTTTGGCAAGCTGGATAGGTGGAAAATTTCAAAGGGTCAAGGACTTTTCCAGCAATCATTGAAGACTTGAAGACCATGAGATGAAGACAACTCACAGCCAAACGCGGCCCTATTGAAGATAAGGACTAATTTTCTTGAAAAATAGGGTTTGTTTCCAACATTTGAGGATAATCAAGATGTCAAGTAGTGATGAGCTATAATATCATTTCTCTGAACATGAAGTATTAGTTTTCAAATGTAACTATTTTATGAGATAAGGTAGTTGATGTAATAATTAGTAGTTTAAGTCCTATTAGGAAAAAATATTGTTTTGTGTGTAGATGCCATTTTCTCATTAAAGCACATGTTTTCGTGTTAAGTATGTTTGCTGAGGGAGAAGTTCGATGAATCTAGCCAAGAGGAAGATCATCTCTCATGTAAAAAGGTCTATTAAAGAGCATATTCGAATTTAAAGGGTTGGATATTTTTTGGCAATACCGGGGCAGTTTCTTTATGTAATTTGAATGATTTCAAGAATACAGTAGGAATTTTTCGACCACCCTAAGATTCTCATGGAGTTTTTAGTGCTTATTTGATCATATTTTCTATGTTTACCATTTGCGTGTTTTTATCTTTAGTACTCATAATTAATAGGTGTATGCTTCCGACGCATTATTGATGAAATGATTAAAGGTTTTGTATGTCATGTGTGATTTACCTTTGCTAAAAACTCTTAGTCACTTTGGGCTCATGTCAAGAGAACTTACCAATGAACTACCGAAATTTTGAATCCATAAGCCCAATGATTGCGCACTTGTACCTCTTTCAATCTACACACATCACAATCAAGTTATTTTCCATGCAGAGTTAGCCATCTAGTTTCATCACTATCAAATATCATTAACCCATTTGAGAGAGCCTCACCTCAAGAGGCTAAGATTCAAGCATGTTGGTCGGGTAAACAATTACATGAAGTTGTATGATTAGTAGCCACAATCAAGGCAATTTTATGATAACATTTAGTGCATCTTCCAGGAGTCGAATATTATGTTTTCTCGGTAAATTTTAAGCTAAAATTCTAAAGGTAGAAGGAGCCTCGTAAAGCTGTTTGAGGTTGCATCTACCTGGTGACTCCATTCAAAATTCAATGTTCAAAGGTGGCTTCGAGAAGGAGATACACGAGGGATTAATCTCACCGTATCCACCTACCATTGTAAAGGCAACCAAACACCAACTCTAGAGGGATTCAAGAATTTCTAACATCGTGTGCACTCCATTAAATACAAAATCCTCGTCCTATAAAATTTTAAGAAGTCCTAAAGATAAAATATTCGATGATAAAATCTCAGAAGTCTGTGAGCGAGGTCCTGCAAAGTGAAAAATAATTCACTAAAATTTTAGACCTACATAGAAGAGGCATTGATACCTCAGCCCTTAGTATCTCAAAAAATAGTTGAAGAAGAGTTTTGGGAAGTAGTCACTCTCGCAGTTACCGCAGAGAAAGAATATTTGGATAATGAAGAACTTTATCCATTTCTGAAATTTTGTTAAGAAGTAGATCCGTGTCTTCTTCCGATTGGAGTTCAATCAGACAGGAAAACAAAGACCAAACAACCTTCCTCCTAATAGTCTCCGCTTCCCACGTTGTTGTGCCACCTCCAATTGCGGTGTCTCCACTAGGTATGCCCCCTCTTGCCCTTCCACCATCTTAAATGCCCTTCCTGCAGTGGGGTCATTCTCAGAATCAAAATTTGGGGAAGGATGAAGAGATTGGAGGAAATGGGAAGCATGTAGATCAGCTTCAATGACTTTATAGATAGGGAGGAGGTTTACCATGAAGATGTCAAGATGTGATTGTTTCTTTCTGTGAGTTTACTAGTGAAGTTAGGAAGTGGTTCAAACCCTACTCCCTGAAGCCTATATAATTGGAATGAATTTGAAGATCGTTTTTTGAGGGAAGTGGGGGGAACAGAATCAACCCCGTACAAGCCCTCACCGAGCATAATAGTTTGAAGAGATTTTTGGATGAAACTATTCAAAACTCTTTCAGGAGATTTAACAAAGGGTATGACTCTATCCCCATCTAAAGTCACACCTGGAGCAACAAATTGAGATATGTCAAGCTTCCGAGCCATAAATTTCTATCCCGCTAAGAGAAATAGAATCCCCTTCCACGTTGAAATGAAAAATGACAAAAGAAGGTGGAGGTCAACATAGTAGCAAAAAATCTCCAATATGGGAAAGACTATTGAAAGAAGAATATAAGCCTTCACATCGTATTTACAAATTTGATTCCATGATGAAGATAATGGAAAACTAGATGGATATGCTATTCTTTGGGATTTTCACCTTCCCCGCTCCTCCTACACAACATGAACCTCAATTTAGAAATCCTTAATTCAGAAGACCTCAAACCAGGAGAGACCAAGGGAAAATAAATCAACCAATTCGACCATCAAGTAAGGCCCAAGAAACTTAGTTGATGAAGCAAGATCAACTCGAAATACAAGAAGACCAATTCATCACAGATTAAAACATGTTAGGGATGGTTTTAACTAAGGAGGAACATGATGAATCAAATCATGAAGTAAACAAGGTGAGTGAAGACCGATTATCTCAAAGGTATTAACATGCAATCTTTGAGATGTAGAAACAATACAACCTCGAAACAAAATGTGCCAATTACAAAGAAACAAAACACAACCCAAGACATACTCCTAAGGTCATTTTCGAAATTAAAGATACAATCTCCTACTCTTGCTAAAGAGACTGGGGGGCACCGTTGTTTTCATTGGAGAGTGAGATCTCTAAGATCAAAATCCCGCACCTTTGGAGAAATTCTTATGAATGAATATAGAAGTAAGATTGTGAAATAGCGAATTCCCAAACTGTGAGCCGCCGATATCCTAAATTTTCAAGAAGATCATCCAACCATATACTTGGGTCCAAGATTAGAGGATGACAGAATGAATATAAAAGGCTCTTTATGCGTCGCCCTTAGTATTCATGACATGACATTGCATAATTCCATGTTGGGTTCAGTAGCCTCAAATAACTTATTCCCAAAGTAATCATGGAAAGGATGGGATTGGAAATTACTAGACCATATAAGGATTTGTTTTCCTTGACTAAGAAAGAGTTCAAGCATTAGTTTAATAAAATATGTTGTTTTTGGTCTTACACAAGTCCTCGCCAAGACAAATGGTCATGGACATTGTGGTAGCAGACATTCCACCTAAGTTTGGAATGTTGTTATCAAGGTCATGGGCAAGAAGATCAAAGGTACAATGCAAATGTACCTAACTTATGCTACCATTCTTGTTTTTGTGAGCAAAGGAGACTTTATAGAGAAACAAGGATGTCTTACATGGTAATTAGTAAAGATAAAACTCAAACTTTCCAATATATGCTATTGATATCGAACTTGGATCTACTATTCTTTTCAATGAATTGATCAATGAAGAAAAGGATGAAAAGAAAGCAGAAAATCAAAAACCGTAATTCAAGAGACAAAAAATCAATAGACAAAACAAATCAACAAATCACTGAGGAGAAGGCTAAGGTTATGGTTGTTACATTTTGATGGGATCGGCAAGAAGAGAGGTGAAGGAGTGAAGAATTTGATCACAAATCCATAATATGAAAGTAATTTCTTTTATTACAAACCGAATTTTGATTCCACAAATAACATGGCCGAGTATGAAATCTTTAATTTAGTTTAGAAATTTTGAAGAGAATGGGTGCCCAAAATATTTCTATTTGTGGAGATTCTCGAATTAGCTATTAAGAAATTTGAGGGTGTGTATCAAACTAAGGATGTGAGAATGAGCGCAGCGTAAATTTCGTCATGGAGATGTTGGAGAATTTTGTGAATATTCATTTATTGTGAAGACTAGGGACCAAAACTCGCAGCCGACTTCTCTAGTCGTCTCCGCAAGTATATTTATCATTCCTATTCATTCCACCGAAAGATATGAGGTTGAAGTTCACCATAGACCTAATATCCCCGATAACATTATCCATGGGCAAGTTTTTGAGGATGACCAGCAAGTCAAAAAGTTCACAGCTTAAAGAAGAGTTTGAAGTACACAAGTAGATCAAAGAAACATGCTTGCTAAATCAAGGGGAAATTCTCAAGTGTACCAAGAATAACTCTATACCCAAAGGTCTCATATACCTTGAGAATATTTTTGATCGTAATGATGTGTTCAAATATCTAGATACAAGTTGATGATGAAGAGGTAGAGAATTGTAACCTTGGTATAGTAGCAATGCCCAAAATGATTAAGTTTGTAAAGTTTCTTTCTGCATTGACATGAAAAAGAAATATATTGAGATGATGAAAAGGTTCATAGATGTTTTTTCTTGAGTTATGTTGATTTGAAGAAGTATGATCCTACTATCATTCACCATGCCATTCTCATTAAAGAAAATGAAAAGCCTTTCAAGTAGAAGTTGAGGAGGATCAATCCACTTCTCATGCCTCTGATTGAGAAGGAAATCAAGAAACTCTTTGATGCCAAAATTATTGTTCCAATTGATCAAAGAGGTTTAAAAAATTGGTTCCAACAGCAGTGAGTGGAGAAATTGAAATATACATTGACTTTTTTAGAAACTTGACTAAAGCCTCTTTCAAGGAAAACTACCCTCTCCCAAATATGGACTAATTTTGCACAACATTATTGGTTCCAAAATAATGTATAAGTGGTTGATGGTTTTTCAGTGGTACAATCGTATATTTCCGCATCCGTAAGATCAAAGAGAAACAACCTTTACCACACCATGGGGCACATTCATGTATGCCAAAATGCCCTTTGGTCCGATGAATGCAAGAGCTACCTTTCAAAGAGAAAATGGATATTTCCTTTGCCTAGGAGAAGGGACAAGATGGTGGTTGTCTATCCGGATGACATAATAGTCTTCTAAAGGAGAGATGAAGATCACTTGAAGCACTCAGGAAAAGATTCTGTTGAAGTGTAGAAGGTTTGTATTTCTCTCAATCCCACTAAAATAATTTTTTGTTCTAACTTCATGGAAGTTACTTGGTCATATTATTTCGAAAGATGGGATTAAGATTGATCCAAACAAGGTCAAAAAAAATAAAAAAGTGGATCTTCCTAGCTAGTAAAATAAATTCCGCCTTTCCTCGAAAGGTAAATTTTGTGAGGAGGTTTATTCCTAATTTTGTCAAATTGTAAAAGATATAACAAAGATGTTGAAGAAAGGAGATGACATCAAATGGACAACAAGAAAAAACACTCATTTGAGGAGATTAATAAGGCACTCACTCAAGCACCATGTTTATCACCCATATTTTCCAAAAGAATTTCTAGTTTTTACATTTGCACGGAAATACAATTGTTGGAGTTTTTTTGCGTAGAAGCAGCAAGGTAATCGAGAAGCCCATTTCCATTTTTTAGTAGATTACGAGGACCAGCTGAAGTACAAAATCTGTGAGAAGCAAGATTTTGCCTTCATCTCTTCAGATCTTCCTTCCTATGAGAAACCTCCTTAGATGACATAATGGTTGAAGTACACAGTCGGTTAAGATTATGGGACCGATACCACCGTAATATTCCCCAAATTGGGAAGACATGAATATGTAATATATAATAAAGATTCCAAATAAATAAAACAGAACATAAAGACTAAAATCGAAAATGCCGCAATATACAACAAAAAAAGAAATTACATTAAGACATCATAATCTATGAAGCGTAAAACAACGTATCCATATCATTATATATAACATAAAATCAAATTACATAGTGCACCAAAAGGAATGCACTCAAGCCACAAGATGGTCGAAATACACTAAAGAAACCAAGCACTGGAAATGTTGTGTTGCTACTCGCTAATGGGCCGTTACCGAGGATAAGAACCATTTGTGGAAGGTTTTTATGCTTAGAATGATCTACGCTTTTAACCGCATTCTACTCAAACAACCCAAAAAACCTTAAATGGTTTGGCCAGATTTTACGTTTAGATTTTCAACATTTTTTTAAGTTGTCTGTACTCGTTTATGCCGCTCACTTATGCACTCCCCGAGAATTACTATTGATATGGGGCTTAAGGGAATGACCTATCAGCCGCAACAACACCCAATCAACTCAATAGGTGAAGGGGTCAAACCCTCACCGGAAAATAAGCTCGAAATTGGAGATTTCTCTCCTCCACTATTGCACCCCCGCAACCAACCCAAATCTAAACATAAAATGTGTCAGATATGAAACTAAAGCTTGGCCAAATTCTTGATTGTGGAAGTATAGTGCAAATCCTCCAAGATCTTCTCAATGGAAGAGATGGGATTCCCCGACGTAAACAACTCCGTGCTAAACATCATGCAATCTTAGCTAAACAACCGAAGAAAGCTATCCGTCTAATCATACCATATATCAAAATATCAAATATACCAAGATGAATAAGATGGTTTCCATCCTCTTCCTTTTATAAGATAAAAGCTTCCAAACCTAAGCCCCATCCATTAATGACACTACTTCCTTGCATTGTGTCTCCATCTAATACCGTATCATTACCCCATTAATGTCCACTCCTCCATGAAAACGTTTTTGATTTGGTCAAAGTTTACCTAGTCCACATGTTTTAGCCCGTTCACACTTTAGGGTGTTTTATTAAGTCAAAAGATGATCCACTTTCACATGAGAAGTGGTTTTATTCATAATAAAGAGATTGTATCCCCCTACCCACTTATTCACCTATCTAAGTTACAAAACAAAAATTAATATTCCAATTAGTTGTAGGCCAATTTAGGAATATTACAAATTCTCCCTCCAAAATGTTTCTCGTCCTCAAGAAACTACAAGGATATTGCAAAATCTCCAATGGATATGTCTCCTCCCAAGAATACATGTTTCCCTTTGGTGGATAAACCAAATACCTCTCATCATGAAAAAGTGGGAGATATATGGAAAGAGTTATATGTTTTCCATTGGTATTCTTACATGAGAGATGATAAATGTTGGGTACCTCAACCCTAATGAGAAACCTGCACTCATGCTATCCAAACAAAGTGAGCCATCCTTGGTAGCTCATAGAAACAATCACCAATCCCCCCATGAAATGTAGGGCCGCATGGTTGAAAGTGAGAGATAACATTGTCTAAAACTATGATGTCTTCTCCATTTATGATAAATTTGGAGCTACCATCTTGGGCTTTGCAATAATATACTCTATGAAACCAAAAAGATACTTGGAATCTCATGATCCTAGTTATTGGTTCTAGTAGCCTTCTTTCCCAATCCTTCATACATAGTGTGAATAGAGTGTCATCACCATATGGGCCCCAAAAGAAACATGGACTAAGTGTCATATGACATATTGGATGGTGACAATAGTCCCCCAAGTAAGACCGCATTTATTCTTCTCATTGCCTCAAGACATATTTACAAGGCCTTCCAACCACTTGCTTCGTCGCCATAATATTCAAAAAGCTTGAAAATAGTAGAGGACATTAAAGGTGTTGGCTAAATATGATCGAAAAAAACATATCTTGCTCAAATTCCTCCATAAAGGCTATCCCCATCAGTGAATGTAGTGTAGAAAGGACCATATAAATCCACAAAGAGATTTATTGTGGAGCAATGTCGCAAATGCATAGCAAAGGAGCGCACATACATTGTTAGTTGATAAATAAGTATCAAAACACAATCGTTACCATATATTGTAGACAAGTTGGTGAAGAGGTCCAATATGAACCTTCCCATTTCTTCATCAAAAGGGGAAGTGAGTGTAACAACCTTGTAACAGGTTAGCTTTCCTCCTTATACATCAAACAAGCTATACCCCTGACATGTTGGTGTATACATTTGAGATCCTCCCATGAATCAAAGATAAGAGATGGTGGATAAGACTAATGAAGTCTACATGTCCTGAAGAGAGAGGTCTATGTTGCAAGTAGAATCTCCTTTGAGCTTGGAGCCTCTAGTCAAGTAGATCCACCATGGAAATAAATGACTGCATCAACCACTTATACCCCATCTATCACTGTCCATCAAGAACCTTACATGTGAAAAGTTCTTGAATTCTTCACCAATACGGACTCCCAATATGGATCTAGGCTTCCAACAATGACAAAATTGTTGAAATATGAAATAAAATCTGCCATCACACCCTCCTGACATGCTCAGCCACATATACTTACCCCACTTTTCCGCCTTTATGTACTTTCGATCTTTCCCAAGACAATATTGAAGTACATGGAGGTCAACCTCCTCTTGGAAGGCATTTCCCATCCAAAACTTCCATAGTTTTTCTAATGCATGCAAGAGTGTTGCTAATAACTTCTTCTCATTCAAAATCTCTCCTCATGTGTGGAAGTATCATTTGCTACTCCAAGGCTATGATTCCCTTTGACACCATGCTCATGTCATCATAGATTTATGAGTCACCATCTTTCAAAGGTGCAAATAGTTGGAGTGGGAGATGGCAATATCCATATCGGAAAATTTCTCACCTCTCCATTGAACCCATCAAATGTTCTTTGCGAAGTGCTATTCCTCCCACCAGCCCTTTCCTAGCCAAATATATCAATGTTGCACCATGTTGAGAAAATAATAGTTCATATTCCACCCAGGGGTCTCATTTCGGTGGAATGCCTCCATGTAATGAAACATCAAGGCCTAGAGAAGGATTTTTATGTGAGTGGTCTCGATTTGTCCTTGTCCTCACTACACAAATCCTCTTGCCTCTTTTGTGCATCAATATTTTAACAGACAAATGTGCTCCTCATCATATGATGCTTGTCCTCCCCTTTATCTTCTATCTTCAATATCTCATAATCTATCAATGATGGACACATGGCCGCCATGGATCGTGCCCCCGATCTCCACATGTGGAGACTGAACCCCAAAGGTGCAAGAATTTCTCTTCGGAGAAAATGCTCCATCTTCCTCTTCATGAGGTATTATATCTGCTACTACCGTGACAACGATGTTACCTTTTACCTTCTCTTCCCTTTCATCATGAATGGAGGTTGACTCATCATTAAGAAACCTTGTTTAGTTCCTCTTTGTAAAAAGAGATCTCCATGTATTCCCTTTGAGAAGAGGGCTCTTTTTGAAGTGGGGATCTTACCTATCAAGGTATTATGCAAGTTTTTAATCCCCTCAATAGTTTTCATGAGCCTGATTATATAGATCCTTCCAACTCATGCAAAGGTTTTGTTTGTGTACGCTTGGTTAGTCACCAAGGAAGCTTCAAAATGTTTTTCTATTAAATCTCTTTAATAACTTCCTAGTGAACCTTGCATAAGTAGGACATATTTGTACATTTTAATGAAGAAGATCCATAAAACCAGACTGCATAAGCCTTACCTTAAAGGTGTAGCGTTGTTACTCTAATGGCTTCATCTTCTAAAACTTGGTGTTGTTGCAAATAGTGCCTAGCTCCTCCACCCAAACCCCAATCAACATTTAGGTGATCCATCAAAAGTAGATAGAAAGAATCTACCCACATCATGCCTCGCATCCGTGCTTCTATCATGGTTGCTAGGTTTTATATCCTCCTTGATCTTGCAAAACCTCGAGAAGTTTAGATGATCTCTAAATCTCTCGAGTTTTAGATTCATACTCTTGGAGATAGTCACCAAGAGTCTCCTCCTTTGGTGATTCTCCATCTCTCTTACTATGTCCCTAGGCATAGTGCCACACTATAGATCTGATGGTGTAGCTGAATGCTCACACCCATAATATGAAAGTCTCGGAGCTTTTCATGTACAAGCCCTTGGAGAATTCTACATCTCTCCATTCTCATCTCTTTGATGTCTCCGCTAATGCACCGCATGGTTTGTAGAAGAAGTTTTGAGAACTCCTTCCCCTCCTCGATAGTGAATTTTTTTCCTTCATCTCTTCCGTAGATATTCTCCTTCCTATGAGAAGCCTCCTTAGATGACATAATGGTTAGTTATTAAGAAATAAGCCAATATTATGCTCGATAACACCGTAATATCTCTAAATGGGGAAGACGGGAATATAGAACATATGCAAGATTCCAAATAAATCAAACAGAACATATAACACTAAAATCGAAAATGTCGAAATTATACAACTGAAATTACATTAAGACATCATAATCTATGAGCAGTAAAAACAAAGTATCCATATTATTATATATACTTACCAAAGAAATGAAATTACATTGTGCTCCAAAAGGAATGCACTCAAGCCACAAGATGGTCAACACACTAAAGAAACCAAGCACCGAAATATTGTGGCCGCTACTACTACCGTCAGCTGAAACTACTGCTACTAAGGAGAAGAACCATGTGCGGAAGGCTGTTATAATGTTCATTGATCTTGCCATTTTAACTACTTCATTCTTACTAAAAAACCCCCGAAAACCTTTAAATGGTTTAGCCAAACATTTTAAGTTTGTATTTTCTACTTCTTTTTTTGAGTTTCACCGCATTTCATCGCCCGAATTACGCACTCCCGGGAATGCCCGTTTATATGGGGATGAAGGAATGATCTATCACTCGCAACAACACCCAATCAACTCAATAAAGGTGAAGGGATGGTCCCCCATTGGAAAATAAGCTCGGTAAATTGAGATTTCTCTCCTCCTCTCCTACACTTCGCAAAACAACCCAACTCTAAACGTAAATACGTTGTATATGAGATTGAATCTTGGCCAAATGCCCGATTGTGGAAGTATAGTGAAAACTCCTCCAAGATCTTCTCAATGGAAGAGGTGGGATTTCCAATCAGAACACCCCGTGCTAAACAACACATGCAATCTTAGCTAAACAACCGAAGAAAGAAATATGTCTAAACATACCATATATCAAATATAAAATATACCAAGATGAATAATATGGCTCTCATCCTCTTCCTTTTATAAGATATGATTTTCCAAACCCTAAGTTCATCCATTAACGACACTACTCTTCGCATTGTGTCTCCACATAAAACCATGTTGTCCCTCCATGTCCACCCTCCATGACAAATAAGTGATTTGGTCAAAGTTGACCCACCACATGTTTAGCCCCCGTTCACACCTTAGGGTGCTTTATTAAGTCAAAAGATGATCCACTTTCACATGAGAAGTGGTTTTATTCATAATAAAGAGATTTATGGGTCTCCTACCCACTTATTCACCTATCTAAGTGACAAACAAAACTTTAATATTCCAATTAACCGTAGGATTATTTAGGAATATTAAGGCCTTGACATGACTTAATTGCAGTAATTTTAAATTTCAGACAAAGATGAAGAGCTCATTCCCATTGAGGAAAAATAACCATTTACCCAGACAAAGACATTGTTTTTGTCTTACATCATGAAAGACTCGTTGAGTTGAAAAATTCCAAGGAAATATTTCCGTGAAGCTAAAGTCTTCGAGGTACTACATCATTGATAAAAATCTATATTGGAAAGATACTCCTGGTATTCTCTTGAATTGTTTGCTAGAAGAGGAGGCTGGAAAATTGATTGAGGAGTTTCACAAAGGAGATTGTGGAGGTCATCATTACTCCAAGGCTACAACAAATAAGATTTCGCAGCAAGGTATTACTAGCCTACAATGTTTAAAGATGCCTGGCAAAAATATTGCTGCTCGCCATGAATGCCATATTTTTTATGGTAAGAGGAAACTTGTTCCTTTACCCTTGATGTATATCTATGTTGGGAGGTGCCATTTCAAGAATGGGGGCTAGATTTCATTGGTGAGATTCATCCATCATCTTTAGGCCAAAGATCGCTAGATTCTCGAAACAACCGATTATTTCACCAAGTGGATTGAAGCAATCCCAACTAGGCAAGCAAATGATTCGTTTATCTTTTCATTTTGGAAAATAATTTATCGTATAGGTTCGCTACCCTATGAAGATCATCATTGATAATGCACAAGCATTCAAATCTAAGAAATTGATTAGTTTTTGTCATCAATATCACATTTCACTTGGGCATTTTACCGCATATTATCCACAAGGTAATGGTCTTGCTAAATCTTCTAACAAGAGAATTATGAGGATTATTAAGAAGGTCTTGCAGAAAATAAGAATTCATGGCATCGGAAGATGAAGTATGCTCGTATCATAGAGTTTGTACAAACAGATCAATTGGAACTTCACCTTATGAGTTGGTATATGGAGCCGAAGCCATTTTTCCTACATCCTTGGGAGTGTTTGTCATGAAGCTAGCCGCAAGGATTGGAGGAGGAGCCAAATGCAATTCGCAGGAGGATTAATCGCTTGATAGCTTTGGTAAGAGAAAATGGAGGAATCCTATAACAACAATCAGCAATCTCAAAATAGAATCAAGAAGACATTTGATGGGGAAGGTCAAGGAAGAAAAATTTCAAATCCAAGATGTGGTTTTAAAATGGGAGGCCAGGATTGAAGAATATGGAAAACATGGTAAGTTTGAGAAAATTTGGAAAGGTCCATTCGTAGTAGTCGCATTTCATGGGAACAACACTTACATTTTGGCAGAGATGGGATGGGCAACCATGTGGCCGGAGGGCTCCGTCAATGGAAAGTTTTTGAAGCACTATTTGTCTTAAATTTTATTGATCATTCATTCCATTTTATATATTCCATTTATATGTTTCATCGCTAATAAAGACAAGTTGATCATCAAGCAGCCCGAGAAGGCCATTAGAGTTTGAAGGAAAGCTTGAAAAATTTCAAAGTTTTTTGTTTTCAATAAGATGCATAACAAGACTGAACTACAAGCCTCGTGTACCATGTGGGGTACACCATCCCAAGTGGAGCCATTTTTATCACTCGAAAAAATGAAGCATCATTTGGCAAAGTCCTAGAGGTTCATGTGTCAAAGGTGGTAGGTTATAGGATTCATTTTTCATTACTTAGTCAAGGATAATTTTTAATTTTTTCTATTAGCCTATCCTAAGGTCTAAACCTACCCTCATTCAAATCCTCTCTATGTCACATCAATCATAATTTTCTAATATTTTTCATTTTCCAAGGCTTTAGCACCAAAAAGGGTCGTTTTAGCCAAGAAACCACACTTTCGTAGCGAAATACACAGAAATTCTCACTTTTCGCTATGAAACCTGCTAATACTTTCATAGCAAAAATGCCTAGAAATACACTAGAACGCACAAAGTAAGGTTTCCCGTATTTATGTAAAAATAGTTGTTAGGTGTCGAAAATGATTTGAAAAGGATAAGTTAGATGTCATTAGAGCCGCTAGGGTAATGATCAAGGTACATAGTTAGGGCCGAAGTCATCATCACCATTTTAAGCATGTATGAGTCATCATTACGTTATGAGTGGTCATCAAAATTCAAAATATTACCAAATTGAGTCATTTGTCATTCTCTATTCCTTCTTTTCTATGTTATTGGAGATTTGGAGAGCTATTTTACGAGTCCAAGTTGTACGGTTTTTCTCTAAAAGGATTATAAGGAGCCAAACAAAGGCTAAAGGAAATTTGGAAGACATACTACATGCCATTGATATTGAAGATAATCCTATAGTCCAGCCGAGGATATAGATGAAGGTGGATAGAAATCAAGAAAGCTAAATCGCAAAGAAGTTAGAGCTCAAGGTGAGGATGCAAGTTTTATGTTCCGTGCTAGGAAGCCTATGGAAAAACATGCAAGAAACCTATTGAGAGAATTAAAGAGGTTCATCCAACCACCGACACAAATCTACCCACCACAAGACATTATTGATCTTTCATCACCCGCAGCAAAAGATCCAAATAAGCCAAAGAAAGGAAAGGAGAAAGTCATTGAAAAATGGAGTTTGAACTCCTTTGAAGAACAATTGAGGTTACCTAATCATGAAATTGCAAAGGAGTGAAGAAGGCAAGGAAACATAATTTCCAAAAGGTTCGCATTGGAAAAGATAAAAGAGGTTTGGGAAGTTAAGTAAAGGACACTGATCAAATACCCTAGACAACACACAACAATTAATCAAATGGACTATGCCATTGAGGAAAGAGTTGAAACATGTCAAGAATGAATATGCACTTGAAATATACTAATAGAAAGCTAAAGGATCAAGTTAAAGACCTCCAAGAACAACTAGAATTGATCCATGAGGAGTCGGAGAAGAAAGGTCTAAAAATGACAAATGAAGGTGGAGCCAATAGCTCAAATCATCATCAATGAAGAAACACCTCAAGACTCCATAGTTTGAGATGGTTTATGTTTTGAAAGATAAATGGAATATTGGAAAAAAATTATACAAACCTAGAAAGTTCATTTTTGAAACTAAGAAAAATCCGGAGTTAACATTAGCTTTTCCACAGCTTTCGTAGCTTAGGCTTCAAGCGAGGAAAATGCTACGAAACCACCCGTAGCTTCTTTTTTCATTTAAAAACAATTTGGGTAGCTTCCAAGGAGAGGAAATGATATGGAGGATGTGTTAGGGCATGATGAACACAATTCAAAAGGAAAGAGAGAAATTTTGACTCGCAAAGGTCATTTTTTGTACTACAAAAGTACGCTATGAAACTATCATACTTTTGTAACCGTGTTGTTTTGAAGGTTTCTACAGGTTTTTGGCGCTTTGGATTGTGAGGACACTTTCAAAGGGTCAAGGGACTTTTTCAACAATCATCTAAGACTTGAATACCATGATATGAAGAAAAATCATCACTCAAATCATTCGTTGAAGATAAGGACCGCTTTTCCCGAAAAATAGGTTTGTTTCATTTTGAGGAGGCTATTCATGATGTCAAGTAGTGATGAATTCTCTAATAGTTCATTCGAACATGTGAAGCATTAGTTTTCGGGACATGTGTAAATCGTTTTAGGAGATAAGGTAATGATGTAATAATTAGTAGTTTGAGTCCTATTGAGAAAAGGACTGCTTAGAGAATCGTCATTTTCTCATTAAAGCACATGTTTTCCCGTTATGCAAGGTGTCATTAGAAATTTCTATGAATCTAGCCAAGAGGCAACATCGGTCATGTAACAAGGTCTATTAAAGGGAAAATATTCGAATTTGTATAGGGTTGAAGATTTTTTGGCACATCGTTACCTTTATGTAATTTTAATGATTTCAAGAATATTGCAGGACTTTTTCTCGACCAACCTAAGATTATCATGGAGTTTTTATTACTTATTTGATCTATATTTTCTATGTGTACCATTTGTAGTGGTTTTCATATTTAATACTCATAATTCATAGGTGTATGTTTCCGATCAATATTGATGAAATGGTTGTGTTATTTCATGTTTCATGTGTGATTTACCTCTCGCGTTAAAAACACCTACTCCGCCTGCCTTCCATGTCAAGAGAACTTACCATCGAATCATCAATTTTTTATTCCATAAGCCCAATGATTGTAGACTTGTACTCTTTTTCAACTCACACACATCACAATCAAGTTATTTTCCATGTAGAATTAGCCATCTAGTTTCATCATTATAAAATATCATTAACCCCTTTCGAGAGAGCCCTCTCGCATCAAGAGACTAAGCTTCAATTACAATTTGGTTTGAAACAGCTATATGAAGTTGTCTAATTAGCATCCAATCAAGTGAAATTTTGTGATAACATCCCATACTAGTTTTCACAAAACTCAATAAACTTCCTATAGTCTTGAAAAGGAAGAGAACCATATTCTACTAGAGTCTTTGGATTCGAACTGTAGCTAATCGCTTTTGGAGAAATAGAGCATAATATTTTGAAGGTTACTTTCATTACAAAAAATTTCCATGCAGAGACTTGCCATGGTGGCAAGTTGTAGTTTATTTTTCCAAAGAACCTATATTTCATCTTTGTATTCGTATACTTTCCATTGAATGAAATACATATTGGAATCTAGAAATGAAATCCAAAAAATGGTACCAAGAAATGGCTACCATATAAGGCTTTTGATTTAATTTTCCCTTAATTAAATCGAAGAGAAATTGTAATTTCATCTCATAAAAATTTTTATTAGTTAACTGCTTCTAATGACTGAGTGATCTGAGAAACTCGAGTTGAGGCTCTAAGAGGATGCATGTAGAGTTATTCCCGTATTTATAAATGGTTAAAGTTATGCATGATTGTAATTATTAGTTAACTCAAGAAATTGAGTTAAAATAAGTTTAACTAGTTCTAACCGAGTGTTGAGCTAGATAGCGGTCCGTTGAATTAAATCTAATTTAATTCACAATCATTGATAAATTAGCTAACCGATAATTCACTATAAATAGTTTCATGGTAGTCGGCTCTAAGGAAGGCCAAGAGTTTGAGGTTAAAGGGAAGATATCTATCACTTGTATTATTAGAAAATTGTAAAAAATATGCATGAGGTCATCAAGAATGTCTTGAAGGATTTAAACGATGCACAGATTTTCCTAATTAGGCTAAATTATCCCAATAATTTTTAAGAAAGGCATGTTAGGCGCAGGCAAGAAAAAGGTTAAATACTTGACCGATTTTTCTTAGATCAGTAAGCCGCTTTCGAGTAGGACGAGGGAGACGTTTAACAAAGTGTAGGAATTTTTCTGTGAGAAATCATTTTATTGTATCATGATCTTTGCCATATTAAATATATATGTATGGATTTTGAGTAGTTTTATTCCCCATATACATCTTTTGTTGTGAGATTTATCGTCTCTTTATCTTACTTGTTATGTGAATGTGTGGTTGTGTTTTGTTTCCAAAATTGTAGAAGGATTCAATATCTTGTTTTAGTACATCAAAAGATCATATTGTATCCCATTTGAGCAGATTTTCTCCATGGTATCATAGTGATAAGAATCAAATAAGAGAAGAACAAATTTTTTTCTTTAAACAAGTTCGAATTCTGTAAATTTATTCTTTAGTATCCAAAAGAATAGATCAAGATGTCTTTCAAATGTCTCTGACACTCAAATATGCTCTTGAGGGAAATTTAAATTACATAGAATGAAGGACAAGATGGAGGAAGAGTTGAGGACAATAAAGTGAATGAAGTCATAGAAACTAATGTTCCCAAGCCCATACTAACATGCTCAAAATATTGATGGCCGTGAAGAAGAAGGTAGCAAAGAAGTAGAAGGATCTTCGTTAGAGGTTCAAGATAATATCACTGGGTCTCCATGGGAAGGTAAATCCATATGCCAGTGTGGAAGGCCTTGAAAAATATGTTCGGTATCAACAACGACCACAGAAGTTGGTGTTGAAGGAAAAACTCAAAAGATCATGATGGAGGAGGTCGAAACGATCTTAAATACTTACGAACTTCTTACCTTGTCGAGATGAGCTTCGTAAGTGTTGGGGTGAATGTTGCCGATGATGATTTGTGTTGACTAACACTTCTAGGCCTTCCAAGGTCTCGGCATGGTTACCAAAAGGACTCGTGAATGGGAGGGATACCTACGGTGACCGGGTCGCTTTGTGGTCTCACTGGTAATAGAAGAGATCGCAGCACCAAAGATCTGTCCCTCGAAAATAGAAAGAATAATATTTTGAATTGGTCGAAAAGGAAAGAAATAAAAGGAAATAAGTCCAAGAGTAAAGAGGGAAAGAGACTCATCATCACCCCTTCCGAAGGTGTTTCTTATCCTCTTCCGAGTAACTCATTCATCCATGTGAAGTTTCTTCATGGCCCTAGTGGCTTCCTCAACATCCTAAGGAACCTTAGATGAAATGATATGGCTTAAAACTCGCATTTGTCTCTATCTCAATCATTTTCACTATGTTTGGTTACTTTTTATTCATGTAAGCTTCAACAATAAAGGGTGGACTGAGTTTTAGTCCTATTCAATTATACTCCATCCTCGACATGAATCTCTCAGATAATAATTTTTTCTCCATGGAATTTATTAGCCTTTAGGAGATTGGTATTCTCGACTTGTAAACTATGGGGTAAGGTATGCCATTTTCTCTAGTAAGCTTGCATACTTTATGTTACCACCAAATAAAAGGTATATTCAAAGTGTAGAATACTGCTCCTAGTTTGCAATGTATTCTAAAAGTAAAGTAGCATCAAAGGATATGAGGTTATGATTTATATTAACAACCTTAGGCTCACTAGCTCTTCTCTCGATGTATAATGGTTACTTCTCCTATTTTTTTCATTACCTTTTTCTCCTCCTCCACTTGTTATACAGAAAAATTACCTCCTCATTAGGTCAAAGTATAAGGACACTTTGCTTGAAGGAAATACCCAAGCTCAATGCACTCATTTTTCTGCGGGGAACTACCCTAGAAACAATCAAAAGGATTTATAACATTTTCTATACCCTAGCAAAGGGTGTTAGTGCCTTAGGTTAACACACTTTTTTTCCTAAAGGGAAGCATTAGTAGATTTTCATGAGGTTTGGAAGGTCAAAACTTCTGAGTTAACTCGAGAAATCCCGACTTTTACACAATCAAAATTTCAAAATTAGGAAAACCGCATATTATTCTTCACTATGGATATTTCTAAATCTATCTAAGTCATATAAGAAAGAAACAACAACAAAAAAAGGAAAATTCCAATCCCTTGCCTTATTTGAACTAGAGGAAGAAATGAGTGGTAAGCTTCCCACTCCTATAAATTGGATAAGCCAGATAAAGGACAAAGTCGTCGAATGGTCATTAAATGATTTCTCATCGGGTATGAGGTTAAAGTGTTTGCATGATTCATTGAGATTTGATAGCTCAAGCATTGTTATGCCAAGGAGTTGGAGGAGAGAAGGAAAGAGAGAGATTGGAGTTGAAGGATCAAGGGAGGCTTGGTCAAGTCAACATTGTTGTAATCCTCCTTCACCGATTTAATAATATAGAATGTACTGTTATGTCCACTTGTTTGTCTTGATGTTGGTATTAGTTTACATATTTTCTTGAAGATACATGTGATAAGTGGCTTAGATACATACTTGTTTATATTCCTCTATATGTTAGTCTTTTGATTATTAAGTTTAATATATTTTGAGGATTACTCTTTCTCTTTGTTATATGCATGATATGATCTTGAGGCTAACAGGCGCCTTTCCACTTCACTACATTGGGATCTCCGTTAGGTCCCTATATGACTAGTATAGTCCCTTATTGTGGTTAGTGTAACCCCCTTATTAAGCATATTGTACCCTTGTAACCCCCCATTTTGTTATTGTGCCCTTAAATTATTATTGTTAGGCTCTGCTAGATTACAATTGTGGCCCACCAGATTACATTATGGCCCCATGGACTCCTATATATAGAAAGGAGGTTTTGTAAATTTTAGCACCCAAGAATTGTTCATTTATGTAATGTATTGGAGGTTTCCCCTCGAAGTGGCTCATTTATAAGGCGTTGATATCTCTTTTCTTCTATTTTTGGAGTTGGTTACACAACATTTGGTATCGAGGTTTGGATTCTAGGGTTTCGCTGTCTAAACAGTCATCGTGGAATTTGCGCTAAATTTTTTTTTCTACAATGTTTCGTGTTTTAAATTTTGGGTGCGAAGCTGAATCCCGAGAAAGTTTAAAACTTTCCAGCTTGGTTCACAATATTTTCTGGAGATATGAGTTGTAGCTAGGTCTTTTTTCAGGCTCCTAAATAGGTCATCGTGGAATTTGCGCTATAACTTGTTTTCTACAAAGGGGTTTTAATCTGGAAATTCTTATGGTGCGAATTTGAAATCCCGAAGAAATTCTTCAAAAATTTTAGAGCTAATTGCAATATTTTTGGAGATATGATTTGTGGAAGGTAGTGCTTTTTCAAGCCCCCGAATTTCATCTCAAAGAGGTGATCGTGGGAAAAGTTCAATAACTCTCTCTAGGCACGATTGGAGTGCCGTAAAAAGTGGTCGCAATTAAACTACCGTAGTTTCTTGGCTATAAATTTTGGTAGACGAAGGGATGAAACAAGAGACGTGAAAAGTCGTACACAAGCTCTACCGAACCAAACTCCATAATTAGGCCAGGAGATTGGACACAACTTTGTCTTGGAGAATCCAAATCGTCGACTTATGGCATTCAAAAGATAATTCATAGGGCTACGTTGGTACCAAAAAATCAAATATTGGAGTGTCAAAGAATCAAAAAGATAATCCAATTTCAATATCGAGCTCCTCAAAAGCAAGAAAAAGGTGTGTATTTTTTTTTTCCGAATTGCATAAGTCTTGTTTGAAGAATCAATTTTAATTGATTCCAAGGAATATCAGAGAATATACGTATTGGGTTCTAAAATATGCCCCGTAAAAATAATTCAACACCCATTAAGCCTTCTAAGGCTCTACTATGACTCATGAAGATGAAGAATTGCAACATGATCTATCAAAATTACAAGAGCAAGTGCAAATAAATTTTCACTCTCGCAAAGAGCAACAAACAATGAAATGGAAGTTTTGAAGAAAGGCGGAAGCTAAGATGGATGGCGTGCAAGCTAATACATGGATGGTGTGGAAGCTAAGATGGATGGCATGGAAGTCGGCATGGAAGCTAAGATGGATGACATGAAATACAACATGGAAACATGAAGAATGAGATCTAAAAACATACATCAAAGGTTTGACAAAGTTGATACAAGAAATGTTTCAATGGTGAAAAGATAGTAGAAGAACTCCTATCATGAGAACAAAATCAATGTTAATCGTGATTTCATAAACTCTAATGTTGGCTGGAAGAACCACCATATTCCAAAAGGATAGACGAAGTTTGATGGAAAGGATCCCGTAACATGGATACTACAAACATGGAGCAATATTTTGATCTCCATAACGTGCAAAACACACAAAAGGTACGCATCGTAACTTTACATTTAGAACAAAATACATTTGTATGGTATCGATGGATTTTCCCATAAAAATTGTCACTTGGTCAATTTTTAATAAGAAATGATAGCACATTATGAGGGATACAAAGAGAAACACCTTCTTTAGCCAATTGATAAATCTCCAACAAAAGGGTTTAGTGGGGCACATACTGAGGAATTCCAAAATCGAATATAAGGGTAACTGATATTCCGCAGGAACACAGGATCGATCTCTTCATGTGCACTTTAAAGGATAATATCCAACATGAAGTTCGCGTTTGGAACCAGAGCCCATTGGAGAAGGTATCTGTGTTGGAAAGAAAAGTTGAATGTAAAGTAATGGCGACAAGGAATCCTACCACTCACTTCTATAAAGAGGGAAGTGTTGCTACTCCTAGATTTCAACAACCTACAAGGTTGACACCACAACAATTGGAATAAAAAAGAGCAAAAGTGCTTCACTATAGTTGTGATAGCAAAGACACTAAAGGTCAAAAGTATGCCGAGAAGAAATTATTTTACATAGATTTTGAAGAGAAAGAAGAAAATGAACAAGAAGAGGATATACACCAGAACCAGCTAGAAGAGGAAGAAATGAATCCGACTATATCATGTAATTCACCTAAGGTGAATTACCACCATCAAACTCTCAAGATAGAAGGAAAAATCAAGAAGAAAAAGGTATGAAGGTTACTGATTCGGTAGCAACATAATTTTATTCACCGAAGGCAGTCAAGGAATTAAATTAAGTCTTTAAGTACCAAAGAATTCTAATGTCAAGTGATGGTCGCAATGGAGTGAACTATAAATCGCTCCGGGAAAATGCCATAATATCAAGCTAACCATGGGGGAATATGTATTGACTAGTCCAATGCTTTCCATTCCTATGGGAGGAAATGATGTTGTACTAGGAGTGTAATTATTACAATCTTTGGGAATGTGTTTAATTTTCAAGAACTTTTCTTGAAATTTTTCAGATGGTGCTATGCTCACCACTGGGTATTGAAGGGAAGCCGGGAAGGATAATAAGCTCTAATGTCATGAAAAAGCTTCTAAAGAAATAACAATGAGGCGTAATTGCACAATTATGCTCACTAGAAGTTCGACATCAAAATCATCTATTTCGCATCTCCAACAAGTCTGACAATCATTCCAAGGTGTTTGAAACTCCCAAAGGACTCCACCTATTCCGTGATCATGATCATGCCATTCATTTGATTCCAGGAAGTGTTCCTCCAAACACGTTCCAGTAGATATCCTTACTTCCAAAAGAGCGAAGTTGAACGTATGATTGCAGAAATGTTAGAGGCGTATAATTCAACCTAGTCAAAGTTCTTTCTCTCGCTCCCGTAGTATCGCACAAGAAGGATGCATCATGGTGAATGTGTCCTATTTATAGGGAGCTCAATAAGCTCACCATTAAAGATAAATTTCCCCATTCCCGTGATCAACAGAATTATTGGATGAATTACATGGAGCAATTTATTTTACCAAGTTGGATCTTCGTTCGTGATATCATCAAATTAGAATGAAGATCGAAGATATTCCAAACAAGATTTCGAACTCATGAGGGTCATTATGAATTTTTGGTCATGCCTTTTGGCCTACCAATGCACCTTCTACATTTCAAGGGTTGATGAATTCCATTTTCAAACCCTTCCTTAGAAAATTTGTGCTAATATTTGATGATATACTAATCACAAATATGTCTTGGAAGGATCATGTTGAACATGTTGACAATGTGGTGCTCAAACTATCAGAGAAAACAATTATATGCAAAAACATCCAAATGTTTCTTTGGAGTACAAGAGGTGGAATATCCGGGTCATATTATATCTCACGAGGGTGTTAAAGTAGACCCTAACAAAATTAAAGCCATTAAGGAATGGGAAAGTCCCCACGACCATAAAGCAGCTTGCGAGGATTTCTCAAGTTAACAGTATTTTCAAGTTTGTTAAGAATTATGGGAGAATAGCAAGACCTCTAACAACATTATTGAAGAAAGATGCATTTTCATGGACTCTGAAGCAACTAAGGCCTTTGAACATCTTAAAGAGGCAATGTGCCTAGCACCGGTCTTAGCTACGCGACTTCACAAAACCCCTTTATTATGGAATGTGATGCCTCGTGAAACCAATTGGTGCAAGCACGTTATGAAGGAAGACCCGTTGCTTTTGAAAGTCGTCCAATCAAAGGAAAGTATTTACATAAACCTATTTATGAGAAGGAAATGTTAGCAATACCGCATGCACTAAAGAAATGGCGAACTTACCTAATGGGAAGACACTTCAAGGTAAAAACTGATCATGATAGTCTTAAACACTTTTGGAACAATGACTATCTTCGAAGAGTAGCAAAAATGGTCACAAAGATGTTGGGTTATGACTTTAAATAATCTACAAAAAAGGAAAGCTTAATGTTGTTGCGTATGCACTCTCAAGAAAGAATGAAGAGGTGGAAGCATTGTTGAAAGCATTTCTATTATCCAACCAGATTGATAACCGAAGCAAGAGATGAATGGAAGAAGGACAAAGATGTATGGACACTCATTCAAAAGTTGCAAGAAGATCCTAGCACATCCGATACATTTAGTTGGAAAACATCTCTCCTTGTGGTACAAATATTCTTTTATATCTTGTAATAATTCTGAACTGTGAAACAAAAAAATATCTCTTCCTCGAATCGTACACTTCAGAGGACACTCGTGGATTTTAAAAACTTACCACAATGGTGAAGAAAGAATTTTTTTGGGATGGCCTTAAATCAGATATTCAAAATTTTGTGGCGGAATTTTTGGTTTTCCAAACAGAACAAAGTGGAGACAATTAAGACCCCGTGATTCTACAACCTTTATCCATTCCCAGTTACCGTTGGGAGGAGATTTCAATGGATTTTATCACAGGTTTACCTAAGTCAAGGGAAAGAATGTCATCATGGTGGTAGTTGATGTACTTACCAAGTACGTAACACTTTTGTGCATTATCTCATCCATTTAAAGCAAGTACAATTGCTACTACATTTATGGACACGAATTCAAAAGCTACATGGAAGCCTGGTGGTTATTGTGAGCAACAAAGATCCCATTTTTATCGGAAATTTTAATGAGTTATTTTCTTGTTTGGGTACTCAATTAGCTCATAGCTCATCTTATTATCCTCAATCTTATGGTCAAACTGAGATAGTAAATAAATGTTTGGAAGGATATCTTCTTGTTGTTTTGTATCTCGATAAACAAACACAATGGGCTTCATGGCCACTTCGCCGAATGGTGGTATAACATTTCCTTCCATACCGCAACAAAAATGACCCCATTTATCGCACTTTATGGATATCATCCACCATCGATCACATCATCTTTAAGGGAAAATTAGAAGGTTCAAGCAAGTGGAAGATCACATCGAGCACGCAAGAAGTTCTCCAACTCTTAAAGGATAACCCGAATTTGGCACAAAATCGAATGAAACAACAAAAGTACATCAACATCGCAACAGAGAAGTTTTGATGTAGGAGATCGGGTATTTTTACTAAATACAACCATACAAACAAATGTCCCTCAAGCAAGCTAAGAAGGATAATAAATTATCGCCAAAGTACTATTGTCCTTACAAGGTGTTGCAAAAGATCGGTACTATGGCATACAAACATTGGAGCTCGCTTTCGCGAGTACATCCATTTTTCCATGTTTCATGCTTAAAGAAGGTTATAGGTGAAAATCTTCCAGCTTCAAACAATATTGCCGTAACTTGATGAGGAAGGAAAATTCATATTGGAACTCGAAGCTGGCCACGGAAATAAGAACTCGACAACTACGAATCAATCACCCCGCAGCATCTCATCAAGTGGAAGAACTTACCCACTCAAGACTCTACATGGGAGGATAAGAATTTTACATGTACACCTGTAGCTACTCAAGCGTTGAGGACAACACTTTTTGAAGGAGAGGGGCATGTTAGGTCCCTATATGACTAGTATAGTCCCTTATTGTTGTTAGTGTAACCCCTATCGTTATTATTGTACCCTTGTAACCCCCATTTTGCTATTATTGTGCCCTTAAATTATTATTGCGTTAGGGAGTTAGATTACAATTGTGGCCCACTAGGATTACATTATGGCCCCATGGACACCCATATAGAAAGGAGGTTTTGTAATCGTGGTATCCAAGAATTGTTCATTTATGTAATGTATTTGGAGGCTTCTCGAAGTGGCTCATTTCTAAGGCGTTGATATCTATTTTCTTCTATTTTTGAGTTGGTTACACAACAATCTCCGACAAAATTGAGGTAATTCTTCTCTTCTACTTCACCAATCAATAGTTATCATGAATATATGTATGTTTTCTCCGTGATGGTTGGGTGTGCCTAATATGACAAAATTATCTGTCTTGGAAGGCCCGACACCGAATTTACATCCGCTACCACCCATGCAATTTAACCTACATCACAACCCTCGTCTCTTCATGAGCTAACCAATATGTTAAAGCCATGAGCTGAATGTCCTCCAATCTAGAATTGGGATCCCATAAATTCAGACTGGCCAAAATGAAGTTATGCATGTATAATTCGGGGCTTACATTTTCCTTGTCCTCTATACTAGTTTTCTTACAAAACTCAATAAACTTCCTATAGTCTTGAAAAGGAAGAGAACCATATTCTTCTAGAGTATTTATTTGGAACTACAACCACTATTTTTTTAGAAAGAGTGCGTAATATTTTTAAGGTTGCTTGCATTACAAGGCTTCCATAGAGAGACTTGCCATGATGTATATTGTGTTTATTTTTCCCGCAACCTATCTTCATCTTGCTTTCTATGTGTAGATTCTATTGAAATTTGCAAAAATAAACAATGATATTGGAATTGTGAAATTAAATCCAAAACTCATGCGCCTCGTAAATGGCTACCATATGAGGCTTTTGATTTAATTTTCCTTAATTAAATTGGAAGAGAAATTGTGATTTCATCTCATAAAAATCAGATGAAGTTAACTAAGTCGTAATGGCCGAGTTAGCTTAGGAAATTCGAGTTGAGGCTCTAAGAGGATTCATGTAGAGTTATTCCATAATTTAATGGGGTCCAGCTTGCGCTTATGCATAAGTTGTAATAAGTTAACTCAAGAAATTGAGTTAAAATTAGTTTAACTAAGCTCTTAACCGAGTGATGAGTTAATATGTATCCAGTTGAATTAAATATAATTTAAATTTACAATGAGTGATAAATTAGTTAATTGATAACTCAATATAAATATTGTTTCATGTCGCTCTAAGGAAGCCCAAGTTGAGTTTTAGGTTAAAGGGAAGATAACTATCACTGTATCGTTAGGAAAATTCTAACATGTCATGCATGAGGTCATCTTAGCGTCTTCAAGGATTGTAAAATCATTATTTGGGTTTTTCCTAATTAATAGGGGTCAATTATCCCAATAATTTGTAAGAAAGGTACAAGCGTAGGCAAGAAAAGGTTAAATACTTGACCGACTTTTCTTAGATTGCAGTTTTCGCTGAAAGGTGATCGTAGTGAGAGAGTTATGAGTATGAAGTTTCTAGTGTGAGAAAGCATTGTATTGTTTCATGATCTTCACCATATGAAATATAGATATATAGGGATTTTGAAGGTTTCTTTTCTACCTCGCATAAATCTTGTTTTGTGCGATTTATTGTCTCTTTCTTACTATGTGATTGTAATCGTGTTTTGTTTCTCAAAATTGTAGAAGGATCTAACATTCTTTACTACATCATAAGGTCATATTGAATCTCGTTGATAGATTTTATACATGGTATCATGTTGTTATGAATCACACACAGAGGAGAAGATTTTTTTTTTTTGGTCTTGAACAGTTCGAATTCTGTATATTTATTCTTCAGATCCACCAACAGATCAAGATGTTTTTCAATGGATTGAGACTCGAATATGCTCTAGAGGGAAATTTGAATTAAATATAATGGAAGGATGGGATATAAGTATTTGGAGGAAAATAGGTGTATGAATTTATAGACATTGATATTCCCAAGCCCACAACAACGATGCTCAAAATTGATGCATGGTAAAGAAGGTAGAAAAGGCAAGAGGATCTTGTTATAGGGAGTTCAATATCATATCATTCTATATCCATGGGAAGGTGACTCCATATTCTATGTGGAAGGCCTCGATATATCTGCTTCAGAACAACGAGCACAAGAAGTTGGTGTTGAAGGAAAAACTCAAAAAAGATCAAGATTTGGTGATATGACACTGGCCCCAAAAATAATTGGACGGTGTCTACCATGTCGAGATGAGCTTGGGAAGTGTTGGGGTGAATAAGCTTTTTATGATGATTTGGTGTGAGCCTAAAACTTCTATGCCTTCCAAGATGAAAGGTGTTATGAGGAATTTGTGAATGGGAGGGAGAAGTTTCCGTACTCGGTAGCATTTGTCCGACTTGGTAATAGAAGAGATAAGGCGAAGCACCGCAGGATCTGTCCCAGGAAAAGAAAAAGAAGAATATTTTTCATTGGTTAGAAAAGGCAAGAAAGAATGGAAATAAGTCCCAAGGCGAAAGAGGGCAAGAGAGACTCATCATCACCCCCCTTATGAAGGTGTTTCCCATCCTCTAAGTAACTCAGTCATCCATATGAAGCTCTTTCATGGCCCTGGCGACCTCCCTAACATCCCAAGGAACCTTAGATGGTGTGCCTTCTTGTGTGTAAAATCCTGCATTTTTATCTATCTCAATCCACTCCTTCTACTCTTATGTTTGTTTCCTTTATTCCTGTAAGCCTAACAGTAAGGGTGGACTGAGTTTTAGTCCTATTCAATTGATATTCATCCTCTACATGAATATTTTGTACAATGGTGTTTTCTCTGAGGCATTTCTTAGCCTTTTAGGAGAGTGGTATTATTTGACTTGTAAACTATGGGGTAAGGCATGCCATCTGCTCTGGAAAGCTTGTATAATTTATGTTCACAATAGTCTAAAGGTATATTCAAAGTGTAGAATGGCTTACTCTTGTTTTGCAATGTATTTGGGTGCTAAATTAACATCAAAGGAGATGAGGTTATGTTTGCTAATAACAACCGTGGGGCTCACTAGCTGTTCTCTAATGTACAATGGTTCCTTCTCCTATTCTTTCATTACATTTTTCTCCTCCTCAACCTGTTATACATAAAAATGATCTCCTCATCAGCTCAGAGGATAAGAACACTTTTCTTGAAGGAAATACCTAAGTCACGGACCTATTTTTAGGGTAACGCACCCTAGAAACAATCAAAAGGAGTTATAACGATGCCTATCCCCTAAAAGAGGGAGTTAGTGCTTAGGTTAACACATTGTTTTGTCTAAATGGAAGCATTAATGGATTTTCATGAGGTTTGAAGGTCAAAACCTGAGTTAACTGACTGAAATCCCGACTTTTACTCAATCAGTCAGCTCAAAAAGTAGGAAACCTACATATCAGTCTTCACTATGGATATTACCAAACCTATCTAAGTCGTCTAAGAAAGGAAACAATAATAAAGAAAGGAAAATTCCTAGCCCTTGCCTTATTTGAACTAGTGGAATACATGGCAAGGGTAAACCTCCCCACTCCTATAAATTGGAGGCTTCGACATAGTGACAAATATGAGATGGTTGTCAAATGATTTATCATTGGTATGAGTTTATAGTGCTTTCATGATTCATTGAGAGTTGATAGCTCAAGAATTGTTATGCCAAGGAGTTGGGGAGAAGGAAAGAGAGAGATTGGAGTTGAAGGATCGAGGGAGGCTTCGTTAAGCCAACATGGTTGTAATCCTCCTTCATTTATTTAATAATATAGAACTAACTTTTTTATGTCCACTTGGTTGTCTTGATGTTATATTATTTTACATATTTTCTTGAAGATACATGTGATAAGTGGCTTAGATACATACTTGTTTATATTCAGCTATATGCTAGTCTTTTGATTGCTAAGTTTAATATATTGTGAGGATTACTCTTCTCTCTTGTTGGCATGCATGATCTGATCTGTCTAACATGGTGGCTTTCCTCTTCACTACATTAGGATATCCAGCAAGTTTTCACAACAAATTGAGGTAAATCTTCTCTCTTCTACTTCGCTAATCAATAGTTACATGAATATATGTAATTTTTCTCTGTGACGGTTGCAGCTAATTTGACAGTCTATCTTGGGTCTCTTGAAGGCCCAGGAGTGAATTTACATCCACTACCACCCATGCAATTTACCCTACATCACAAACCTTGTCTCTTCATGAGCCAACTGAGATGCTAAAGCCATGATTTGCATGTCCCCGAATTGGGATCACATAAATTCAAATCTGTCAAAATGAAGTTATGAAAGTAGAATTTGGTTACATTTTCCTTGTCCTCCATACTAGTTTGCTTAAAAAACTCAATAAACTTCCTATATTCTTGAAAAGGAAGATAACCATATTCTACTAGAGTATTTATTTGGAACTGCAATCATTGTTTTTTGAGAAAGAGAGCGTAATATTTTTAAGGTTGCCTGCATTACATGGCTTCCATAGAGAGACTTTCCATGGTTGCAAGTTGTGTTTCTTTTTCCTGCAACCTATCTTTCATCTTTGTGTTTTTTGCGTGTAGCTTATGATGAAATTTGCAACAAAAAATAGTTGTATTGGAATCTAGAAATGAAATCCAAAAAATGGCACCTAGAAATGGCTACCATATAAGGCTTTCGATTTAATTTTCCCTTAATTAAATTGGAAGAGAAATTGTAATTTCATCTCATAAAAACCTGTATTAGTTAACTAAGTCAGAATTACTGAGTTACCTTGAGAAATTCGAGTTGAGGCTCTAATAGGATGCATGTAGAGTTATTCCATGATTTAAGGGGGTCCATTTTTAGTTATGCATGAGTTCTAATTAGTTAACTCAAGAAATTGAGTTAAAATAAGTTTAACTAATTATAACTAAGTGATGAGCTAGATATATCTCCAATGAATTAAATCTAATTTAATTCACAATGAGTGATCAATTAGTTAACTAATAACTCACTATAAATAGTTGTTTCATTTTGCATGTTATACAGGAAAATGATCTCCTCATCAGCTCAAAGGAGAAGGACAGTTTGCTTGAAGGAAATACCCAAGTCACAGACCTATTTTTTAGGGTAACGCACCCTAGAAACAATCAAAAGAGTTATAACGCTACCTAGCCCATAGCAGAGGGAGTTAGTGCCTAGGTTAACACATTGTTTTTCCTAAAGGGAAGCGTTAGTGGATTTTCATGAGGTTTGAAGGTGAAAACTTGAGTTAACTAACTGAAATATTGACTTTTACTCAAAACTTTAGCTCAAAAAGTAGGAAACCTACATATCAGTCTTCACTATGGATATTTCCAAACCTATCTAAGTCATATAAGAAAAGTAATAACAATAAATCAGGGAAACTTCCTAGCACTTGCCTTATTTGAACTAGTGGAAGAAATGGCAAGGGAAAGCCTCCCCACTCCTATAAATTTAAGGCTTCGGCATTGTTACAAATGTCGAATGGTTGTTGTTGGATCCCCATGATTTGCAATATTGGCAAGAAAAACTCTATAGGGAACAACATCAAACCACTTTGGATTCCAAGGACCTAGCCTTCCTAGACTCAGAGAGGGCTCTCTCTATATATGTGTTTGTAAATGATATATCTTTATGCTTTTTTTTTCTGATTTTAGGCTAGTTGTGAAGTTCTAGGATTGTTTGTTTTGTTTGGATGATTAATTAATTGTGTGATTAAGTGATTGAGTGTTTCATTTGAATAGATAGACTATGGGAATCATTAATCCATTAGGATATGGAGTCATAAAAGGATTTAATTGTTCATCAACTCTACAAGGGTTTTCATAGGGCAAGCTAACTATATCAAGTGGACCTCTTAGATTAGATGAATTATGAAATGACAGTAAGTTGTGAAATCAGTAAAGCTAAAGGGAAATTAAGAATCGTTTAACTCTACTTCAATAAGAAAACACTTTTAAGTAACTGTTTAAGTAAAACCAAAGGAGAGGGAAAACTATAGACTTATTTGGCCAGACTCTAGTAAGTAAACCTTTAAGACACAAATCCAGCGCCAGTCCTAGGATTAATTTCACAGAAAGAAAACATTCAAGATAATAGTCAGTGTAATAAAAAAGAAATTAAGTATTATTTAATCAAACTAAAAAGACCTTTGCAGCAACAGTTTGAGACAAACCAAAGGATAGGGCTAACCATAGACTTCTTTGGCTGGACTCTACTAAGTAAACTTCAAAGAAGGCCTTAAAAATAACATTTCAAGCAAGACCAAAGGATAGGGAAAACCATAGAATTCTTTGGTTGGATTCTACTGAATCATTTCCAAGGCAACAAGCTAGGTGGAACTAGAGAGCAATTAAGAATTCTCTAATTAGACCTTACAGAAGAAAACATTAAGATGAAATAAGAAGACAGGATTAAGGTGCCAAGACAACATGTCTTAATCTAAATTTTTTGTTCTTTTATCAGAGAAATGATGGAAAATATGGAAAACAGAAGGAAATACAATGAAAAAGAAGGATAACTTCACCATTAACATAGCTCAAGAATCCTGTGAACGTGCTTGTATTACTGATGTCAAAAATAGTTACAATACTCCAGTGCAACAAATCTCTGCAACTCAGATTCTGATCAAATCCAGCCTAGTAGACAATCCTCTAATCAAGCAGCCAACCAACTCACCAACCAACACTAAAAATGAATAATACGTGCAGTATTTATCTGCAAAATGAGTTTCCCTAAGCTAGGGTTTCATATTTGTATTTATTACAGAGTTATTATTATCTTGACCTTTGAGACCATGCAAAGCCCAAGGAAAAATATTGGTGACTGACTCACTGTAATAATAACTTCCTAATTTACTATTGAGCTAACTTTAGGATATTTTTTACTTTTGAGGCCTTTCATTAACTTTTAAAATAAATTTTGAGTAGCTGGGAAATATATCTAATTGTTTCAATAACTGTGGTTGCCTTTATTTGAGTAAAATAAGGTTGTAGGTGTCCAAAGTGTTTATGAGAAGTAAACGTTGTTTTGATTTAGCATTCGGATCTGTCTTTTGTGTTAATATCCCTTTGATTTATCCTTAAAACCTTTGATTTAGCTTTTAAACTTGAATTTGTCTTTACTGACCATCGTATTGTTTTTCCTTCGCTGATTTGTCTCCTAAAATCTGCTTTCTTCTGTTTAATTTCTTTAAACTACGTTTTACTCTAGTCTTTGTCCTTTAATCCTGCTTTCCTTATCATTAACATTTTATTTGATCTTTAATTCCTTAACCTTTCACTGACTGTGTTCCTTTGTTTGGTTTTATCCCTACATGCCATTTTCATAAACCTCTTGTTGCTTTGGTACATTTAAATGACCACCAATGGTCATGATCCATTGGTGTTCCTGCTTTAATCTGGCGCTCCTGGTCCTTTTGAAGAACAAACTTGCTGGATTGTCACCCAGGGAGTTTGTAGAAAAATTTTGGGACCTCAGAAATAAAATTTATGCACTGATCCCTCAACCACCAACACATTTAAAAACATTTGTTAATTTTAAAACCTGCGTTTGTGGATTTTTTGTGTTTGTTTGGGCTTATCGGGTTCTTTTGGAGCATTTGTAGAGGTTTTAACAGGTAAACGGGGCTTATCACAAAGGCATAGGCTTTTGGAATGTTTGAATAGGGAGGTTTCAGGTTTTGGCAGGAGGAAGAAAGGTGGTTTTCGCACGGAGTATGGGCGGTGAGGCGGTATTACCCGCGGGGATGTGATACCATAGAGAAGATGTCATGTGGTAGGAGGTATGGGTGGGGATACCGCCCATTTCGTGAGGTTGCGAGTTTGTTAACCCTCGCGTTGTTGGATGTGCGACAAAGGTTTGGGGCCATCGGAGCGGAGGGAGGAGATCCAATAGTGGTCGAGGATAGATGAATCAGTGGGTCAGTTTGAATGTTGGAGCCCAGGGTTATGTGGCGGAAGGCTTAATGTATGGTGGGGGCCAAGGTTTTTAATAAATCGGCGGCTTTTATTTATAACGGAGGGGGCCTAATAAGAAAGGATCTCGAAGAATATAAGTGGGGGCGCTTAAAAATAAGGGTGGAGGGTAGGTTTATATGGGCAGATGATAAGGGTTTTAGAGCAAGGGGCTAAAAAACCTTTAGAGTGGTGGTTTGGTATATTAAAACACAGGTTTTAATTATACAAAGGAAGCAGGGTATAATATAAAAGGAGTTGGGTAGTGTAGTACAATGGGTTTGGGTAGATTAAAATAAAACAGAGTTTTATTTTTAAAATAATGGGGCCTGAATGATGAGATTTTTAGTTTTAAAACAATGTAAAAAGGGCTTTTACCTTGTTTTAATGGGATCAAGGAAAATTATGAAGGTGGGGGGTTTTAGTGTAGAAAATGGGGATTTAGGTAGGGGGAAAAGGGTCAGTATGAGGGGATTAGGTCCAAACATAAGTTTTCAGGGCATGAAGGTAATTTAGAGAAGGAAAAATGAGATATAGTGAAAAAGGTTTCATGAAGATAATGAAGTGAGATTTCTGAGAATAGCTAATAGTCAAGGAATGTTATTTTCAGCAGATTGTAGAAAATTCATAGTCACCTAATGATACTGTGAATATAGGAGACTAATAGTTGTCAAATGATTACTCATTGGTATGAGGTTATAATGCTTGCATGATTCATTGAGAGTTGATAGCTTAAGCATTGTTATGCCAAGGAGTTGAGGAGAAGGAAAGAGATATATTGGAGCTGAAGGATCAAGGGAGGCTTGGTCAAGCTAACATGGTTGTAATCCTCCTTCACTAATTTAATAATATAGAACTACCTTTTTTATGTCCACTTAGTTGTCTTGATGTTGTATTAGTTTACATAATTTCTTGAATATACATGTGATAAGTGGCTTAGATACATACTTCTTTATATTCAACTATATTTTAGTATTTTGACTGTTAAGTTTGATATATTGTGAGGATTAATCTTCTCTCTTGTTGGCATGCAGGATCTAATCTTGGAGCTAACAGGGTGGCTTTCCACTTCACTACATTTGGATCTCCAACAGGACTACACAACACATTGAGGTAACTCTTCTCTCTTCTACTTCGTCAATCAATAGTTAGCATGAATATATGTATTTTTTCTCCATGACGGTTGTAGCTAATATGTCAGTCTACCTTGGGTCCCAGGAAGGCCCAAGAGGGAATTTAAATCTGCTACCACCCATGCAATTCACCCTATAATAGAATTAGTAACTCCACTCTGGACTACTGCTTAGTTCTTGGTTGTGACTTTTTCAAGTTCCCAAATCTCTCCTTATATGACTTCCCATTTTTCTTGTTTCCCATTCTGACCACTCAGTGTGCTTCCCAACCTTCTTTGTTGTTCACATTCTCATATGAGGCCCTGAATAACTTCATTTTGTATACTTTACCTCTGTAACGAACCCTGACTGTGAAAACCAGAGTGTTATAATGCTCCTCAAGATTTTGACCAGAGAATTAGTCCAACTACTAATGCTCTGTTTTCTCTGTTGAGAAGCATTATTTAGCCAAACTCTTGACATTCACCCATTTCTATGAATTCCTGGGCTGATAAATGGCTTACAGTATGCTCTTGGTTCATGCAATTGAAACATCGTGTTTGGTTGGCTCTTTTCATACTTATTTTTTCTTTTTAGGAAGTTATCTTAAGTGCATTTGCTTTCCGAAAGGAGAAAAGAACAATTTTATTTAGCTTTCTGGTATAGTTGATTTGATTTTGTGCATATATTGGGTTAGTTACTTGTAAGAGAGAATTTTATATCTGCATATTTCATAGGTGTTTGAACTACATGTTGGATGTGAGTTACTACATGGATGTTTAGATAAAATCTCTCCTTGTGGAAATATTTTTCACCAAATGAAATTCTAAAGCATTTTATGCATGGTTTGTGTTAGAGTCACATAAAACTACATACGTCCACTCCCCCTCTGAAGACTTTAATACAAGTACACTTCAATTAAACTCTTAATATAAAAAAAGAAACTATTTTTTTGAGATTACACATAAATTAGTTTAGGCTAGGGTCTTGGGTTAGGCAATGGTGAGAAAACTGCCCAAGATCACAATAATGAAAACTAGTGTCATTAAAGAGATAAAAATCATGTTTCACTCACATCATTCCGAAATGGTCCCCTCAAAAAGGAGTTAAGCGTGAGATAAAATTGGAGTGTGAGAGAAGGTAGCCCGCCTTCGATTACATTTTTAGTGGGTATTTTTTATATTGGGGTTCCCTTCGGGGATGTCAGAATTGGGTCAAGGACCGAGGTGTCCTTCTCATACAACATACTGTCCATGACCATGACCCCCCCGATGACATCTGTGATTTGAGGTGACCTTAGTGACCAGGCTATTTAGGTACGAACACAAGGTGACTGGGGAGGGCTTCCTTGGTACCTGAAAGAGATGAACCTACTCCGTATTCAATTTTTGGGAGGGTACTCATCTTCACGAGAGTACTTGGACCCATAATCTGAGGTTTGAGCGAAGTTCAGGATTAATCGTAAATCTAATTATGACCAACTCACTTTTTTTCCACTGTGATACTAGGTTTCATATCTTGCAAGTGGTAGTTCTACGATAGAGTCATATCCCCTGGCTTATTGTTGATTGTATTTTAGAGTTTTTTTATTTTTTAGGTGCTGGTTTGTTATCATTGAGACTATACTACAATATCATTTTAAAACTTTTGATAAAATATATCTGTCATCGTAGCTACCTTCAGCCCTCTTCATCTATCTTGACGACAAATAGGTCTTCCTCCACTGACCCTAGAATATTTTTCAAGCCTTAGTGATCCAGATTCTCCCTCTTCGGGAGATCAGTCTCTAGTGTCTAACACTGATTCGCACACCACCTCCCAAGAAACTATATTGCTTGAGGATTTTTCAACGAAGGAGTAGTACCTCCTTATCATCCTCCTCTCACTCGTCCTCTTGGATTGGTGATGCTTCAGGTAGCATTAGTACCTGTTATGTCTTCGTCTATACCCACATCCAATATCCACATGGCAACTGGTGGATCATGGTCCTTTGTGGGAAATTTCACTCCACCAACACTTTCCCCCATCTATTTTTTGTTCTACACAACTGATAGGTCACCCTACTAGCTAGATTATGCTTAGTCCAGGAAACTTGGTTACACCATCTATGAGTGGAGTTCAATACCTCTTGGCCACCACTCCTTTCTTTTTTACTTTTGGACCTTCGGCTATCACTCCCAATAACGTTGCTAGCACGACTCCTTTCAGTAACCCTTTCGGTCGGAATCCTTTGTTGAGTTCAAACCCACATGCTCAAATGCTTGGGGGCAATGTTCCCAACACATATATACCAAGGGGCACCTCTGTACCCCTTCATTCTATAGGACAACCTGATTACTTATTAATTTTCTTCCTTATAATGATCACTATCATGGTGTAGGTCATACGAAAATTGTTAATTATGTGGCCAAGAGCATCCCACAACCAATTACTACTACATCCATTTGGGAATCCCTTCCCCAAACTCAATTGGCTCAAGGGGGGAATTACTATACTAGGGGAAACCAACCTTTTGTACCCCAACCTAACATCCCATATGGACAACCACCCTATATGTCTACAGTGCCACAAAAAGGAAGTTTTTATCCAACGATTCCCTAATATCCTGCTGGAAACACTTTGATGGGAGGACCCTTAGGTTATTCAGGTCATCCAACACCTCCTTGGTCAGATTCGGGGGCACCCACACTGCTGCCATTTTTGGAAACCTCAAATACCCCATATCTGTATAAACTGAAAAATGACCCCATTAATCATAACCTTCATTTCCTTCCTATACCGCATATGATACTTGAAGACATTCCAATGTTTGAAGGGAAACAAGGGGATGACCCAGCCATGCATGTCACCACTACCATTTATGGTGTGTATCAAATTCCATGGTTGATGACAGCATTCAGCTCATACTCTTCCCATGCACCCTCACAGGAAACACTGCCAAGTGTTACATTGAGTTACCACATGCATCATTTAACACCTTTGGAGCCCTGGTAATGGAATTTCTAAAACACTTCTAGCTCCCTATCCACTACGAGATCAGAACGAAACTTCTTACCACTTTACACCAAGACACTGCCATCCACATCTCCAATCATATACATGAATGGAGGCATAGGAGGAGGCTTGTCAAGGCCCAAAATCTGGATCACCTATTGGTAGATTGGTTCTACAATTCGCTACTCCCTCCCATTGCTAAGGATGTTTCCTTAGCTGGTGCGGTCACAGAAGACCAATCCATCTGTCATGCCTAGAATCTAGACTTAATATATTCACAATATGGAACACTGTATGATCTACTCCCCCATGCCCATCGAAATTCCAATGCTTTCGCTACTCAACAACTTGGAGCACATGCTGATGGTCTTGTTGGCGCAAACTCTGGGGCTGTTGTAAAAAAACTCAGCGGGTAAGCTTTTGAGCTATCTTTAGATGTTGATACCACCTCTAATACCCAATTGGATGCTCTTCCAACCATTTTGGTAAACTCTGTGCAGTCTACAAGAAAACCTAGTGGTAAGAACAAGAAGAATAATAAAAATACCTCTCCTCCTAAGGAACAAACTATTACAGAGAACAATCCCAATTAGGAAGTTGTTTCCAAATCTGAAAAAGAGAAGGAAAAACTGACAAGTTCCCTTGCAAGATCTATTTCAAGGACCACATGACTTATAAGTGTCCTCGTTGTGTTAGTGTGTTTGGTGCACACATGTACGAAATCACACCAACTTAAAGGGTGTGGTTTTCCCTCTTAAGTTATTGGTCACAGGCAGAAAATATATGGAGTCAAGCAAGCTAGTGGAACATGCTAGAACATAAACATACTAGATATAGAAACATAATGCATATTGAAACATAAAAATTAAACTAAAACAAAAACAAATAACACAAAAGCTCTAAATAGATTCAAAAAACTTCAATAATCTAAACGGCGATGCTTACATCCCCTCTTATTGAGTGCTGGTATGAAATGAGGATGAATCTTTAACCCACTTTCCAAGGGTCCCTTAGAACTTGGGGTCCTAAGTCCCAATGCAAAGATGTCTTTACTTCCGAGCTGCCTTGGCTCAAAGTCTCCCTATATCTACTATGGTGGACTGAAGTTGTTGGATGGCCAGCAAATGAGTCCCCTCTATCTCTGCTCCGAATCACACATTGTTGGTATTGCTTGGGGAAATTATGGCCAACATAACAATGTGATCTCAAGTTACTCATCTCTTGGTGGCCTTTTATAAGAGAATTAAAATCCTCCTTCCCTCTCTTGGTAAATTTTGGATGGTGACCCAAGAGAGGGGGATGATTCCATTGTGTGCCACATTTATTCCATTGTGTGCTCCCTTGATGTCCTAAGGAGGCTTGGGTGGTTGTCCTCAGGTGGCTTCAAGTGTGGAATCAATGTCCTGGAGTTTGCTTTTTGTGGTCCTGGAAATTGACTTCCACCACTCCCAGGATTGCGCGCTTTTTGCGTTAAAAGGTGCCCAAAGGCGCGCTTATTGAAGGATTATGCATGAAAAATAATTTATGACTATTTCAAATTTGATTTTTTCCTCAGACCTTAGATATTTTTAAATACTTCCAAATTCTCTAATGTCTTTCAGCCCTATAAATCCTTCTGCCTGACATTAAATAATGTCTCTTTTTCTTGTACGATTTTCCAGTGATAACAGTTTCCCCCTAATGTGTGAGGTCTAGGAAGAACTGTATAGCCAAAATATATTATAGTTTATTTTCTGTATATTGTGCATAGAGAGAGAGAGACCTGCGTGTAGCTCATAATTGGAGACACCTGCATTGGTTCGAAGAACGACCATGTCTTGTGGGACCCCTGTAAGCAAATATAATACAATATATACAAATTTTCTACAAGGCGGGCATGTCCCATGCTCGTAATGTTGTGCATAGTTAAACAAATCTATTTGAGAGATACATGTTCTGCCTGCATCACTAATATGGCAGTGATCTTTTGGTTGATGACGATGACTGTTGATGCCCTCAGGGGCATTTTTTATTTGAAAATAGGTGGAATTTGGTACCCATATGAGTAAACTTGGTATGGAATCTAATTGCACATTGTACACATAGGTGCTGGTTGGGACCTTCCCGTGTAAGCATTGATGAAAGAGATGCTTATGAGGGTACAGTTCTTCGATGAATTTTGATCAAACTGCTATGGTTGTAAGGTACGATACCATATTGAAATGAAAGCTTGTGTTGTAGTTGAATTTTAGGAGGATCAATGATATCTATGGGTAATGATGTCTCCCAAAGTGCCACCTGAGGATGCCCTTTTTATGGAGAGGGGTGATCTAGGGTACTACTTCCTTTTTGGAAAATAGGTGTTGAAGTTGACAAAAAGGAAGCCTCAACCGAACGAGAGGGTCACTGATTCAGGGGATAATGATCCTATATGTGATGTTTTTAACACAGGCATGATGGTGAGAGATGACTAAAAATTAATAATGGGGATTCAGTGGCCCAAGGTCGGAGTATAAAAAGCATCTTGGCGGCAGTCATAACTATTTTTTATGGGGAAATACCTGGAGTCGATAGGACTTCCAGGGTGGGTGTAAATTGGTTATGAATGTCAAGGTGGATTTTGCGTGAGGGTGTGGTACTCCGACCAAGGGTGACCAGGGACTGTTGCCATGGGGGAAAAAATTAATGAGTGGGTGGTGGACATAGTGCGCTTTTTTTGGTGTTTGTACACTTACCAAAAGAATAAAATAATGAGGTTTGGTTTGTACAAAACACAAAGATGGGTGCCCCAAAAAATGAAAATGTTCACTTACTGATGGTGTGAGGAAGGTGTTTTGATGGGGGTGGGGACCCATTGGTTGGTCTCATGTGTGAGGTTGGTGAAGCAGATGAAATAGTATCGGAGATGGGATTCTGTTGATGGAGGTATGGTGGGCCAAATGCGAGGCGCAGTAGTGCACTTTCAATCTTCTTTCACAACCTGGTCGTCTGGGAAAGGGGTTTTATTTTGTATGGTAAAACTTGACCTTATGCATGGTGGATGAATGGGCATGAGGTGCTTCTTGGACTATAGTGGTATGGCCATGGAGTCACTATTTTTTGTGACATATGGTCTACTTTGGGTGACGACCGCCACGGAGGGGAGGCTCTACCGACCAATGAGGATGTTTATCATGTGCAGGGCAAGGTGATGATAAACACGGTCAGATATCTGGAACCTATGGTTAATTTTTGATGGAGAAATGATGTCAGGATATGCAAATTTTTTTCTAGGACTCTATCATGCTGGGGGTAGAATGATACTTTCTCTGGAACTTTCAGTGGATGGAGTTGTGGATGGTTTGCGTGCTTACCTGCAAAAACAACTACCTCAAGTGAAAGCATCTTATTTATCAAATATTATTGAAAGACATGTGCTTTTAAAAATAAGATGAGAGAGGGCATACCTACTGGCACTGAAAATTTATTTTTTCGGGGGTGCGAATGTGTGGCATCGCCTTTGTGCGTTATGGAGTGTTGATCACAGTGTTGCTTTGGGTTTCATGATCAAATACTATAAGCTCCATTTTTCCCCTTGGGAGTCATTACTTGGCTCCTAGTTTTGATTTCGGTTGGGGTTGCCCCCAGACTGAGCTCACAGGGGGCATTGTTGGTTACTGCCCCCTATCTAGGATCTCCCTTTTGTTTGTTCCTCAGCTTCTTTTTGTAGCATTTCGAGGATTGTCATAATTCTCTTGGTCGTATGGTTGCTGGTGAGCCTGGGAAGGGTTTCACTAGATTGACTGCTGCATTACGTTGTGCCAGTGGTCCATTCTGTGCGGGGAATGGGGGATATCGATTCTCTTGTCCTTAGTTGGTATATGAGTGCTGGGGTGATTTTCATGATAGCTAGGTTGTGATACATTCTGAGTAGAATCGTATGAGTATCTAGGGTATTTATTACTGCTGCCTGGGTGTCCTTGGGCCAAAGACCTAATCGAACCATCTGCAGTATCGACGCGCATGGTACTAAAACTGCCTAGGTGATCTTGGGAGGAAGACTCGATTAAACCGTCTATAGTATCGATGTGCATGGTACTACTGTTGCCTAGGTGATCTTGGTTCAAAGACCCGATTAGGCCATCTGCAGTAATTGATGCGCCTGACAACTCAAGAGGATGAGGCAACCAGGTTCCCCTGTCCCTATTTGGTGCATGGTGGCTTAAAGGGAATATGAACGGGCATCTTTTTGGTGACTGTCATTCCTCCTGTAGGTATAGGATGGTACGATGTTTATCTCCAGAAGACTGGGTGGGAGGATCCTCTTGATAGGATCGCTCGATGGAGTGCAAGGCATCCCTATATCATGAAATTTCTGGGCAATGATGGGGTATAATGCCCATAATTGTTGCAGATAGCGCATACGTGATTGGTATGCAATGCTTTTACTTTACCCTTGGTGGCAGGTTCCTTTTTACGGGAATGTGGTGTCGCGATGTCTGCCTTTGAGCCGAGAAGTGGTTTTAATTCATCCAGCTCTGGGTAGATATGGGTAGGGTGGCCTATTACATCGCATATGGCACAATCTAGTGATTCCCGTTGTGTGGCGGAGGTTTCCAGCTTCTTTCCTTTTCTCTCGATTTTCTTAGCCGCAATCATCGGATTTTCAATGTGGATTTCCTTTGTAGGGATGTTTTCGACCATTTCCTGAATGGGTGGGGCCTCCTCGGGACTGAGGGGATTTAACCCTGTGGCCGTGATGTGTGTGGCTCCTATCCTAGTAGGGGGAAAAAGATACCAAACTGGTATTACAAATGATATGTTTGGTAACACCACTGTTGCCAAAACCTATTGGGATACGAAACCAGCTGGGGGGTAGAGGAAAGGAGTTTGGGAAGCGGCGTAGGCTAGAGAGGCTACCATGGCTGAGGACTCGGTGTCATTACTACTTGTGTCCATGTCCTGATTAGCTTCTGTGCTTGATGTGGACATCATGCACACCTAAGCTCCTGTGACATCAGGTGATGACTCAGGTGTGATGGGGGGATCTCCTAGGAATGATGCTAGGATGGATGACAGTTTGAAATGGTCGGGGCCATATTATTGGTACCAAGATAGCGTGTCTACAAATTTATATACATATGGTAGAATGACATCATTATTTGTTAGGGGTTTCTTTTCACTATGTGTCAATTGGTCAGCAGTAACGATGTGGTCCTCATGGTGAAACATCATAGTGCGGAAGACGGAGGAGGCTATGGCTAACATGGCATACATATAACTCTAAGCAAGGAGTATATTATAGACCAAGTGGGCATCAAAGACTTCAATGTCTATAAGGACTCTCTTTCCAGCTAAGCAGACAGGGACGTTTTGGTAGAGGCTGATGGGAGTTGAAGGGCGACCATCGTATGAACTAAGTGTGATGTCTAATGGGTTTAGTTTGGGAGGCCCTAACTTCTTCCAAACGTTCTTTGATATGATGCATGTGGATGCACCCTTGTCGATGACACATCGATGAATGGTAATATTTTGGACCAATACCGGTATCTGAAAGTTACCGTCGAAGGAAGGCTAGGGGTGGCTTTATCTAAATCGAAATCCATTAGGTGCGTATCGACAGGGTTGATAGTGCCTAACACAAAAAGTAAGGCTTCCCATTACTTTGGGCATGACTGTAAAACTTCCAAAGCTGACATGGCAATGGGAGATTGAGCTAAATCATCCACAATGTTATAATTATGGTTGCTTTGGAATAGTTTCCTGCTCGCCTAGTTGGTCCCTTAGCCATCTTCGGCAAAGATTCGATAAGCATCTTTGATATGGTCAAAGGTGTAGTTGGTGCACTGGTACTAGCCCCTAACACATTGGTATCTGGTGGGGTATCATAATTTCGGTTCCATGTTTGAAAAAAAATTTCCTCAACAGTCATGTAGATTTCGTGGTTGTTTTTTCCGGAGTCATCGGGATTTTTTTGTTGAGTTCTAACTGTCCCTTAATGGGGGAAGGGCTCTTGCATGACTATTGGCTGCTGGGCTAATCCCCCTTGTCCACGATTACTCTACATCTTTTTCAGCTCAGGGAGGTCGGGACAGTGGTGAGTGTAATGGCCATACTCACCACAGATCGAAAAAGAGTGGTTTGTTCGAAGAGGTGTCCTTTTGTTCTGTTGTTGGGCATTTCTTAGCTCCTGGTTTTGATTTTGGTTAGGGTTGCTTCTAGCCTGAGGTCGCAGAGGGCACTGCTGGATGTTGCCCCCCTGTCCAGGATTTCCTTTTGGCTTGTTTTTTCCTTTTTTATTAACCACATTAGGAGGATAGTCTCCTGGTTATATGGTTGGCACGGTTGGTTTTGGGAATGTTGCACAAACTTCACCTATGCGTTATTATGCATAGGCGGGTCTTGTGCTGGGGACTGAGAATAATGCGGTCCTTGGTTTTTGAATGGCTATTGGGGGGTGATCTTCCATCAACATGTCTATCTGCGTATTGGGTCCCCTGAGCCGGAGGATAGGGTCCTCCATGTTGATACAATGATGCCCTACTGGTCAAATTTTATAGAGGCATATGATGACTTTGGTAGCCAGGTTGTGGTATGTTTTGGGTAGAAGAATACGTGTAACTAGGGTTTTGAAAGTTGCTGCTTGGCTAAATTTGGGCCAACAACCCAATTAAACCGTCTGCGTTGTTCAATGCACCTAGCAATTCTTTGTAAGTTTGCAGGCATGGGTCGTTCGACAGGATATTGTAAATATACCCTAACTGCATATAAATCAACTTGAGTTGTTGGGCCTTTTTGATGGCGTCCTCTTCAGATATGGGCCTTTGTTGTGCCACATCCTTCGAAATATCTACAGCAAGAGTTTTCAAGAACAGGTCTAATAGTACCTGATTGTCGAGTTTGGATTTACATAGACTACGACACCATCGCCATTCCTGGAGATGGTCCAAGATATGGACAATGTGGATTTTCCTAAAGTGTGTCATTAATTCCATTCCAGAATCATGGTGGATGGGTAGTTGAAAATAGGTTAGGAACGCAGTGGCGAGGGCACTAAAGGTTCCATGTGTAGCAAAGGGTTTCTCCACATACCATTTCATTGCTACTCCTATCAGAGTGAGTTGAAATAGTCTTAGTCAAATAGTATCATCAATGATGTTGTTCGACAAGAACCACTAGTGGAAATTCATGACATGATTTCTTGGGTCTTCCGCTTGCTTTCCTTCGAACTTTGTAATGTCGGAAGGGAGCGTCGTGGGCATGGTAGGCCATATGGGGTTGTGTGTAATGGGGTCGTTTGTCAACTTGGTTAAATATGGTAGATTCAACAAAGCTAGAAAAGGTGACTGCGAGGTTGTAGCCATTGCAACTTGTGAAAACAAAATGCTCTAGTTAGGAAGAGGGTTTATCTGTGACGTACCCTGCTGTGTATTCGACTGGTTTCTCGAATGGGTATCACTTATCTGCCCTCTAGGGGTTGTGGGAGGATTTTTATGTGGTGTGGCATTGGGATATCGACCAGGGTTCCCAACTAAGGATGCCCCAATAAAGGACGAACTGATAATGGTGGTAGCATTCCATATTTGATGCCTAAATGGTGAAAGACCTGGAACCCCTCTTGGTAATGGGGGTAGGTCCAAAAGACGTCTAGATAGATGAGGTCTCATTGGGTCCATTCTGTTGTCGACTAGCTCTGGATTTGGAAATTTTTTAGAGGATACAAATTATGATCAAATCAAAATTTCGATTGCATACATAAAACAAAGAGAAAATAAAATAAATTTTCCCTTTAAATTATTTCTAGGTAATTAGTCAATAAAAAAATATGGTTTTTGTTTGTTTGCATATTAGACTCAAATCCTATAAGACCTAATCATCCTCACACACTCAAATGTAACTAGGCCTTGAGAATATATCTTGCGAGTGCTGGCACAACGTCCCATAAGAGTTGGTGATGCCCCCAATCAGCCGAAGAAAATCCACCAAGGTAAGGGTAGAGGATCTAGTGCTTTCCTGCACCATCACCTATAGGGAAAGGATGCCCTAATTTTGGCCACTAAGTACCACCATCCCACGTAAGAATTTGAGTCTTGGGCTTCTTGGTAATTTAGCTAATAGTACCAAGTATCAACTAGGTCAGGTAGCCCCATCTGATACTTTCCCGCACTACGCCTAAGCCTAACCCCCTCTAAAACGGGTCATTGCTGCGCTCGGGTTTTCTTTTCCGTGGGCTGATAGGTAGATTTGAAAGCTTCCTAAATAGTCAACTTCTATGTTTCAAGATGAAGAATGATCAAGGCAGATTATTGGATGCCTACCCCCTTGATCCTAACTTGAACTATAAATTATTTTGTGGCCCCTGTGGGGAGAATTTAGTGAGTTTTGTTAAGTTAGTTTTTGGTGTCTTTGCTTTACTTATTGTGTGGATGTGTGTGAGAAAAAATTGAACAAGCACATAGTTTGAACATGTGGATATGCGATGATCCTTTTCAAAATCCCCTATTAAACTATGTTCTATTGTTCCTTGCTCAAGAGGAAAACATGTGTGGATATGGGCCACTTTCAATTTTTCCTAGTTAATCTATGTGATCAACTATAGGGATATGGTGAGTTGTGAATAGAGAGTGTTCATATGCTTGCCTAGGATCATCAGCAAAGGGTGCAAAGGCAGTAGAGATTACTTGCTCTTCTATCGACAATTCAATCCTGGTCTCGAAATCCTAGTGCAAAAATTGAACTAAACTAATTACTTTTACACTAGAAAAAAGGAACTAACTAATCATGCATGGACTTGGGCCACTTACTTTGGCTAGTTATCTAGGTGGTTTGGTACCTATATTTGCAAAAAAAAAAAAAAAATCGGAATGAAAGTTAATTTTCCGCCCTACTTAAACTATGTGTGAACTTTGCAAAAATCGACTTGAAATAAAACTAACACCAAGCCTACCAAAAGCAGCTAAGAGTGAGCTTTAGCAAGTTGCGGGGTACCTAAACCAGTGCTAGCAGATGTATTATGGGCTACCAGGCACTTCACAAGCAAGAAAAGATAGAAATATGGGAGAAATTTCTCATTCTGTCTTTTGCGCATAAAATGTTGCAACAGGTGCGATGTTTGCACACAGGACAGCTCTGAATGCACGCCTGTCTGAGGGAAAAGCATGCAAATTCCTGAAAAAGTAATTTTTTGGAGTTTTTCTACTTCAGACTTTCACTTAGGGTGAACTAGGGACTGAAAGAGAGAAAGGGGGAAATTTCATCACAACTCCACATCACAGACAGAGGTCTCTGCAAAAAGGCACAACCACATAAAATTGGAAATAAACGTTAGTGGAGTCGCCAATATTGTGTTAGTGTGTTTAGTGCACGCATGTATGAAATCACATGAACTTAAGGGTTGTGGTTTTCCCTCTTAAGTTATTGGTCACAGGAAGAAAATATATGGACTCAAGCAAGTTAGTGGAACATGCTAGAACATAAACATACTAGATAGAGAAATAGCATGCATATTCAAACATAAAAATTAAACTAAAACTAAAAAAAGTAACACAAAATCTCAAAATAGATTCAAACAACTTCAATAATCCAAACGGTTATGCTTACCTCCCCTCTTATTGAGTGTTGGTAGGAAATGAGGATGATACTTTAACCCACTTGCCAAGGGGATCTTAGAACTTGGGGTCCTAAGTCCCGATGCAAGGATGTATTTGCTTCTGAGCTGCATTGGCGTGAACTCTCCCTCTCTCTACTATGGTGGACTGAAGTTTTTGGATGGCCAAAAAATGAGTCCCCTCTATCTCTACTCCGGATCACACACTTCTGGTATTTCTTGGGGCAATTCTAGCCAGCATAACAATGTGCTCTCAAGTTACTCATCTCTTGGTGGCCTTTTATAGGAGAATTCAAATCCTCCTTCCCTCTCCTGGCACATTGTGGATGGTGACCCAAGAGAGGGGGATGATTCCATTATGTGCCACATTTATTCCATTTTGTGCTCCCTTGATGTCCTAAGGAGGCTTGGGTGGTTGTCCTTATGCAACTTCAAGTGTGGAATAAATGTCCTGGAGTGTCCTTTTTGTGGTCCTGGAAAGTGACTTCCGCCACTCCTAGGATTGCGTGCTTTTTGGGTCAAAAGTGGCACAAAGGCATGCTTATCAAAGGATTATGCATGCAAAAGCATTTATGACTAGTTCAAATTTGATTTTTTACTTAGACCTTAAATATTTTTAAATACTTCCATATTCTCTAATGTTTTTTAGCCCTGTAAATCATTCTGCCTGACATTAAATAATGTCTCCTTTTCCTGTACGATTTTGCAGTGATAAAACTCGTCTTCAAGAATGCACATAATTTCTTGCACAAAATGACACTTGAAAGACACCTTCAATCCTAAAAAATCCTTTCCCTACTCAACAATAGCAACACCTTATTGAAAACCCACCACAACCCCCGCAAGGGGGCAATGGTGGTTCTCATCCACCTTCTTCTGGTGAAGGATTTTCAGTTGTTTACACCTTGAAAATGGTTTAACTTAAAACATGAGCTAAAATTTATGGAACTCTAGTCACTAATGCTCAATAAAATACCTCGAGTTCAAATCCATCACTGCCTAATGATCTCCATATCGAAAGACCAGTTTCTGACCTTGTCATTCGTCCCCCCAAAACGAACCTTCATCACACGACACATAATACCTTTGAACGTGTTGCCCATAACTAAAATATTGTAGAATAATTTCCATAAGCACCATCAGCTATGTCTGCCCTCGAATTGTTGCAAAATTTTCCAACACAAAGGAAAGCTTTACTTTCGGCAATTGGTGGAGTTTACCCTCAGGATTCCATGCTAGCAATCCTTGATATGGAAAAATGCAAGCATCTCCTTTCCCATATACTTTCCTTTCAGGTTCAAGTTGTGTCGAAGGGTAGGCCTATCCATCAAAATTTCGTTTACGAAGTTTCTTTGACCTGCATAATGTCAAATTCATGTTGGCTCGCTCTGGGTTCTCCCACGCTATCTGCATCGTCGAATTCCATTAAATAATTATATGGACATACTTTCCTCCCAAAAGGTTACCTTTCCAACTACCCCATTACTCTAAGTGGGAAAACGATAACAGTGGATATTGAAGTTGTAGATCATCATCTCGACTATAATCTACTTTTGGGTCATACTTGGTCTTACGCCATGACTTCCATTGTCTCTTCAATTTTCTGACTCATCCTATTTCCTATGTATGGGAAAATATTTATAGTGGATCAGTTATCCTTCTACACCCTGGATTATTCCACGTTGTCCAATAGTACTATATCCCTAGTAGGAGGAATTCCTAACTCTTATGTCAATGTTGGTACCGATCTTTTGAAGGGATCCTCTCTCTTATGTTTTTTTCCTCTCCCACTGCTTGAGGTTCCACATAAGGTGTCAATGGTCTCTACCATTCATTATGGACTTACCAATCCATGGATCCTACCGGCCCCTTCAAACATTGATCCCTATGGAGAACACATGTCGCTTTCACCAGTTGAGTTGGATTATCAAGCCATTCAATCTGCATCTAATCCCTCTCCTACTTTGGTTTCGACCGATGGTACCATTTCCTCTCCAATTATGTATCCTTCTAACAATATATTCAATGAATTCCTAACTATGGATAAAAATATTTGAGATATCATGTCTTTGGAAGAGAAAATTTGGGATCACTCTCATCACTGCGCTTCAATATCTGATTCAGAAGTGACACCTATACAAATCCTGCCTTTTGACCCACCTGAGATTGTCCCTTCCACTTATACAACTATCCAAACTATAGATGCCGAAGGAAACTTGGGAAATATTTCAAAGACTATGCTCATATAAATCTCAGTCAAAACAGGTATCGTGGAAAACATTCATATTGGAGCATACTGCAATATTGAGGAAATTGCGAGCTTCAACCACCTTTTTAAGGAATTATGTGATGTGTTTTCTTGGCCTTATATGGAAATGCACAAAATATACCCTTATATTGATGAGCATGAGACTAATAAGCTTCGAGCATTCTTTTTATGGTATTTTTATTGCTTGTTAATCTGAAAAACCTCAAGTTTCCTTCTTCGGGATCATTAAACTACATGAAGAAGCTATAAGCCTTCTTTTTAGGGACTTTTTCTAGCTCATAAAACTGAAAAAACCCTTAAGTTATTTCTTCAGGCTCGTTAAAATCTTATGAATAAGATATGAGCATATTATTTTTGGGACTCTTTCTCGCTCTTTAAACAAAAAATCCTCAAGTGTCCTTCTTCGGTCTAGTTAAACTCCCACGAAGAAGATATTGAGAAATTATTTTCCCTTTTTCTCTCACTCCTTAAAAAACTAAAAAAGACAAATCAATTTTTTATTCATCTGACTCGCTAAAATTTCACAAGTAATATCAAGTTTACTTTGTCTCCTCATACTCGTAACAAAATGAGATAGAAAAGCATTGGACATAGGTTTATCACTTTATTCGAACCCAATGAAATAACTTATAGAAAAGGAACTGTGTTGGGTATACTATTAAGCCTTTGTCTCACCCAGCCATCAACCATGACAAAGGTACCCCTTGGAGTTGTCTTTACAATGTCCTAAGACTCTCTAACTATGAAATGGCCACCAAGGTTACCTTTATGGACTCGTTAAACTTAACCAGATAGGGAAAAAATTGGACAAAATAGAGAGTCAATGTCTATATTCTGAAGGATATTTTGGCAGCAGTACCCTTCTCAATCCCTTGAACATGGCACCCCCTCAGAAAAATCCTCTTTTTTAGCTTCTCGTTGAACCCTACCATCCTATGAATTTAATCTTGATTCTTCAATGTTCTTGCATCCTTGTATCCAAACACTTCTTAGTGCTCTTGAGTCCAAGATGCTTGGTAGTTTGGATGGCATGCCTATTTTTCAAGGGATCCATCTATCCTCTGCTTCCTATATCAACCAAGCTATCATATGTATAAATTTTCCCTTAGTTTGTTTGAACCATTTCTCTACTCTATCTCTAAAACAAATCCTTCTTGTCCCATTTCATGTCAACTAATGTAGGACACCTTATTTTCTACCTTCTACAGATCTCTTCCTATCGACTTCAACATATTATCTAGGAAGACGATCCAGAAACATATCAGTACCCTTTAACTTGCAAACCTCAGTGACAGGTTACCTTGTGTTTGATTGGAGGTTTTCATCATTGCCTTCCAGTTTAAAAATTCTACGAGTGTTTGACATCAACATCATTTTTCACACTCGCAATATTGTATTGTGCATGTTATAGATCATCATCATTATTGGTGGCCATCCTCGCGTCCGTTAACAGTTTCCATCATTGACTGGTAATCAAATGATTTATCACATGTTCGACTACAACTCATTTATTCACATGTGTAAAAATACGCAGTTTAGGAAAGCGGTAACCAAGACCTTGGGTAGAGGCTTACATAACTCAATCTTGTTTCCTCTCCCATGTTGTGTATATTTTTTTCCAAGACAGCTCGTCAGATTGATCCTACTATGACACAACTTCCACATTGTGCTTATCGGTGGAAATTCCGGTCATATTTCTTCTTTGATAAATCACTCTGATACAACTATTAAGCATGGGAATTCTCGACTTAGGGAAAGTCATTATATTTCGGCCATCATCTTCGTCTTGAAGCTCCTCTCTCTCTCAGCTATAAATTATTTATGCTGTCATCTTAGTCTCTAACCTCACACTTTAGGGGGCATATGTTATACAACAAAATGACCTCCTCATGAGCTCAGAGGAGAATGACACTTTGGTTGAAGGAAATACCCAAGTCACAAGCCTATTTATTAGGTTGACACACCCCAAAAATAGTAAAGAGGAATTATAACGCATCCTAACCCCTAGTAGAGGGTTTTAATACCTAGGTTAATGCATTTTTTTTCCTAAAGGGAAGTGTTAGTGATTTTTCATGAGGTTTGAAGGTAAAAAATTAGAGTTAACTAACTGAAATCTAGATGTTTACTCAATCATTCAACTCAAAAAGCAGGAAAATTGTGGATCAGTGTTCACTATGGATATTTCCAAACCTATCTAAGTCATCTAAGAAAGGAAACAACAATAAAGAAGGGAAACTTCCTAGATTTTTCCTATATGAACTAGTGGAAGAAATGGCAAAGGGTAAGTGATGCGGGAGCATTAGACACTAGCCGACAATGTAGGAGGTTTTGTCCACATGTTGTGGCTAGAGGGTTTGAAGTCATCTAACTTATAGCAAACTAGGTGTCGATACCTCATTGGTAGCGTATCATTTAGAGTAGTTAGAGTTGTAGAAGTCGAATAGTTCTGGTTAGCCCATCTATCATGTTTCGAGTTAGTTGAATTATTGTAATTAGACTTTTGATTTTCTTAATAGTCCTCACGGTAGGAACCGAAGAGTCACATCGTAATGTATATAAATTGTATTCTTCGGATGCATTGAGGAGGAGGAAAAGAAGGAGAAGAGAGATTTACCTGCAATAAAATACGTGTGTTCACAATTTCTTCCGTTAAATAATTTCGGTTGCATTGCCGAGGGAATTGTCCCTAATCCTTATTGTGAAGAAATTTTTTAATCGTGAGGCGATTGAACTCTGTGCATGTACAATTAGTAAATTGAACTAATGTATAGATTACTGCATATCTCTATCTATCATTTTCTCAAGATTTATTTGAACAAAACCCCGTTGAATTAATCCCACCCACGTGCAAGGGCTCGGTGCGGAAAACCAGGGTCGTGAATTCTGAAAAAAATAGTGGAATTCCCGTTTAAGAGAAAGATAAATTCGTTTACCATCTAACCTTGACTCGAGTTAAGGAACCAAAAGGAATAGCGTAACCCGACCTAGCCTGTGGGTTGGTCACCGTTTCCCAAAACTACGAGCGGATTTACGAGGTCGGATTGCCCATATCGCACCGCCTTTCGGTGATAAGTGGTATTTCTTGGTTGGGGAGCGATTTCATAGAGACATTCTGATACGTGGCGAGGTGGACCCACGGAAAACCGCTGATGACAGCGCGCCATCGCACATTATCGTTTGACCAAGGAAATGCCGAAGCGATATCGTGGTACTGCCGTTTATCTAGGGAAGGAGCCATCGAGACGGTGATCATTTGATAAAGATGCGCGAGAGGATAACTAGGTACGGTACTGAGCATTTGATTGGACCATTGATATATATGTAGGCCCTGAGCAGAAGGTCTATTACGACGTCATTTGGTTATAAAGTGTTGGACTATTAATATAAAATTCGGAGATATAAATTAAAAATCAAAGGTTGTAATAACATTTGTTTATCAAATTCCACGAATTTGATAAATAGAATCCCGAGAAAAGAAAGAGGCCACGTGGAAGAGAAAGAAGCTAAAGGCGAGGGAAAATGCTAACGAGAGCGATTACAGTGAGAGAAAACTCTCCTCGGGGTGACTTTCGGCTTTAGTTGCCGTCATTTGTGGTATCGTAGTACATTTGTTTTTTTGCAGAAGAGCCGGCATGGCAATCCGAATTGGTAGAGGTGTCTGGCGAAGGAGAACTCGTTGCCAACACGGAGGTGTTGGGGATGTTGCGGAGGATCGAGCACGAAAGGATGCCATAGAGCGAAGACAGACCCCGAAGATCTGAAAGACACCGAGTGAACATCGAGATGGAAGAAGTGGAAGAAAATGGCCGAGATTCCTCCTAACATGAGGCTCCTCGAAATTGTTCTGGGGGTCCGTACCAAGCCCAGAATTGAAGTGTCGAGTTATGCAGTGGACTGAATCCGGAGGAGCTCGTGGACTGGATAAATGAAATGAGCAAGTGATTCGATTATGAAGAAATAAGCGAAGATAAAAAGGTCAGAGTTTGCGATGAACAAAGGTCGGAAGGACATGTCTTTGCACTTTGGTGGGATGGAGTGCAAGTAGAAAAGGAGGAGAATTGGCAAGAAAACCTATCAAGAGTCCGGACCATAATGATGGCTAAATTAAAAAGGTAAATTATTTCCTAGTGATTACCAGTGCATGTTCGGAACACGAGATAGAGTTTGCTAACGATGAAAGGAATACACGGAGGAATTCTATAGAGTAAGCATAAGAGTTGGGAAATTTCAAGACACGCGGAGAATACCGCGGATATGTGAATGGTCTCAAGTCGAGATCCAAGATGAGATTGGTCTTCGTCTCCTAAGACGATGAGAAGAGGCCTACCGGATGGCCTTGAAAGTAGAGGAGAAACTCTTGAGGAAACAGATCGCAAGAAGAGAGGTACTTTCCATGGAAAGGGAAGCGAGTGGTAGAGGAAAGCCTACTACACCTGGGGGATGGAGCTAATAGTAGCTCACCTCGTGAATGCATCTACGAGAGGATGATGCAAGGGAAGAAGGGGTTCTTACGGAGGAAAAAGGAAGACGAGGCAGAGAGCGAGGCGGTAGAGAGAGTCGAGGTGTTATATATGTCGACAAGTGGGATATAAGCACTATGAGCGTACTAGAGAATGTGGGTCTTTGGTCCAAGAAATGTTGTTGTTGCCTAGGTTGGGGAAGAGGCAGAAATTGAAGAATAAATTCTACTAGAGAGGGGAGAATCCTTGGTGGTGTTGATCATCTTAGCTCCCTAGCTAATTTTTGAAAAACAAACGGGGGGGTCAAGTCTGTCTTTTGAGTTTTCAAGTAATGGTTTCCTCTGAAAAGGCATCATCCTTGAAGCCTTTCGTGATTCCCTACTCTTTTATCCCTTTCCCTATGCCGTTCGGGAGTCAATAAGCCTCACCGATCACTAAAAATACGTGCTCAAAGGCCTTTATTTTCCCTTTGCATCATTTGCGAGAATGTCCCTTTTTCCCCCTTTTGCCCCCCTATCAAAGTCCTCCTTTACCCTCAAAATCATACAGCAAAACCCTCTTTAATCTCCACATACATCCTTTGTTAGGACATTTTCCCCTTTTTCCTCATGAAATCGAGCGCTAGTACGAAGCGGCCGACCCTTAAGCGCTAATCGCATCCATTGCATAGCGCGAGGTTTCCTGTTGGTGCCACTTTTCCGCCATCGCACTTTCCGCCTTTGCGATTTGCGATCATCCCAATCGCATCCATCGCAAAGTCACATCCATCGCAAAATTGCATGTTCTATGGAATGCTCGGATCACCCATCACGGATATTTGTGATGCGATCTATCGATCGCGTGAAACCTTCTCGTCGCCACATCACCCTCCACATCCGTCGGGTCCCACCCGAGGCATCTGATACGTTTAGCGCATTTTCATAGCATTTTTCATCCGATTCCTTTGTATTTTGGTTTTTAGCCAAAGTTTCATGTTTCCCATTAAGGTCATCCCTCGCTGATCTCCACAGTTGATCTTCGCCCCGGACCACGATCTAACGATACAGCGACGCATTCAACCATCGAAACCCTATTATTCATAAGCCTTCATCGTTTCATTGCATTTTGTCTCGTCATTTCGTGAAAGACCACCATTCTGTCACCACCGCGCTATCATATTTTTTCGTCGTCTGCTCCACCGACCTCTCATTGCATTGATATTTCTCACACGGTGTGGGTCATTAGAGGGTACGAGAGGTGAGACGCCGCCATGAGCACACGGTCCTTATTACGGCGGCGAGGGATTTCGTAGATCGAGCTATAAATGAAGTGGCAAAAGAGTTCAACGCACGGAAAACTAAAGTCGTAGAAAGGCCTACATCGCAGAGTTTTTTCTCCATGAAAGGACAAGTGCCCTGCTTGTCTTTATTCTATGTCGTGCTCCGGAGGAGATTTCGCCTGAGACCACTTTCGTCCAAAGCTACCGAGCATTTGTTCCACAGTATGGCGAGACCATTCGGTCATTTAATTACCATTTTGTTTGTGCACCACAAGTACTACAGATTCGTAGCCGAGTGTACATCGAGTAATTAGAGGCTCGAAGAAGACCACTCTTCCACCCAAAGAATGCGAGAATTGAATGCTCGGAATTTAAACGAGAATGGGTTTCGGCCATATTTCTTTTCATAAGTTTTAATCCTGCATTTAGTTCTTCACCTACTACCTACTGCTCCTCTTTCGGCTATAAAAACCGTGAAGAAACGCATTGTAAGGGGTTCAGTTTTTATCAAAAAATTATGCGGTGAAAATTATTTTTTCGTATACAATCACGTAAAACTCTTGTATGAAGGCTCGGATCCCATAGGGTTTCGGTGAGGAGGAGTTCCATCTGTTAAAGAGGATTACGGTCTTTGGTATTTCACACTCTGTAACTCTCTTTTTATATGTTATTTAATATATCATTTCATCTCATCCATATTTCTTGTATCATGTTTTGGAATGTGAGTGGCTCACTAATTTCTAGTAAGGATTCATCCTAGTTGATGCCCATACTTAGATCGATCAAGTGCTTTAAATATGGCTCATGCATGATATTCTGTTTCACTACTCATTTGAACCGTGATTCTGCTATATTAGTTGCTTTGGGAGGATGCTTTTAAAATGATATTATCATGTATGGATTCTTAGATTGGTAAAGCCCATGCATGGTGTATGTGTATATCCAGGGTATCGACTCAATGTTAACTAATATCTTCTCATTATTTCTTTCACTACATACACCCTACGATAATTTATGTACGTGAGGTATTTACGAATCGGCCCGCTTTGCGATAGAAACTATCTCCCCGAATTGTATGTTGCTTTTGTATTAGAGTTCGCATCTTGCCTCTGCAGGTATCTCCTTTCCGTGTCGGTTTACGATGGTTTGGTCCCATTCTAGATTAATTTTCCTCGTTTATAGGAGATAGCATGAAAAGCTGGGAAAGCTGACAAATTCTTACATTACATTATATGCTCCTTACTATGCTAAGATGTCCTAGGCAATTTGGTCTCATCACAACTCTAGGGATCGTCTCTAGGAGCGAAAACATCTTTTGTGTTGTTTCCGGGGACGAAGTTAAGAAAATCGGAATCCCTCAGGCCTCGACAAAATTTATTACACTCTTCAAGTAGGGTGAGCATGGAGAGGTGAAGAGTTGTAGATCCCTCACCTTGGCGACTCCACATTTGTTCATTTGATAAATCTATTTGCGTCCCGACTCCCATCGGGAAGAGACAAATGGCTTTGATTTGGTAAATCAACTGTGGTGGACGGTAAGATCTTAAACCATCCACGGCGACTCACGGTTCCTAAATGATTAAAATACTCCACTAGTGATTAGTAGGCCCATCGATTATCTTGGTTTCAAGAGACTCTCTTGGAAAACCATGTCGGAGTACAACATCGACCATGCTAAAGACCAAGCCACTTCATCGATGGAAGACTTTGAACAATTTGCGAAATGCATCCAAGTTTCATAGCGAGTGTCGTTGTAGCTTGGCAAGAATGAAAGTGGAGGACCTTCCACGGGTTATTCTTCTCGGCTCAACTTTCCCACCATTACTTGAGAAGATCTCACTAAAATTAGTGGTTGAAAGATATGAAGTTGAGATTGAAATTTTGAACTCACAAGAAAAATCATATCGGTTCATAGACTCGAGAACCTTTTTGGAAAGTCCCCTCTCCCTAAAAGAGAAGAGATTCCACTGTCCGTCGAAGTACAAGAGGAAGATGATCCGGTCCTCAAGAGCCACATTGAAGACGCGGTGGAAGATGTAGAAATCAAAGTCTGCCCAGATGAAAATAGCCTACCGGTCATGGCGAGGCCGGAGAAGAAGAAAAAATATATGGAGGCTTTGATTAGCGCAAATTCTCTAGCAACGAAAAACTTGTCGAGCTCCCAGAGAGGACTCAACAGACAATGTACGATGAGTCCTCCGGTTCGGGAAAATGAAGGAGACACTCTACCACAAGAGAGTCTTCTTCTCAATCCAATGGAAGAAGAGATCTGAGTCGAGCCCTGATCACCAAATATTCTAGCTGTATCTTTTCATGATCCTTATGCTCATTTCTTGCGAAACATTTGAGGAAGGATCAAAGGTCTTTCACGAGTAGCATGTTGCTGGGCAGAGCAAGAAAATTCTTTGAAGCCGCTATTGTGGAACAAGAAGAGTGGGAGCTGCCCTACCTATCCGGCTTGCTCAAGTAGTTGAGCAAGAAAGACCGATCATGAGATCACTTGATGGATCTGGTTGCATTGGAAGACCATGTTTGTAAGTTAGAATTGTAAATATTCCAGTTAGAGTAAGGTAGGTAGGAAAAGCTCAATAAAGCTCGATCAGTGAGCATGTAGTTAGTTGTTTCTAATTTCTGAAAAGTCAGCAAGCCAGAACTCGGTCTAATCTCGGCTTGAATGTTTTTTCAATTTCCTTCTTAGAACGTAGCTAGAAATCGCATAGACAGTCAAATCCTAGTAGATGTAGTTTAGGTAGAGAAAATGTGAGACCAACAATTTAATTTGGTCTCATGGAGTAATAAGGGTAGTAGTAGAATAGGTTTATTTCTCCTTTTGTAAAAATTGATGAATCATGAGGTGAGAAGTTGAAATGCTTGAAGAAAAGAGTCTACATAGAAGATGATCGAGGTGGTTTGCGAGTTCTTGACACGCCCGAGGATGAACGTGTCGTCCCCAAGTGGAGCCAATGTTGATCATCTTAGCTCCTAGCTATTTTTTGAAAAAAAATAGGGGAGTCAAGTTTGTCTTTGAGTTTTCAAGTAATGGTTTCCTCCCGAAAAGGCATCATCCTTGAAGCCTTTCATGATTCCCTGCTCTTTTATCCCTTTCCCTCTGCTGTTATAGAGTCGGTAAGCCTCCCACTGATTACTAAAAATACATGCTCCAAAGGCCTTTATTTGCCCTTTGCATCCCTCGTAGAATGTCCCTTTTTCCCCCCTTTTTCCCCCCTCGTCAAAGTCCTCCTTTACCCTCAAAATCATACCCCAAAACCCTCTTTAATCTCCACATACATCCTTTGTTAGGACATTTTCCCCTTTTTTCCTCATGAAAGCGAAAGCACTAGTACCGCGGCGACCCTTAAGGCGCTAATCACATCCATCACATAGAGCGAGGTTTACGGTTTGGTGCCACTTTCCGCCATCGCACTTTCGACTTTGCGATTTGCGATCATCCCAATCGCATCCATCGCAAAATCGCATGTTCTATGGAACGCTCGGATCACCCATCGCAGATATTTGTGATGCGATCTATCGATCGCGCAAACCTTCCCGCCACCACGTCACCCTCCACCTCCGTCGGGTCCCACCGAGCACAATGCATTCGCGCATTTTCATAGCATTTTCATCCCGATTCCTTTGTATTTTTGGTTTTTAGCCAAATTTTCATGTTTCCCATTAAAGGTCATCCCTCCGCTCGATCTCCACCGATTGATCTTTTTCCCCCGGACCACGATCTAACTGTGCTGCGCCGCATTCAACCATCAAACCCTATTATTCATAATTCTTCATCGTTTCATTGCATTTTGTCTCTATCATTTCGTGAAAGACCACCATTCGATCACCGCCGCGCTATCATATTTTTTCGTCATCCGCTCCCACTAGCCTCTCATTGCATTGATCTTTCTCACACGAGTGTGGGTCATTAGAGGGTATAGAGGTGAGACGCCGCCATGAGCACACAGATCCTTATTACGACGGCGGGATTTCGCAGACGTAGCTATAAATGAAGCGGCAAAGAGTTCAATGCATGGAAAACTAAGTCAGCAGAGCGACTACATCGAGCGAGTGTTTTTCTCCATGAAAGGACGGGTGCCCACATCGTCTTTATTCTATGCCGTGCTCCCAGAGGATATTTTCGCCCGGACCACCGTCCAAAGCTACCGGAGCATTTGTTCCACGAGTATGGCGGACCATTCAGTCATTTAATTACCATTTTGTTCGTGCACCACAAGTACTACGTAGTACCGCGGCCGGTGTACATCGTAGTCGTATTAGAGTACTTAGAGGCATGAAGAAGACCACTCTTCCACCCAAAGAATGCTCGAGAATTGAATGCTCGGAATTTAAATAGAATGGGTTTCGGCCCTCTTTCTTTTTATAAGTTTTAATCATCGCATTTAGTTCTTCACCTACCACCCCTGCTCCTCTTTCAGCCCATAAAAACCGTGAAGAAACACATTGTAAGGGGCTCCATATTTTTTATCGGAAAAATTATGCGGTGAAAAATATTTTTTGTATACAATCTGTAAAACTCTTGTATGAAGGCTCGAGCCCATAGGGTTGCAGGTGAGGAGGAGTTCCATCTCATTAAAGAGGATTCCGGTCTTTGGTATTTCACGATCTGTAACTCTCTTTTATATGTTATTTAATATATCATTTCATCTCATCAATATTTCTGTATCATGTTTTGGAATGCGAGTGGCTCATCGATTTCGGTAAGGATTCATCCTAGTTGATGCCCATACTTAGATCATTCAAGCGCTTTAAATATGGATCATGCATGATTTTCCGTTTCACTACTCATCACGAACCGTGATTCTGCTATATTAGTTGCTTTGGGAGGATGGGTTTCAGCCCTCTTTCTTTTCATAAGTTTTAATATCGCATTTAGTTCTTCACCTACCGCCACTGCTCCTCTTTCGACTATAAAAACCGTGAAGAAACGCATTGTAAGGGGTTCCGATTTTTATCGGAAAATTATGCGGTGAAAAAGGCTTTTTTGTATGCAATCTGTAAAACTCTTGTATGAAGGCTCGGAGCCCATAGGGTTTCGGTGAGGAGGAGTTCCATATCGTTAAAGAGGATTACGTGTCTTTGGTATTTCACGATCTATAACTCTCTTTTATATGTTATTTAATATATCATTTCATCTCATCCATATTTCATGTATCATGTTTTTGGAATGCGAGTGGCTCATCGATTTCACGTAAGGATTCATCCTAGTTGATGCCCATACTTAGATCGGTCAAGCGCTTTAAATATGGCTCATGCATGATATTCTATTTCACTACTCATCCGAGCCCGTGATTCCGCTATATTAGTTTCTTTGGGAGGATGCTTTTAAAATGATTCGTTACACAAAAAAATTGTCACCGTCCCCGCAATTCCCCATCTCGAACAATTGGAGGGCTTATTCCGTGTCTCGTGAGCGGTGACATAACTTGAAAATAATTTCATGGAATTCCCCTAAACATATACTTTCATTGCCCCCTTTTTGCATTGGCGCGGGTAGCCGGTTCGAGTACTGCGCCAATGGGGGAAATCCTTCAAAGAGGGTGTGCCAATTGGCGCTCCGTCCCGCAGTCGCACTCGCACCGGCCATTTTAGGAATGTTTTTTAAAAATAAATGGCGGAAGTTTCATCCCTAACCGATCCGAAAACTAGTATCTAATTTGAGTTGGGAGGTTTGGCTCCCTGGATCTCCATGTAGAGGAAGTGGTTTGCCACCTCTCATGGAAGCTTCCTTGAGGATAGGGCCAATCCCATGATTATAGGGATCCCAACTTCCCTTCCTCCATCTATAAAAGCTTGCTCATCTCATTTGCAAGCTAGTCTCCAAGTTCCCAAGAGCCATCGTAGCCTTATGCCGCAAGAGCCTTGATTCATTCCCTTAAGGCCAAATCCAAGCAAGGAGATTATTGTCGAGACATCCGGAGAGAGAGGTTTGTCCCATCCCCGACGAGCTTCTTCGAGACGTGTTCCGCTAGCGACCCTCCCGAAGGAGAATCCGATGTCGAGCTATGGTTGTATTCTTCTTTGATTGATTAATGATAAGCGACTATTGGTTATGGTTCCACTCCCTGTTGTTGATGATGATAATGAGTTATGTCTTCTTTGATCGACATATAGTTGCATATACTTTGGATTTTACGCTTGCGTTTATTTTGTTTCTTGCATGTGCGGGTGTCCGATCATGGAGATCGTGAGGATTGTGACTCGCTAGAGCTAAGGAACGAGAGCGCTACTTTCTCTACAAGAGACAACGTTGGATTCCGGGTAAGCCTTCGTCGCTAGTTGGTTTATTTGCAATTAGGAACTCGCACTATAGCGTGAACGATTGTTGCTAGACTCGGTGCGGGCTAGTAGGGATCGCCTTTGTCCTGGGAGAGGGATTTACCTCCACAACGAGTGGCTCATCGATTTCTAGTAAGGATTCATCCTAGTTGATGCCCATACTTAGATCGGTCAAGCACTTTAAATATGGCTCATGCATGATATTGTGTTTCACTACTCATCTCGAACCATGATTCTACTATATTAGTTGCTTTGGGAGGATGCTTTTTAAAATGCTATTATCATGTATGGATTCTTAGATTGGTAAGCCCATGCATGGTGGTATTTTATATCCGGGTATCGACTCAATGTTAACTAATATCTTCTCATTTTTTTCTTTCACTACATACACCCTCCGATAATTTATGTCACGTGAGGTATTTACGAATCGGCTCGCTTTGCGATGATTGTCTCTCGAATTGTCCATTTGCTTTTTGTATTAGAGTTCTGCATCTTTCCTCTACGGTATCTCCTTTCCCTGTGTCAATTTATGATGGTTTGGTCCCATTCTAGATTAATTTTCCCCTCGTTTACGAGGAGATAGCATGAGAGCTGAAGGCGACAACTTCTTACATTACATTATATGCTCCTTGCTATGCTAAGATGTCCTAGGCACTTGTCTATCACAACTCTAAAGGCTGTCTCTAGGAGCGACAACAGGGTGGTAAATAAGGTCTTGTTGAAGAAAACCAAAGAGGCCACTAAGCTCGCAAAAAAGAAGACTTTGTTTAGAAGCATATGCAAAGTCCAAGGGAAATCGTCTGCTGACTAGTCATTGATAGTGGCAACATAGACAATCGATTTCCACCGAGGTGATAAAGAAGTTGAAGTTGAATACAAGGGAGCATCCAACTCCCTACAAGGTGTCCCTGGCTGCACAAAGGGCGCCAGTGAGTTGTAAAATAATAGTGTGAGATAGAGTCTGCAGATGGGCAAATACAAAGATAAGGTCTCGTGTGATGCAATGCCCATGGATGTGTGTCATATATTCTTTCGGGTAGAACTTGGCGGTTGATCGAGTATTAGTGCATGATGGCAAGAAGAACACTTACAAGTTCTTCAAAGATGAGGTACATCATACATTGATACCCATGGAAGAAGGAGAGCCATCCAGACGAGTGATTGATCCAAAGACCTTGTTGCTTTGAGCGGGAAGGAATATCTGCGAGCGAGATAGAAGAAGAAGAGGTAAGTTTTTCTTTAGTTTGCAAAACTAAGGCGGTTCTTACTTTCTACAAAGATTTACGATTTTTTCAATAGAAATCCAAGAGATGTTAGATGATTATTGTGACATTATTGTGGATGATTTACCCGATGAGCTTCCACCCTGTGAGAAAGGTCGGCCATCGGATATATTTTATCCCCTGGTTCAAATCTTCCAAATAAGGCAGACCTATAGAATGAATCCCAAGGAAAATGAGGAAATCGGGAGACAAGTACAGGAATTGGTGGACAAGGAGTTGATCGAGAGAAAGTTTGAGTCCATGTGCAGATGCAAGCGAGTATTGAGCCCAAAGAAAGATGGAGGCTGGAGGACGTGTATCGATTCCCAGAGCAATCAATAAGATCACAATCGGGTGCAGATTCCCTTTTCCCGGAGTTGAGGATTTAATGGATCTGTTTGAGTGGTGCTAAATATTTTTCAAAGATAGATTTAAAAAGTGGATACCATAAGATTAGAATAAGAGAGGGTGATGAGTGGAAAAAATGACTTTAAAACAAATGAAGGACTTTGTATGAATGGATGGTAATGCCTTTTGGGTTGTCAAATGCACCTAGCACTTTAATGAGACTTATGAATGAAGTATTGAAATAATTCATTGGGAAATTTGTGATAGTATATTTGGATGATATATTAGTTTTCATAAAACTAAAGAAGAACATTTAAGGCATCTTAATCATGTCTTGAAGAAGTCGCACCAGGGAGAAAGCTGTTGATAAATTTAAATAAATGCTCATTCATGAAAGAGGAGTTGGTGTATTTGGGTTTTTTTGTTTTTGCAGAAGGATTGAAGATGGACCCGGAAAAGGTTAAGGCAATTGTGGAGTGGCCTTCACCCAGGGAATGTTTTTGAGGTAAGGAGTTTCCATGGACTTGCTAGTTTTTACGGAAAGTTTATAAGAAACTTCAAGTAAGATCAATGCACCCATAATTGAGAAAATAAAGAAGAGAAAACAACCATTTTAAGTGGACTGCTGAAGCGAGAGAGAAACTTTAAAGTTTTGAAGCAAAAGATAACAGAGAAGCTTTCGTTTTGATCCCTGCTTTCGATTTTGCTAAACCATTTCAAGTAAAGTGTGACGCCGATGGAGAAGCCATTGGAGCTATGTTGAGTCGGGATGATAGGCCTATAGCCTATTACGGTGAAAAAGCTGAATGACACCGAAGAAAGTATTCCTCTTATGAGAAGTAATTCTATGCAATTTTTTCGGGCACTAAAAAAAGTGGAGACATTATTTGATGTCTAGGGAATTTGTATTGTATTCTCGACAATCATGCTTTGCGATATATTGTCACGACGACCCAAGTTGAAACATAAGCATGCCAAATGGGTTGAGTATCTCCAAGGTTTTAATTTTGTCTTGAAACATATAAGTGGCCAAGAAAATAAAGTAGTCGATGCTTTGAGTAGGAGGCACATGCTTGTTCAAGAAACTAATTTTGAAGCTGTAGGGTTTGATTTTCTCAAAGAATTGTATAAAACAGATACAGATTTTAAGGAAGCATTTGAGGCATGTTGTAACCTTGTTTTAACGGATAGAAGCCGGTGGTCGGATTATTTCTTGTAGGAGGACTTGTTATTCGGAAGGAACCAATCGTGTGTACCAAAATGTTCCATGAGAGAAAATTTGATCAAAGAGAAGCATAGTGGTGGACTTGCTTTGGACACTTTGGTACCGATAAGACTTATGAGCAGCTGAGTCACTTTCATTACCGGCCTAAGATGAGATTAGAAGTGGATAATATTGTGAAGAATTGCAAAAATGCTGTCAATATGCCAAAGGAAGGAACCAGAATGCGGGATTGTACACTCCCTTGCCTATTCCAAACGAGGCCTTGGGACATGGTCGAGTATGGATTTTGTTCTAGGATTGTCCAAGACTCGAGAGAGGGAATGATTTCATCTTTGTTGTGGTGGAAAGATTCTCCAAAATGGCACATTTTTATTCCATGCTATAAAACTAGTGATGCCACACATGTTGCTAACTTGTTTTTCAAAGAAGTTGTTAGATTGCATGGGTTGCCCAAGAGTATTGTTTCAGGACGAGAGACACCGAGATTTGTGGGTCATTTTTGGAGAACATTGTGGAAGAAACTTGGTACCAAATTGAGTTTCGGCTTAGCTTATCATCCCCTGGATCGATGGACAAAATGAGGTAGTGAACGAGTCCGGGAAATTTGTTGAGAAGTCTTGCAGGGAGAGCATCCCAAATAGTGGGATCATATTTTTTCCCCAGTGCGAATATGCATATAATGACTCACCAAACGAAGCACGGGGGTAGATTCCTTTCCATATTGTTTATAGAATGCACCCCAAAGGAATATCGGAGTTAAGAAATTTGGGAAAGGCGGAGCTAAGGAGCGTAGATGGTGAGGAATTTGCTTCGAGAGATCCGGAGCCATACATGAACAAGTGAAATAGCAACTACAAGGCAGCGAGCATCAAATACAAAAGAAGAGCATAATTGAGCGAGAAAAGAAGTTCATTTTGAAGTAGGAGATCTGTTTTTTGGCACACTTGAGAAAGGAGATATTCCTAAAGAAGCGATATAATAAAGTCGAAATTCAAAAATATTGGGCCATGCAAGATACTTAGAAAGTTTTCTGCAAATGCTCATGAGATTGAATTACCTCTCGATGTTGGAATATCTCCCATTTTTAATGTTGCGATTTGTACAAGTATGAAGATGATGGTGCGGAATAAATATCGGCAAACAAGGGACAGATTGAATGGAAAGAGCAGACTACCTCCGAGCACAACCATTGCAACCGGAGAAGATATTGGACAAAAAGAGTGTTCAAGAGGACCGGAGGGACGGGAGTACTTCCAGTACTTACTCAAATGGAAGGATAAGCCGGGAGGAAGATGCCACTTGGATGAGCTGAAGGAATGTTGCAGAAGATAGGCGGACCAATGGAAGAGCTCATGGATAGGAGCCCATGAAGAAAATTTCCCTCGGGAGTCCGATGCTGGAGCATTAGACACTAGCCGACAATTTAGGAGGTTTTGTCCACATGTTGTGGCTAGGAGGGTTCGAAATCATCTAAATTGTAACAGACTACGTGTCAATACCTCAACTGATCGTATCATTTAGAGTAGTTAGAGTTGTAGAAGTCGAATAGTTCGGTTAGCCCATCTCGTCATGTTTCGGTTAGTTGAATTATTGTAATTAGACTTTTGATTTTCTTAACGGTCCTCACGAGAGGAACCGAAGAGTCACATCGTAATGTATATAAATTGTATTCTTCGGATGCATTGAGGAGGAGGAAAAGAAGGAGAAGAGAGATTTCTGCAATAAAATCTATGTTCACAATTGCTTCTTGTTAAATAATTTCGAGTACACATTGGTCGGGGAATTGTCCCAGAATCCTTATTGTGAATAAATTGTTTAATTGTGAGGCGATTGAACTATGTGCACGTACAATTAGTAAATTGAACTATCGTATAGATTTTGCATATCTTTGTCTATCGTTTTCTCAAGATTTATTTGAACAAACCCTCGTTGAATTAATCCCACCCACAGGGCGAGGCACTGTGCGGAGAAACCGAGGATCGTGAATTTTGAAAAAAATAGTGGAATTCCCGTTTAAGAGAAAGATAAATTCGTTTACCATCGGAACACCGACCCTGAGTTAAGGAACCAAAAGGAATAGCGTAACCCAACCCTAACCGTGGGTTGGTCACTATTCCAAAACTGCGAGCGGATTTAGGAGGCCGGATTGCTCCATATCGCACCGCCTTTCGGTGATAAGCGGTATTTCCCGGTTGGGGAGTGATTCCACGAGCATTCGACATGTGGCGAGGTGGACCCATGGAAAACGACTCGTTGATGTGCGCCATCGCACGTTATCATTCAACCAAGGAAGCCGAGCGATATCATGGTACGCCGTTGATCCGGGAAGGAGCCATCGGACGGTGATCGTTTGATAAAGATGCGCGGAGGATAACCAGGTACGGTGACGAGAATTTGATTGGACCATCGATATATATGTGGGCCGGGGGGTAGAAGGTCTATTGCGATGTCATTTGGTTATAAAGTGTTGGACTATTAATATAAAATTCAAAGATATAAATTAAAACTCAAAGGTTGTAATAACGTCTGTTTATCAAATTCCACGAATTTGATAAATAGAATCCCGAGAAAAGAAAGAGGCCACGTGGAAGAGAAAGAAGCTAAGGCAAGGGAAAATGCTGACAGAGCGATTACAATAGAGCAAATTCTCCTCAGGGTGACTTTCGGCTTTGTTGCCATCAGTAAGCCTCCCCCACTCCTATAAATTGGAGGCTTGGGAATAGTGACAAAGTTTGGATGGTTTTCGAATGATTTCTCATTGGTATGAGTTTAGAGTGCTTGCATGATTCATTGAGAGTTGATAGCCCAAGCATTGTTATGCCAAGGAGTTGAGGAGAAGGAAAGAGAGAGATTGGATTTGAAGGATCGAGGGAGGCTTGGTCAAGCCAACATGGTTGTAATCCTCGTTCACTGATTTAATAATATAAAACTGCCTCTGTTAGGTCCACTTGGTTGTCTTGATGTTGTATTAGTTTACATATTTGCTTGAAGATACATGTGATAAGTATCTTAGATACATACTTGTTTATATTCAGTTATATGTTGGTCTTTGGATTGTTAAGTTTGATATATTGTGAGGATTACTCTTCTCTCTTGTTGGCATGCATGATATGATCTTGGGGCTAACAGGGCAGCTTTCCACTTGACTACATTGGGATCTCCAGCAAGACTGCACAAAAAATTGAGGTAACTCTTCTCTCTTCTACTTCGCCAATCAATAGTTAGCATGAATATATGTATGTTTTCTCTGTGATGGTTGCAGCTAATCTGACAGTGTATCTTGGGTCTCGGGAAGGCCCGAGAGAGATTTTACATCTGATACCACCCATGCAATTTAGCCTACATCACAACCCTTGTCTCTTCATGACCCAACCAAGATGCTAAAGCCATGAATTTCATTTCCCCCAATCTAGAATTGGGATCCCATAAATTCATATATGTCAAAATGAAGTTATGCATGTAGAATTCAGTTACATTTTCCTTGTCCTCCATAATAGTTTGCTGACAAAACTCAATAAACTTCCTATAGTCTTGAAAAGGAAGAGAACCATATTATGCTAGAGTCTTTATTTTGAACTATAGCCACTATTTTTTGAGAAAGAGAGTGTAATATTTTGAAAGTTTCTTGCATTATGTAATATCCCAAAATGGAGAATGCAGTAATAAAAAAACACAATATAAGAACTGCAAAAATGTAAACATATAATATAAATACACCATACAAGTGTACATAATATCTGATCCATTTTATTATATAGGAGGTGGAATGCAAGTACAAAAGTGCTCAAAATATGAGACACTCAAGCCAATGAGATGGCCTAGAATGAACCTAAAATTATCCCATGAGAGGGACTGCGTAGCTGTTGGACTATTGGAAGGAATACTGTGTTGTCCCTGCTGCAAATTTCTAGACTGCAACTGCCGAAAAAACATAGAAGTGTAGATTTGGCAATTTTGGAGTTTAGATGATGCCGAGATTTCATATCTGGGCTCTATGATGAATACCCAAGATAGCCCAGAAAGGATTTCCAGATCTAAAAATATTGGAAAATCACCCTCTTAGGGACTACAACATATAACTGTTGGGTATGAAAATATGAAGAATAAAATGAAGAATAGATGGCTACAATGATATATAATCAGATCAATGCTTGAAGGGTTGATCCCTTCACTAGATCCTCAAGCTATAAGTCCAAGATCTAGCTCCTCTTTCCTCCTCCTCTGAATGCAACTGTTGAATACACAACAACTAGAGAAAATTGCACTGTAAAGAAGGGAGGCTCAATAGCCTAATGTTATATGTTGCAATAAAGCTCAAAAATTATGGAAAAAGTATGATTAAGGTGAAGGAATGGTCCCCCACAGGATTTCCAACTAAAATACTAGAAACTTCCCTCCTCCAATAGATCTACAGGACTGGACTACGCAATCCCTTGGGGAATTGCTTGGCATGGAGGTATGAAATGTTGGCCTAAATGTCGGATATGAATATACAACTCCTAGAAGACTTATCTTGAAGCCCAAGGTGAAAGGATGAATCCTCCATTGGTTTCCTAGCTGAAATGCTAGAAACAACCTCCACCTCTCAATCCCTCAATGCTGAACTCATATTCCGGCACTGTACTAAATAGGAATGTCCCCCTCCCATATTCTGAGACTCCACACTTAAATACAAAGTTTTGGGTGTAGCTCAACCATGATAAACTGGGATAGTTATACATCTTCTCCTTGATTAAGTCAAGGGTCCTCTGTGCAGTGATAATTTTCTGCTCCAAATCAGCAAGGTGCTCTAATCCTTGGTTATGAAATTTCCCTAATGGCATGGTCTAAAAAATATCAATATGAGGTACTAAAATAATATGAGATGAAAATTTTTGCAAACATTAGATAAGCTAAATCTCAATAACATCTTGCACATCTACAAGAGCTCCACCAATTGGTGTAATGGCTTCTCCAATTGCTGGTAATGGTGATGGCTGCATCTCTTCTACTGTATCAGCGTTGTATCTTCCTCCTCCTCCTCATGCATCTCATGAATCATGCATGGGGCTCCCAATGTCAAGAGCTCAAGACCATCTTGTAAAGATGCAAGTGTTCCTCCTCCTGATGTAAGTACTTCTACAACAGATGCTCGTGGTAGAGGCTCCTCCTCCTGAGTGATAATGATGACATATTCCTTGGGTTCTTTATGTACTACCTCCTAAATGATGGGAAGTGTCTCTATGTGAGATGTCTTTGGTTTATTTCTACCAAAAATCTTCTTCATTCTTTGCATGAAATTTTCATAAGCAGTCACTTTGGCATGTGACAAATGACTGAACCACCAATATTTTGATTCACCCTCAAGGTGCAACGCTGTAATATCAACAACCTTTCTTTGTGATACTAGATATAGCTAAAATAATGTATCTAACTCTTCCCTCCAAGCCCTCAATTTTCTTGTGGAAGATCTATAAAATTTTGGCACAAAGAATCTATGCCTCTTTCTTCTATTGTTGTTGTGGGACCTCTTCTCTTCTTTGAGTTGTAGAAATTGTTGGAGAGATAGATTCTCCTTGATTGCTCTAGGTTTTGATTTGTACTTGGACAAATATTTACTTAGGGTCTCATACCCCAAGTCTCCATATTCACACAATTCACCTTCCTTCTCAAAGGAAATGGATCTAGTAGAATGATGTGGATTTCTTTGCTTCTCTGGTTGTTTCTTCTGTTGATAGGAAGTGCTTGGGCCTTCTTATTTCTGATCTCTTCTTGGATCCTCCTTCTGCCTTTATCTCTTCATTTGATTGACCTCTTTGGATATATATTGCATAGATATAAAAAGAAGAGTGACAAAACTTAAACCCTCTTTCATAGTAGATATCTACTATATGCTTCTTCTTTTGATGTTAAAGATGAAGTGCCCACAAGCTGAGCTAAAGATCATGCTCTGATACCACTTTAATATCCAAAAAGGGAGAATGCAGTAATATAAAAACAAAATATAAGAACTGCAACAATGTAAACATATAATCTAAATACACCATACAAATGTACATAATAGCTGAGCCATTTTATTATATAGGAGGTGGAATGAAAGTACACCAGTGCTCAAAATATGAGACACTCAATCCAAAGAGATTTCCTAGAATGACCTTGAAATGCTCCCACAAGAGGGACTGCGTAACTGTTGGACTATTGGAAGGAATACTGCATTGTCCCTACTGCAAATTTCGGGACTACAACTATCACAAAAATATAGAAGTGTATATTTGGCAGTTCTGGAGCTCAGATGATGCCAGGATTTCAAATCTGGGCTCTATGATGAATGCCCAAGATAACCCAGAAAGTATTTCCAGATCTGAAAATCTTGGAAAATCACCCTCTTAGGGCTTGCAACATATAACTATTGGGTATGTAGATCTGAAGCATGAACTGAATAATATATGGCTACAATGATATAAAATCATCTCAATTCTTGAAGGGTTGATCCCTTCATTATATCCTCAAGGTAGAAGCTTAAGATCTAGCTCCTCTTTCCTCCTCCATTGAATGCAGCTGCTGAATACACAATCGCTGGAGAAAATTGTGTTGTCAAGGAGGGAGACTCAATATCCTGATGCTATATGCTTCAATAAATCTCAAAAATTATGGAAACAATATGCTCAAGGTGAAGGAATGGTCCCCCATGGGATTTCCAGATGAAATATTGGAAACTTCCCTCCTCCAATAGATCTACAGGACTGGATTGTGCAATCCCTTGGGGAATTGCTGTGACATGGAGGTATGAAATGTTGGACTGAATGTCGGATATGAATATACAACTCCTGGAAGACTGATCTTGAATTCCAAGGTGAAAGTATAATTCCTCCACCAATTTCCTAGTTGAAATGCTGGAAACAACCTCCACCTCTCAAACCCTCAAGAAAGAATGTGTAATTCCTGATATTGAATGTGCATATGAGAGTGGTTGAATGTAGCACCAATGTCTGATGATGTATGGAAGCTCAAAGAAACCTTCCCAGAGCAGGCACTCAAATTCCCCCATGGGTAAGGGTGGGATTTCCGCTCGGAAACACCCGTGTGCTAAACAGCACCATGGACTTAGCTAAACAGCTGAAGCGTACATAGAAATGTCCAAAGACAAATCCTGATCTAAACATATTAGAAATAATAATCTAAAGACTCCTTATATTGTTTCCTTCATCTCCCTTGTATGCTTTGTGAGCCTTCCATAGCCCTGGCCCACCTCATAACTGCGTTGCACATGTGGCAACTATCCTCCATGAAGACTGCATTCTCTCTATGTTCTCCACCATCTCTGCATTTAATTCCCACTCTCTCCATCATGTGTGCATTAGATGCAAAACTTCCTCCACTATCTCATCATTAGTGCTCTATGATATTACTTTTAATGCACCATGATCTCCATGATCTATCATTAATGTGGCATGATCTCCACTCTTCCTTCATTTAAGAAGATGCTCCACTACTCCAAAATGTAGATATAACTCTAAATTATCCACATACACACATCAAAATTGGATTTTATTCATCTATGGGGTTTATGCGTCCCTCCACCCTCTTATTTACTTCATTAATTAGAAAAATTAAGAACTCTAATATTCCAATTAATTGGTGGAAAATTGGGAATATTACACATTATAGGGCTTCCATAGAGAGACTTTCCATGGTGACAAGTTGTGTTTCTTTTTCCTACAACCTATCTTTCATATTCGTGTTTTCTGCATGTAGATTCTGTTGAAATTTGAAACAAGAAACAATGATATTGTAATCTAGAAATAAAATCCAAAAAATGGTACCCAGAAATGGCTACCATATAAGGGTTTTGATTTAATTTTCCCTTAATTAAATTGGAAGAGAAATTGTAATTTCATCTCATAAAAATTTTATTAGTTAACTAAGTCAAAATGAATGAGTTAGCTTAGGAAATTCAAGTTGAGGATCTAAGAGGATGCATGTAGATTTATTCCATGATTTAAGGGGGTACAGTTGCAGTTATGAATGAGTTGCAATTATTTAACTCAAGAAATTGAGTTAAAATAAGTTTAACTAGTTCTAACTGAGTGATGAGCTAGATATAGGTCCATTGATTTAAATATTATTTAATTCACAATCAGTGATCAATTAGTTAACTATTAATTCACTATAAATATTTTTTTCATGTCATTTCAAAGGAAGGCCAAGTTGAGTTTGAGGCTAAAGGGAAGATAACTATCAGTTGTACAATTAGAAAATTGTACAAGTCATGCATGAGGTCATCGGGAAGGCCTTGAAGGATTGCACAATCATTATTTTGGATTTTGCTAATTAATAGGGGTTCAATTATCCCAAGAATGTGTAAGAAAGGCATGCGAGGAAGAGGCAAGAAAAAGGTAAAATAGTTGATCAATTTTTCTTAGATTGCAAGCCAGTTTCGAGCAAGATCGGAGTGAGACAGTCAGCAAAGTGTAGGAAGTTTCTCTAGTGTGAGAAAGAATTTTATTGTTTCATGATATTCACCATATGAAATATAGATATAGAGGGATTTTTAGTAGCTTCTTTCCCCAGATACATCTTGTGTTGTGTGACTTATTCTCTTTCTCTTACTTGTTATGTGATTGTGCGATCATGTTTTGTTTCCGAAAATTGTAGAAGGATTCAATATCTTGTTTTAGTACACCATAAGATCATATTTAATCCCATTGATATATTTTATACATGGTATCATAGTGCCATGAATCACAATAGAAGAGAAGAAAAAAGTTTTGTCTTAAGCATGTTTGAATTTGCAAATTTATTCTTTAGGATCCAGCAGCAAATCAAGATGTCTTTCAATGGCTTGAGACTCAAATATGCTCTTGAGGGAAATTTGAATTACATATATGGAAGGAAAATATGGAGGAATATTTGGAGGAAAATAGGTTGAAAGAATTCATAGATACTGATATTCCTAAGCCCACAACAACAGATGCTAAAAATCTTGATGCATGGAAGAAGAAGGTAGAAAAGGCGAGAGGGATCTTATTAGAGGGAGTTCGAGATAATATTGTCTTGAGTCTCCATTGGAAGGTGACTCCATATGCTATGTGGAAGGCCTTGACAGATCTGTTTTTGAATAACAAAGACCAAGGGAAGTTGGCATTGAAGGAAAAAATCAGAAATATCAAGATGGAGGAGGGCGACACAATCCAGAAATACTTGACAAAGTTCACTCAGTGTCGAGATGAGCTTGGAAGTGTTGGGGTGACTATTTATGATGATTATTTGGTGAGACTAACACTTCTAGGCCTTCCAAGAGCTGGCATGGTTACCAGGACTCTACAAATGGGAGGTAGAAGTTACCAGACTGGGAGTGTTTGTGGTCTAACTTGGTAATAGAAAATATAAGGTGGAGCACCAGAGACGGGTCCTTAGAAAATAAAAAGAAGGATATTTTGAATTGGTTTGAAAAGGAAATAAATCAAATGGAAAGAATTTCCAAGGTGAAGAGGGCAAGAGATACTTGTCCAAGATCAAGTGCTTTCACTATCACAAGCATAGGCACTATTCCCCGAATTTTCCACAAAAGAAGGAAATAAATAAGGATCTTGTAGTTGCAGTGGGTGAAGCACTAGCTTCACAGTTCAAGCTTGATTTTACTCTCATTCATGCATGGCCAAAATTTTAATGGGATGCATGTGGTATCTAGACAATGGTGCCTCGTTCCATATGACAGGGAATAGAGATCTCTTCAGTGACTTGGAGGAGAAGGACCTCCAACAAAACATATATTCTGGAGATGAAGGGAGGTATAGCGCAACGTACATAGGTAAAGTTACCTTTCAGAGGGAGTATGACTCCCCTCTTAGAGTGATGGATGTTTTGTATGTTCCATGACTAAGGAAGAATCTTGTCTCCATAGCGGTATTAGAAGATCGTGGTTATGATGTCATATTTAGAAAAGGAAAGGTGTTCCTTAGACACATCGCCATGGTACAGGTGAAACATATTGGCGTAAGATTCAAGAACCTGTATGCTCTCGAGGTCGAGGATGAATGCAAAGCTTTGAGGAGAAAAGTAGAGGTTAGTGACTTGGTGCTTGAGAGGGAGCCTCTCAACATGCAGCCTCAGGAGTAGTCTGAGAAGTTTGTGGAGCATCCACAATTGGAGAAGAAAAGAGGAGACTGAGTCAATCTGTCCAATCAAGTAGATACATCCAATATGGGAAATTTTGAGCCAGATGGGCAGAGGGACCACATGCAACCATACCTCCAACTGAGAGGTGGGGCGATGTGTAGATATAGTCCCAAGAGAAGAAATTTAGGCAGGATCTAATGAGATGGTGTGTCTCATATATCAAAACTAGCTAAGAGGATCCCATAGTACATAGTAGCAGGAAGGATAAGTTAGATTGATGCAGTCTTATTTCAAGAATACATAAATCATAGTGACAAATGTAAGATACTAGAGTGCAGATCGAAGATGGCAGCAATGCAGAGGGCACAGATGCAGATTCATCTGCAGCGTAGAGATTTCAGTATACAGTGTAGTAACTGGTAGCAATGAGAGACTCTGATGATAGATGCATCATACTGATTCAGTTTTTTGGAGGCTATTCAATTTCAGGAGTTGCAGGAGCAAACAAATATCGATAAGTGTTGCATGCAGAACATTCCAAAGGTACCAGATTGGGATAGATTGAATTCCTTTCTTGTTGAGAGGGAGTGTTTAAATTTGCAAAAAGAAACAGTGAAATTGGCATCAAGAAATGAAATCAAGAAAATGGCACCAAGATATGGCTAAATGGCTACCATATGAGGCTTTTGATTTAATTTTCCCTTAATTAAAATGGAAGAGAAATTATAATTTCATCTCATAACAACTTTTACTAGTTATCTATGTCAGATTGACTGAGCTAGCTTAGAAAATTAGATTTGAGGCTCTAAGAGGATGCATGTAGAGTGATTCCATGATTTAAGGAGGTCCAATTGCAGTTATGCATGAGTTGTACTTAGTTAACTCAAGAAATTGAGTTAAAATAAGTTCAACTAGTTCTAACTGAGTGATGAGCTAGAGATAGGTCTAATGAATTAAATCAAATTTAATTCACAATGAGTGATCAAAAATTTAACTAATAATTCACTATAAATATGTTTTTCATGTCAATTCTAAGGAATTTCCAGTTGAGTTTGAGGTTAAATGGAAGATAGCTATCAGTTGTAATGTTATAAAATTATACAGGTCATGCATCATGTCATCGGGAATGCCTTGAAGGATTGTGCAATCATTATTGGATATTTTCTAAATTAATAGGGGCTCAATTATCCCAATAATGCGTAAGCAAGCTAGTCCAAGAAGGAGAAAGAAAAATGTAATATTCCCAAATGGGAGATTCAAAAATACATGCACAGAAAAGAAAAAAAATTCAGAAATTTATGCTATAATAACTCATAACAGCCAATGGATCCATTAGTTTATTAATTATAGGACTTAAATCCAAAAGGATATCAGAAACAAATCATGATAGAGGAGCTAAACAAGTCTCCCACACCCAGAATAGCTCAAAAACACTGAAACCCCAAAACTACTTCAACACAGAAATACTGCTACAAGTGACAACATAGTCTAATGAAGGTTTATACTCAGAAATTATAAAGACAAATAGATCATATATTATATGAATCAATATTGCTCAAACTGAGATCTAGTCTCCTTTACACCATTCCAAGAGAACCCGAGAAGGGTTTCTAGAAATAAACCCAAATACAAATGGTGATCTACAGCCCAAGGACTGAAGAGTCACTGCAAAATGAAGCACATGAAGGTAGGAGGCTGAAATAATATATATCTGATGTAGATCTACTCAAAGGTATCCTCCAATGAAAGGTTGAACCCCTCAATCACAGGAAAACACTGTAAAAGAGCCACAAGATCCCTCACTGAAATTTCCCTCCAAAATAACGCAATTTCTAGACTGAAGTTATGCTGTAAGTGATGGGAATAGATTGGCCTGATGCCAAATATCTGAAATGTGCTCAAGAACCCTCCAAACTGATCTCCCAAGAGAAGGAATCCTTCCTCCTATGAAAAACTAGCTCAGAAAGTGGGTTTCTCAACCCTCCACTGCAACAACCCGCAACACAACACTATATTCTATAGAAAATGCATTGTAGCTGAAGACTAAAGCTTGGCCAGAATGTCGGATATGTGGAATGATAGATCAGGTCTCTCCCAAGAGGCATCTCAAGGAAAGAGATGGAATTCCTAAACAGGAAAACCTTGTGCTAAACAACACCAGCAATCTTAGCTAAATAGTTGAAGAGAGAAAAAGTCTAAACATACATATCAAAATATAATTCATAAGCTAACCTTATATGGCTGCCATCCTCTTCCTTATAAACAATGTGAGCCTTCTCACCTTGGATCACACTCATTAGGGTTTCCACCATCACACAATCAATCTCCCTCTAAAACTGTGATGTCCCATCATTAATGCCACTCCTCCATAACATCATTGTTTGATTTGGTCAAAGTTGACCTCTTCAACCTGCTCCAGCCCCTTTTCACACCTAAGGGTCTTCAATCCAGCTTTTATATAACTATCTAAGCTAATCCACATTCATACTGGCTGTCTCAATTGATGGTTCACTACCTCCATTTCATCTATGTTGACTTGGTCAAACTTCACTTTGTCTTCATGAATTAGCCCTTGTTCACACATGAGAGTATTTTATCCAGCTATGAATATGATCCATTTTCACATTAATAGGGATTTTATTGCTGCTAAAAATATTTATGGGCCTCCTTACCCATTTATTCATCTAACTATAGGTTAAGAGAAAAATTAATATTCCAATTAGGAGCATGCTAATTTAGGAATATTACAGTCCTCCCCTCCCAAATGTTGCTTGTCCTCAAGAAACTAAAAAAATAGAACTAAAGAGCCTCCTCTCCTCCTCCTGTAGCATCCTCATATGATAAATTCCTCCAAGGAACAAGATGTTGTCTCATCAATATATCTCCAAGTTGCCCCTCCCAAGTATGCAAGTTAGCTTTTGGTGACCATCCCAAATAGCTATCATCATGTAGAAGTAAAACACCCATGGAGGAAACAATGTGTTATTTAGAGGCCTTCTTGAGGCATGAGATCTGATATATGTTGTGTTCTATCATCCCCATGTGAATCTCACATCCCCAAGCTATCATCAATACAAAATGAGCCACCCTCCAAAATGGTAACTCATGAAAAATCTCCTCCACCTTTGGCTCCTGCAATGTAGGTAGACTACATAATTGAAAATGGTAGACAAAATAGCCTACCCCACGCTATCTCTCTCTCCACTTATAATAAGTGTAGAGTAGTTGTTGATCTTGGGTTGTAATAATTTTTCCCTCAAGTGGAAAGAAGAGGATTGGATCTTCAAAGCTCCACTCTCTAGTGTCATGAATCATGCTGGCCCAAACCATCCCATACCAAATGAATGGCACATCATTACCATATGGCATCCATATTAGAAAAATGTTGGATTTTATGTGTAATTTTGGGTGATACCAATGGTTTCTCAAGTGGATACAGTGCAGTCTTTCCAACTGCTGTTTTAGAACATCAGGTGGCAATTTGTCCTCCAACAAGTTACTAGCTGTGCATGTTTGCTCATCTACTATGAGGTAGTAAATGGCATTATATATCAGCTGAACATAATAAGAATAGCACCATACTTTCCCAAAGCCATGCAAAGGAAATTTGTCTCCATCACAAATGTTGGTCCTAGAATGACCATGGAATCCAAAGATAAACTTGCCCTCTTATGGAGCAATGCACTGTACATAGAGGGTGAGAAGATGCAAATACATACTTTATGAAATGATCAATGAGTACAAAAATACATTTCTTAACATGCATAGTGAGTAGGCTGAAAGTGAGGTCCATGGATGATTCCTCCCATGAGAATCTCCTCATAAAAGCCTGCAAAATGAAGGGATGCATACTCCCCTTGGAACACTCAATCCATAGAAACAGACTCCCAAGTGACAGCATTGTTGGCCTTGATGATAAGGCTCTTATCACTCCATGACTCCTTTCTTTGACATGCCATATGCCAAATTCATCCACCATCATGCTGCTATGCGGAGAGATCTCCTTCCTATGTGGAAGCACCTCCTTATCCTCCAATGTTGAAGGGTAGCCTCTTTGCACTTTGATTGTGCCATCCCTTTCTCCGGAAATATCATGCCAAGTATGGGAAAAATTCTGCCCGTACTCTCCCAAGAGTAGCCAAAGAAACTATAACTCTTGCTTCCCCCTCACAACTCCATCATACAAATCATGAGGTGAAGATATGATGATTGACATGAAGAATGTCATATCAACACAATGCACCCAAACTCCTTGCTGCCATATGATGCAAGTGTCCTGCCAAGTTTCCTCCACCAACATACCCTTTGAAGAAGGATATTCACATGATGGCCAAACTCTTTCAAGAGTAGCCAACACAGCCATGCCTCCTGCTGCCCTATGTCATAGATATGCAAGTGGCTCACCAACCTCTTGCTCACCATCCACACCCATTCATACAAATGTGGGTGTCTCCTACCACGCTCCATCTTGGTATTCCTCCAATAGAGAACACCATCTTCCCATATCATATTTCTACCTTTGCATTTCATGGGATGTTGAAATGCAATCTCTTGGAGATCTCCCAGTGAAGACTCCTCACCAATGACCATATTGAATCCATAAGGATCCAAGTATGCTGAAGGCAAAATCTCCTCATAGAGTTGTGCAATGCTCATAAAGAAAGATCCACCACAATGTTGAAAGATAAGAGGACTCTCGTCAATCATCTACTCATTCAATGTCACACAAGTGTAATGGCCATCAGAATGCTCTAATAATAATTTCCCCCCAACTCATCACTGCTTCTCAATGATAGCGGTGTGGATCTCCACAATGGTGTATTTGTTGTCTCATGCTCAAGCTCAATGCTGAACATATAGATCTGCATTGGATTGTTTAGGACAAAGCTCATCCTATCCTCCAAAAATCCACACCCCAACCCCAAGTGTTGTGTGCAGCTAAACAATGACACACTAGGATGATTTTTTATCTCCTCCTTGAAAAAATCAAGGCTGCATAGTGTAGTGAATGTCTGCTGCTCCAAATCAGTAATATGCTTTGACCCTTGTTCATGTAATGGCATATTTCCACAACCCTCCATAAGATTTTCTGAAATAATAGAAAGTGGAAACTTATGCATACCTTGGTGAAGCTTGGGAACATCTTGTATGGCTACAAGGGTTCCTTCCCCCAATGTGTTGTCTCCCCCAACTGCTAATGATGATGGCTGCTCCTCCATAGTTCTATCAGCGCTGGTACAAGTCTCCTCAAGTGGTGGTGAAGGCTTCTCCTCCTCTAATTTCTTCTCTTCAAATATTTTGATCACCCTTTGAGTAAAATCTGCAAAAGCAGTCACTCTTGCATGACTCAAATGGCTGAACCACCAAATGTTTTCTTTACCCTCAAGGTGCAGCGCTACAATATCAATAGCCTCTCTTTCTACCACTGGATGTAGTAGGAAGAATGCATCTAGCTTCATTACCAAAACCCTTGTTGTACATGTGGATGACCCATCAAAAGTAGGCAATAGAAATATATTTCCCTTCATTTTCATATTGCTGCAAGGTCTCCTTTCTTCTTCAAGTTGAATGAATTGTGGAAGAGTTAGAATCTCCTTGAAAGCTCTAGGTTGTGACTTATATTCTGCCAAGTATCCACTTATGATCTCATGTTCTAGGTTCCCTCCATCTCCGTGCTTCTTTTCTTCTCCCTCAAAAGGAAAAAGCATAGTGTATTACCTTAGAGCTCTCTACAACACTGGTTCTTTCTTCTGATAATAGGAAGTACATGGACCTTCCTGTTCTTGAAACCCTCTAGACGTCTCATTGTACCTTTCTTCTTTCATATTCTTAAACTCCTTAGAGAGGTTCCTCATAGATCTAAAAAGTGATGAGACAAATCTCATTCCCTCCACCATTTTAGATCTCTTCTCCTTCTCTTATTCTTCTTATAGAATATTGGCTGAAAACTCACAGGTTGAACCAAGATTATGCTCTAATACCACTGTAATATTCCCAAATGGGAGATTCAGCAATACATGCACAAAAAACGAATTTTTTCATAAATTTATGCTATAATAACTCATAACATCCCATGGATCCATTATTTTATTCATTATAGGACCCAAATCCAAAAGGAAATCAGAAAAAAATCACGATAGAGGATTTAAACAAGTCTCCCACACCCAAAATAGCTCAAAAATACTGAAACCCCAAAACTACTGCAACACACAAATAATACTACAAGTGACAGCACAGTCTAATGAAGGTTTATACTAAAAAATTATAGAGACAAATATATCGTATATTATGTTAATCAATATTGCTCAAAAACTGAGATCTAGTCTTCTTTACACCATTCCAAGAGAACTCGGGAAGGGTTTCTGGAAATACAGCCAAATACAAATGGTGATCTACAGCCCAAGGATTGAAGATTCACCACAAACTGAAGCACATGAAGGTAGGAGGATGAAATAATACATATCTGATGTAGATATACTCAAAGGTCTCCTCCAATGAAAGGTTGAACCGCTCAATCACAGGAAAACACTCTAAAAGAGCCACAAGATCCCTCACTGAAACTGCCCTCCAAAATAATGCAATTTCCAGACTTAAATTACATTGTAAGTGATGGGAATAGATTGGAATGATGCCAAATATCTAAAATTTTCTCAAGAACCCTCCAAACTGATCTCCCAAGAGAAGGAATCCTTCCTCCTATGGAAAACTAGCTCAGAAAGTGGGTTTCTCAACCCTCCACTGCAACACAACACAATATTCTACAGAAACTGAAATGTAGCTGAAGACTGAAGCTTGGCTAGAATGTCGGATATGTGGAATGATAGATCAAGACTCTCCCAAGAGGCCTCTCAAGGAAAGAGATGGAATTCCTAAACAGGAAAACCTTGTGCTAAACAACACCAACAATATTAGCTAAACAGCTGAAGAGAGCAAAAGTCTAAACAAACATATCAAAATATTATTCATAAGCTAACCTCATATGGCTACCATCCTCTTCCTTATAAACAATGTTAGCCTTCTCACCTTTGGTCACACTCATTAGGGTCTCCACCATCACACAATCAATCTCCCTCCAAAACTGCATTGTCCCATCATTAATGCCACTCCTCCATAACAACGTTGTTTGATTTGGTCAAAGTTGACCTTTTCAACCTGCTCCAACCCCTTTTCACACCTAAGGGTATTCAATCTAGCTTTTATATAACCATCTAAGCTAATCCACATTCATACTGGCTATCTCAATTGATGGTTCACTCCCTCCATTCCATCTCTATTGACTTGGTCAAACTTCACCTTGTCTTCATGCATTAGCCCTTGTTCACACATGAGGGTGTTTTATCTAGCTATGAATATGATCCATTTTCACATTAATATGGATTTTATTGTTGCTAAAAATATTTATGGGCCTCCTTACCCATTTATTCATCTAACTATAGGTTAAGATAAAAATTAATATTCCAATTAGTTGCATGCTAATTTAGGAATATTACAAAAAAGTTTAAATACTTGATCGATTTTGCTTAGATTACAAGCCAGTTTCAAGAAGGATCGGAGTGAGACTGTAATATTTCCAATTAGCCCAAGATAATGGGAATATACAATTTTGTTTCAATTTTATGTTTCGTGAATAAAATTGTAAAGGAGGATCAATAAAACTCCTAATCAGTAAAATAAATCAATGCCACATGTGAACATAGCTAAATCTGGGCTATTTACATAAGCACACTTAGGTGTGAAAGAGACTAGATCACTTGACCAAGTCAACCAGGACCAAATCAACAACGTTGTCTAGATACAGTGAATCTCCTAGATGCACATCGCAATTTTATTTGGAGGCTACACATGTGAATGGAGCTACATCATCAAGATGGTTTAGGGTTTGGCAGGGCTTTCATCTTATAAAAGGAAGAGGAGGACATATATGTCTACTTAGACATATATCATTTTCTTGTTTTTTAGCTGAGAATAGTGTTGTTTAGCACTAGGGTGTTCCTGATCGGAAATCCCGCCTCTTCCATTGAGAATCTCTTTGAGGAGTCTTGTTGATCTTGTCCACTATTAGGTATTTGGCCAAGCTCATCTTCCAACTACAACATAGCTCTTGTTGAGGGTTTGGTTGTCCTTGTAATTTGCAGCAAGTGGAGGCTAGATCTACTCAGATCTAGGCCAATTTAGTGCCTCTTTTTAGTGGGAAAGCCTTCTCTCCCCTTGAAAAGAGAGTATTAGACCTTTGGAGCTACATTTTCAAATCTTGGCATCAGGCCAAACCAGTGCTAGAGCCTACAGCATATTTTACCTTCCATGACTGCGTTATTTGCAAGTGTACAGTTGCAGGGTGTTTTGACACACATTTGGGGGAGAGTTCTCTGGTGTTGGGGTTATTCCCTTCACTATGGTGATCCACGGATTATACTTCTGATCCATGTTATTTTCAGAAATAATATTCTTCTATTGTATTCATCTTCAAAAATTTCTGAATACTACTGCAGATCTGCAATTTTAGATCTCAAATCTACTCTTTGTGTCTCATGTTTTGCTCAAAACCCCAAGGGGAATTTGTAAAGGAGCTCTTCTAGTGTACAGATCTGATATGGATCTAATATTTTGTACACATATATGCTCCAGATCTATAGTGTAATATACAGCTGCTGTAGCTCTTAAAAATAACACTGTCAATCTATTTTTTAGTCAATACATGTGTTGCAGCCCCTCTTTTTGAGGAATTTCTTCTATTCTTATCTTCTACATTCTATCATACATTGTATGGGCCTCAATATGGATCTTATTTATTGCTGTATATATGAATTCTGAGCCTTATTATAGGTCTCCTATTGTTTCTCAGAAAAACTGCGTTATTTTCCTACAGTATTGTTGCATATTGTTGCAGCCCCATTCTTGGGTGTTTCCCAACCATACGAGGTGTAGGAGGTATGTTTACCTCACCTAGTTTGATTTGTTTTTGCTCTCGTCTTGGAATTATATGCTCTATCTCCATATCTAAGGGATCCAAGAGCTTCAAACTCATTTCAGTGCACATACTTCTGAAAAATGTGTTATTCTAGCAAATATTGTTGAATCTTCCCTTTTGGGGATATTGCAGAGACAGCCAGCAGAGTGTAGGAAGTTTCTCTAGTGTGAGAAAGCACTATATTTTTTCATGATCTTGGCCATATGAAATATAGAGATAGAGGGTTTTTGAGCAGTTTATTTCCCCAAATACATCTTGTGTTTTGCGATTTATTGTCTCTTTCTCTTACTTGTTATGTGACTGTGTGATCATGTTTTGTTTCCGTAAATTGTATAAGGATTCAATATCTTGTTTTAGTACATCATAAGATCAGATTGAATCCTATTGGTATATTTTATACAAATTATCCTTGATTACATACTCCTTAAGTCTAAAATTATCTAAAAAATTTTCCATTTCAATGACTTTTTCCTCCATAATCCCCACATATTCAACATTCTTGGATTTAGCAATTTGCATACACCTTTAGGTTCTGCCTCTCTCTATTTTTCGCTCATAGAGGAGTGGGATAGTGAATTTTTCAGGGATAATCCATCCTCCATCCATGAATTTATAGTGGGACCCTAAGATAGGTCGTGGATCAGGACCTTGGAGCTCTTAGAAGTCATTTTCAAATGTTTTTGGGGTGGCTACTTCTTCCTGTAGCTCCTTTTTCTGCTCTTGTAACTTCCCTTGTTCCTCCTTTAGCATACTCTTCCTCTCATGTAGAAAAATCTGTGTCTCTTGTAGCAAACCCTGCCCCTCCTATAGTTACCCTTTTTCTATGTATTCAATGGAAGCTTATTTCTTTGTTTTTTTAAAGGTAGCTGACCTGGTGGTGGGCTTACCCACAAATGCTACATGTGACTTGGTTTTGGTTTTAGGAGTAGTGGCTTCTTCAATATTTCCCTCACTGCGTCCTACTTCTTCCCTCGTACTTGGTGATTCATCTGTTATAAAATTATATATTATAGAGCAATGCAACACAAAAGACATGCGGAAAACACAAGCACAGAAAACACATAAAACTAGAGAGACACAAATATATGTGTTTCACCCAGTTTGGGCCACGTCCACCCCGAACAGCCAACCCTTCCTTTCTATTATCCGGAAAAATGAAGAGACACAACCTACATCAAATCCACTGTAATATCCTCTGTTCTCTCTCACAGTCTCCCTATCTCTTTCTCGCTCTGAGAATACACCTACAATACATAGCCGCAATACAATACCCTCATACAAAAGAGGGGTTGCCTTCTAGGGAAAAAAACCCTAAAATAAACATAACTTCTACCGTCATATCATACGCCTAATGAACGACCCAGATTGACTAGAAATTACTATACTTTTACAAGGAAATTTTGCATCTATTTTTAGCTTCAGGGGGCGCTGCCCCCAAAACCCCCCGCTAGGGGGTGCCTCCATAAAGTTGTAGCCGCCCCCCTAGACCCCCTAGGCAGCATTTAATTATGGGTGGCGTTGCCACCCCATTAAGGTATAGGGGTCGAACGCTGTGATACAAAATAAACAACATAATCAGGCTCCACACCCAACATCATCAATATTCAGAGGGATCCTTGTGGGAGTTTTTGGTTTCCCTTGTTTAATTCTGGTGCTCTTCCTGGTCTTGAAATACAGGGGAATTTTTCTCGATTGTTTCCTTTATGGCTTGATAGGTGTGCCCAATTTTGCTAAGGTTGCATCTACCTCACTACCATTCTTATCCTCAACAATATTCTCTTTCAAAATGAAGAAATGTTTCCTAGTTGTGACACTCACTACCTTGTCTTCTTTGCTACATCGAATCCCTAGAGGTAAGGTGGTCATTATGCTAATGGTTTCAAGGTTGAGAGAGATGGAAAATCCTATGACAACAGCAGTGGCACTATCTTCTCCTTCAGAATGCAATTCCATGGAAAATTCATGAGTGAGGTCATCATCATGCCCCTTCAATAACTTAAATAAACCCAAACATTAGTGTATTTTGAAGTTGTTCACTACAAGAGGGTGTTGATGAATCCTTTTGATGTTTGAGGGTTCCTTTATGTTAAATCCTCCCCCCATCTCTTCTATTGTCCCTCCTTGGTGCTACTTAGGTGAGGGAAAAGTTTTTTTTTACAACAATATTTGTGGTGAAATAGTGTTCAATTCCCTGGTAGTAATGAGCGAGAATGATACTAGGATTCCTATCAAACTAATTATTTTGTTTGCTTCTAACCACAACAATATTCAGAAATACCTCCTACTTATTAATTAACCAATACATGCTACCAATTTCAAGCATACTTTTCATGCAATTGGATGTAAGAACAAGGAAGGGGGATGTCACTTACTTTTTTTAAACAAATTTGGGTGTGTATGGTGGTTTTGAGACAATTTCGAGCCACTGTGGCTCCCTTTTCACCCTTTACTTTCTCATGTAGTTGATTCTCATCCCTCCTGTAGCACTTGCAGACTTTCCTGTAGCTTCCTCCTATATCACTTACAGACATGATTCAGTTTTCCTCGATGGCACCCTATGTGGTTCGATACAATAGCTTTTCATCTCTCTAACTATTTTTCGAATGAGTATTCGTGGAAAAGAAGTCGAGCCTAATACATTATATTCCATTTTGAGATGAAAGACTGGAGCGCTTTGGTGACATGGCATCTACATAATTTTCCTCTTTTGGACTGTTGTCCCCACATTTTTCATTTCTCCTTTCGTCGTGATTATCAACCCACTCTTTGTGACAGCAACTCACTTTGATATGACATCTCCACATTCCATGAGTGACTAACACCAAATTAAGTTTACTATCCGAGGGTGGCCAAGTTCATTAGTCACATCCAACTTATTAAAACCCCTTGCTAGACCATTACACATTTTATTCATTTTATAAATAGGGAAGAGGTGAGGGTTTTCATACCTGAGCCTACCTGTGGATCAGATTGTTAGAGATGGCTGCATGCTGGAGTTGAGCCACATAATATCATCATCTCAAATGTATTTTACTCTTTTTCTTGTTCCTTTTGCATGTCTTCAACACTTGATTATACCTTGACTGATTATTTTACTATGTGTGTGCTGGTATCTCTCTAATGTATAGGTTTTTTCTACTAGTGGAATGTTTTCCAGAGGGTGATGTGTCCCTCCCTGGTTGCAAACATTATGCCCTCATGCTTCATGTTGGTGGGAAAAAAAAAAATTCATAGATTTATTTGTGAATGCATAGGTTGCTACAGGAAGAGTTTCTTCCTATATGAGTCATTTAATCCTTCCTTCTAGCATTCATTTTGCATGATGTTGTTGAGGGAAACGATGACAAGCCATGTGGACAAGGTTGGATTCATGAGGAATTAATGTAGAGAGTGGAGAAATAGAGAATAGTATCTTCTCTATTTTTTTTTTTTCTCGTAGGCTACCTCAGAGATGTTTTCAACCTTGGAGTTGGCCTTAGATGCCTCATAGAGGTTTTCATCCAGGCCTTCTTATTATTTTTTATTTTTTCTAAATTGTTAGGAATGATGTGGATTGGAAGCTATGAAACTCCCAATAACATTTAATTCTCTATTTACTGAACTAAAAAATTATTCCTTCGATAGAGGTGTTATGTATAGCTTCATCCTATAACAATTTACAAGTACGGGAATCCCTTCCTCATCAATGGTTCTGATCTAGACACATCCATTTTCATGACACTTTTCCATTAGATATGGACCCAACTATCTTGTCATTAGCTTTCCTTTGAAATATTTGAACCTAGAATCATATATGAGGGCCCAATTTCCTTCTTGAAAACTCTTTTCCCTTATATGATTTTGATGCCAGACCTTTCTCTCCAATTGTATTACTTCAGTGTGTAGGAGAGCTTGCATCCTAAACTGATATAAGCCATTAATTTGGAGCAACCTTTCTTGTTGTGTTGTAAAAAATTCTAAGTCCAACTAAGATTCCATTCTCAAAGTGTTATATTCAAACTCAATATAAAGCAAAGCCTTCTTCCCATAAGGAAAATCCTATGGAGTGAACCCAGTGGTGGTTTTCCAAGTGATGTTATAGGCTCAAGTGGACTCCACTATTTTGTCTACCCAATATTTCCTGATGCTGTTAACAACCTTGGTGAGGATGCTCTCTAATGATCTATTTGTGACCTCTAATTTCCCATTTTCTTGAGGGTGATAAGAAATGGATGCCTTATGTTTGATATTGTGTTGCCTCATGAGATCCTCAATCATATTTGATGTGAATCGTGCTCCTTGATATGTGACTACCTCCCTGGGATACCCAAGTTCATAGAAGATGTTTTATCTTAAAAACTTAGCCACTTTATGCTTAGTTTCTTCTTTGACAGTCTTTGTCTCTGCCCACTTTGTCAAGTAATCAATGCACACAATGATGTATCTCTTTTGTCCTTATGGTGGATCAATGGGCCCATTGAAATCCATGCCCCACTTATCAAATGGATCTAGGGCCACTTGAGGTTGTAGAGGCATCTCATGCCTGGGTGTGGGTTTTCCCATCCTTTGGAACTGATCACATATGGTGATGTGTCTCCTTGCATATTGATGTAAAGTGGGCCAATAATAACTAGCTTCTAAGACTTTAAAGTTTGTCCTCTTAGTAGAAAAATGACCCGCACAAGGTCCATAATGACATGCTGAGAGGATGTAAAAGAATTGAGTCTTCCCTTACACATCTCCTCAAGATCTGATCTGGTCCCAATCTGAAAATATTTCCCCCAATATAATTGAAAGGATCACTTTCCTTACAATATTACTTTTCTCTCTGGATGATATATTAGTATGGAAACTCCCAACAACTAAATAGTTGGTTATGTAAGAAAATCAAGGAGAAAGCACCGAGATGTAAAATAGGTGTTCATCTGGAATTTTACCATCCACCATATCCTCATTACTTGTAGGTATGGTTAGTCTGGACAATAAATGTTGGCTTGATGGGTCCTAACCCAGGTTTGGATGTTAAGGTTTCCCAAAAAACCCCTATACTACTGGCCCTTTCGGCAGTGACCTACTTACGCAGGCCAAGGTCTCACCTGAAGTAGTATGGGAAGGTGCTGGAACCAGGTTTCCGCACCCTGAGAGAGAGTAGCTAGCTTGAAGCAGATCTATGTTACAACTTACTAGGTTCACACAGAATGAGTCTATTTGCAGCTCTTTTAACATTGTAATCAACATATAACAATAACAAAGCTATCATATCTAATGAGTATAGTCGCATCCACGTGCGTATTACCAAATACCATCACAGATTACTACAATCGCAGCCAATATCAGATCACATATATACTTATGCTAATTTTAGAACACGGATACATTCGCAACTTAAATAAACATCACATATGTGCTTCAGTAGTACATGTTAGCCATCAGTAAATTTTTGTCACGGCAAATGATGGCTAAAACAGGTCTTGAGCCTTCAAGAGATTATTTTCATAGAAAATTACTCATTCTTGAAGCCTTCTGGTGTTTTCTAACTCAAAGAGTAATCTTCACTACATTTTCCCTTCAAAAAATCCTCAAGAAGACCTGTTGTATAAAGGATATTGTTTTCAGCCATTTTCTCCATATTTTCACCTTCATAATTTCCCCCAAAATCCCCCCATATCACTCATTTTTCCCCTTTATATATCCCTCATTTTCCTCTCATTTATCCTCCATTCCCTTAAAAAAAACCCATTTTTACCCTCCATTTCATAAAAAATCCCTTTTAAACCTATTAAAATCTCTTTTTTATGGTTTAAAACATCCCTTTTTTCCTATCGGAACCCCCTAAAAAAGGCTCAAAACCCTCCTTTTGGCCTATTTCCGAACCTTTTTTTATTTATAGGTTTTAAGCCCCTTCCCTTTTCCTCCAAGTAACCCCGCCTTATGACCAAAGCCCTAAGCCTATTTACCTTTATATATTGGCCCCTTATCTCTCCGCTCCTGGTCCCATTTCTTCCACGAGACCCTACCACTCTCCGCCCTTTAAGCCCCTTTCCATTTTTATTTTCAATATTTCCACCCTTTCATATTTCTCCCCCTCCAAAATCAATCTCAACCATCGGATCCATCGATCCAATGGTGATATTTACATCTTCCCGACCATCAAAAATTTATTCACTCGCCCCGCTAACATTTCCCTGCTATCGATCTTTGAAATCCGACAGTTCTCGTTAAGCCTCCCATTCCAAACCCCGCCAATAAACACATCTGCTACACAAAAAAGTTGTACATGTCATCACTGGCCCACCTTCCACCATGAAAAACATCTCCCAATCGCTGCTCGACACCTTTCCTCCACCTCCCTATCCACCGATCAACTTCACTTCTTCGCGCTCCCTCTCCACCATAGATCTGCATCCCCACAGATCGGAAGGCTGATGCACTCCAACCACCAAAATATCCCCGACGCGCAGCTTGGACGTGAAATCGGTGGTATTGGGAGGACATGTGTCGCCCAACGGATGATATCGCGTTCGTTCAGGCGTAAACCACAAACCATTCATTTCGTGCCAAAACAATTCGTGGTTTTCCCAAAACCACTTTCCTCTATTTCGCGCCAAAACTCAATTTTAAACCCTGTTTTCATAGGTTTTTCCACAAAACCTCCTCTTGCATGCATTTTCCTCCTCTTCACTGCTCCTTTCGCCCTCCGCTGAGCCTCCAATGCAGTTTATCCAATGCCACAGGATTTTATAACATTTTTGTTTGTTTTATACAGGATTTGATGGTAGTTTTAAGGGCGAAAACCCTCTCCACCGTCCATAAAGGGACAGAGCCGAAGTTCACCACCTCTGAAGCCAAAATAACACAGAAAAAGAGTTATTAGTGTGTAAATTCTGGGTTTTTAATTAAATGTTTCATAAACATTGGTTGATCAGATCAAACCCTCAGCGAGCAAAAAAGGAAAAGATCAGTGAAGACATAGATTAAAGATAAAGGATTACGCATAAATTAGAAGATAAGACTTAATCAGGAGGATTAAGGACAAATGCACAGTTTAAAGGATAGTGCAGTCAGCAAAAAGGACAAAAAGCCCGAAGATGATCAGAAGAAGCCTTAAAGCACAAATTAAAGATTAATATCAGTGATTAAAGAGTTAAAGAGACAGATCAATCAAGAAATCCTCCAAATTCCACATAAGTGAGGCATTTAACCCTCAAAATTCCACCTACAATCCTATTTTACCTCAAAATCACACATATTAAATGCACAGTCAGAGATATTTGGCCTCAAAAAGTAACTGATAGCCATCCTGCTGACAAACCCTCTTTAAACTATCAGAATAGTTATTAAGCAGGCATGGGGCTACAAAACCTAAAAAATGATAGTTTACTTGTGTTAGAGGTCAAACAGGGTACTTCAGACCCAGTTATCTTCAAAGAAACACTTCGAAGTTATTACCATACCTACCAGATATGCATCAAAACAAGAAAAACTACCAAAGTGGTAAAAATAGTTAATGCTATGACTATTAAGTAGAATGGGCATTTGAATACTTCTCCCACTCTGTCTTAATTGATATTTACTACCAGTTCTACAACACTCTTCCTCTTGACACCTATATGTATTCATAGAAAATTCATTGTAAAGGGTTGGGAAATTGTTGATAGTTTGAACTGTTATTGAGTAAATTTTTTTGAGTAGTTGTAATATAGTAGGCCGAGAAGAGAAGTATCAAACTATAAAAGCTATTGGACTCAAAGTATGTAACTGTTTTTTCACATCAATAGAAAAGCAGATTCACTGGATCCTGATCTAAATCATTGGTGATGTCTTTCTTATTGTAATTTTTATTTTCCTTATGTTTCCATACTGTCCATTTTCTTTGATAAAGAACAACAAATATAGAGTAGGATTTACTGTAAAGTACCCTAGCTCTCACTGATAAATATTTATCTTTATGTTTTCTTCTAAATGTGTATTTGGGAATGATTTCAATAGAGTATAACCAGTCAATGAATGTTGGTGAGCCCATTTCTTGCTGAGTAGAACTTGAAGATGTTTTTCTTGAATGATATTTTCACTGCATGCTAAGTAGAGTCCTAATCAAGGAAGTTTATGGTTAGCCCTGTCCCTTGTTTAGTCTTAAACAGTTGTTTTGAAGATTTCCCTTAAGAGTGTGCCAAAAGCAGGCTAGGTTAAAATTCCTTACCTGATCTTAGGTTACTTTTTATGTTTATCTTAAATTTTTTATTCTTAAGAGTATGGCAAAAGCAGGATAGGTTAAAAGTCCTTACCTGATCTTAGGCTACCCTTTGTTTTCTTAGATGTTTGTTCTTTTCTCATCATTTCTGAATGTTTCATACCACCAACTCAACTTAAAAGATTTTCTTATATAGATGACTTGCCCTTTGAAAACCCTTGAATAGTTGTTGTGTAAGTGAGCCCTTTTATGACTCCATAGCCCAATGGTTTAGCACTGTTTTTTTTTACGTATCTTCCCATGCTGAAACATCCTTCCACTTATTTTCTCCTTCACTTCACATGACCTTCTCTTTTAATGATCCCTAACCAAAAACAAACAAACAAATTCTTTGTACTTCATAACTATCCTAATATCATCTCATACACCTTAAATATATATCCTTTGAAAACACATATAGAGAGATCCCTCTCTGAATCCAGGAGGGCTAGATCCTAGGATTCCAAAATGGTTCTGATGTTGCCTTGTCATTTAGTATGCCAATCTGCTAAATCACAGGACCCCAACATAATGGTGACTCCACTGGGGACTTCTGTAAATTTCAATCTTAGACATCCTTTAGACCTCAAAAGACCCATAACAGCCTTAGACTGGTAGTTAATTACTGATGGTGGACAGCAACTCATCTTAGAACATTTGAAATCATCCACCTAGCAACTCCACAACTCCTAAAGGATCAAAAGACCCCACTGGTGATCAGTAGGCCTGCTGATTACTCGTGGTTTCATAAAGACTCCACTGGGGCAGCCCACACTACCATTAAAACATCTTGTACACCCATGATTAGGACACTTTGAGGGTTAAGTTTTCTTTGTTAAAGACTAGTTTGCCTCTAAATATTGGCATATCTGGCTAGCTTTCTTCGTTTTGGGTCTGAATGTTAACATAATGGCTTTAAGAAGAATCCATACCAGAGCCTATCCTGACCCAAATCCTCCTAAAATATTTGATAATCTAGAAAGCATTCTTAGGAAGTCTCCTGCATCTAGAGATCCAACTATTATCAGTCCAATTCACAGAGCTGATTTTGTCCCTGAAAACCTTTCAGCGCTTCAAGAGACCCAAGTTGACTTAGATTTTCCAAGTAATTTACCAAGAACTAAGTCACTTAATGCTATAGATCAGATAGAATTTGGGCCTCCAAGTTCACCACAACCATAGAAAATTTTAGGGGCTAATGTTCGGAGGTGGGCTAATTTTCCATGGTTTTTCCAAAAAAAAGATTTGTCAATTTCCATTTTTTTATAAAAGTGATTCGCCCAAATTTTACAATATAAAATTATTTTACCTTAAGATTGCCACTTTTATATAGACACTATATATAATATCATTATAAATTTGAAGAATTTTACAAATACATCAATTAATATTTTATATTTTTCATATTAGGGACTAGTGAGATTCGCCAATTTTTTAAACTTCAAAATAATTTTCCATCCTTAAAATTTTCCCTGACCACAACATAGTGGCCAACATATTAGCAACAGAGAAACCCCTCCATCCACACCTCTTGATCTTCATTTCATTCATAACTTTGGTTTCTCTCACCCCAAATCTGCTCAACAGTCTCTTGCTAGTCCAAGAACTTCTGTCATTCATATATCCACTATTCAAACCACTCCATTCCTCTCACAAAATCCTATCATGGCAGCATGGTATGCTCCCCTAGTGTTACCAAAACCTCTAGTTCCTTTAACCAATGAATATCAAACCAAAATTCCCCATTTCATTGGAAATGAATCCACTACTGCTCAACAACACGTAGATAAGATGAATGATGCCTTTGATTATATGGAAATAGAAGATGAGACAATTAAGATGAGAATATTTGCCCAAATTTTAGGGGGAGATGCCAAGAAATGGTTTAAGGGTTTAACTCCTAATAGTATAAATGATCTCCCTTCTTTACATCAAACATTCATAAAGAAATGGGAAATGAGGAAAAACTCTCGCCAAATAATTTTAGATTACAACAACCTCAAGAGAAACGCTAGGGAGAGTGTTCAAAGTTATTGCACTAGATTCAATAGTGTTTATAACGCACTACCCCTAGATTTGAAACCTCCACAAGGCTCAACTTTGGCCAAATTCCCTGAAGGATTTGATTCTGAAATGGCCTATCAGCTAAGAGAAAGGGATCCCTGAACTTTAGAAGACATGCAGAAGGGAGCTCTTAGTGTGGAAGCAAATCTGATTGAGAAGAGAGCTAGGATGAGGTCTGAGAAGAAAGTGACATATAGGGAAGACACTGCACCTTCCACATCTAACTCAAAATTAGACCATCTTGCAAAGAACATGGATAGGTTAGAAAAAATGATGGAGAGGTTGGTTGTCCAAAAAAATTCTCATAATAGGAATCAGCCTCAAAATCAGAACCAGAACTTCAGGAAAAACCCCCCTTAGATGAGGCAAAGAGATTCTGATCAACATATCAGACCTCCATTTCAAGAAAATTTTGTTGATGAGGATTAGGGAATGATAGAAGAGCCAAAGGGAACAGTTATAAACATGCTAGGAGGAAGAAATGAAGACCATGCCTTCTTCACAGAGGATGACCAGACCACATATACATATTATGACAATGAAGGCTTAGAGGCTGAAGACTATAGGCAAGGCTTTGAGAATGCCATCATGGAGGTCCATAAAAAATATGACCTCAGGAGTAAAAAGAACCAAGAAACCCCCCAAACAAAGACCTCTGAATCTGCTGCTAAAAAAATATCTGAAAAAGTGATTAGAAAGGCTGCTGAAAGCAACAAAACAATAGCTGAAATTTTTGGTAAAAACAAGGGGAAAAGCACTCAAACCACTGACAAACACAGTGTGGACCCTAACAACACTAGCACTTCAGCTAGTACCCCTGTAAAAAAAAATTTGACTGATGTACATAGTAAAAACCAACAAGCTGATTTTGCTGATAAATTAGTGACTAACAAGACAAATCTGAGCCTTTCAAAGAATCAGTTCCCTTTCAATTTGGAAAGTGAAATTGCTAAAATCAAGATTTTTGTCCCCCTCACTGAGTTAGTCACTCAAGATGTATATAAATTTCAGGTGCTAAAAGCTTTGAACATAGAAGAAAATAATGACTCTGTCAACTTAAACGATGATCAGCCGACCCTTTTATTTGGTCCTAAAATTGAAGGAAAATTCCAAGAGGGAGTGGTCCCTCCTTTCTATGTCAGTTTGAATATCCATGATAAGATTTTACACAATGCTATGCATGATTCAGGGGCTTCTCATAACCTCATGCCTAAAGTAATCATGGAGAGATTAGGCCTTGAGATAACCAGACCATATGAAGATTTGTATTCTTTTGACTCCAGTAGAGTAAAATGCTTAGGCCTAATCAAAGATCTTTGTGTAAACTTGACCCAAATCCCAGCTAAATGCATGGTGATGGATGTGGTAGTGATTGATGTGCCTCCCAAATATGGCATGCTTCTTTCAAGATCATGTGGTGCTAAGCTTCAAGGAACCATGCAAATGGACATGACATATGACACCATCCTTGTTTTCAGCCAACTTAGAAGACTTTATATGGAATCACACATGAAATTTATGGTGAGTAGTTAAGAAAAATCAGAAAATTCCCCTCTTTATTCTATCCATACAAACCTAGACTCATTCATTCTTTGCAATGATGAAATATTTAGGGAGCTAGAGTTGGGTAGTGAGAAATCATCCAACATAATAGAAAATCTGGAAGGAGGAAATAGGGAGGGAGAGACTCTCAAACAGTTTGCAGAATCTGAAAATTACAGCAAACAAAACAGAGAGTATGAATCACCCACTTTCCATCAGCGTTGTGAAAGTCATGAGAGTCAAGAAGAAGGGCCTCAACTCCATGAAAAATTTAAGGAACAAGACCAAAATAAACATGCTGCAGAACCCATATAACTGCATAATGACAGTCAAAACACACAGGACAAAGGGGACAGAAATGAAAACAACAGCAAGTCTGAAAATAGCCCTCTTTGGAGTATGAGTTTTGATGGGTCTTGTAATAGAACTGGTGCAGGGGCAGGTGTGTGGCTTCACAACACAGAGAATAATCATGATGAAAGCCATTCATACAAGTTAAACTTCCAATGCACAAATAACATAGCAGAGTATGAAGCACTCCTCTTAGGACTACATTTACTGAAGAAATTAGGAGCCAGGAGGATAGTTGTTCATGGAGATTCTGAACTGGTCATTAGACAAATAAATGGAGAGTACAATACCAAAAATCCAAGACTAAGAGCCTATAGGAATTAGGAAAATGTATGATGCTGGAATTATTGTCCCTGTGAGATAGTCAGAGTGGGTATCTAATATTGTAGCTGTAAGAAAGAAAATAGGAGAAATAAGGCTCTATATTGACTTTAGGAACTTGAACAGAGCCTCATTAAAGGACAACTATCCCTTTCCTAAAATGGAGTACATCTTACAAAAGGTAGTTGGTTCCAAGAGGATTTGTTTGCTAGATGGATTTTCAGGATATAATCAGATATTGGTACTCCCTGAAGACCAACTGAAAACAACCTTCACTACTCCTTCGGGCACTTTCATGTATGTGAAAATGCATTTTGGATTAATGAATGCAGGTGCCACCTTTCAAAGAGCCATGGATACTTCTTTCTCAGAAGAAATAGGCCACTTAATTTTGATTTATTTAGATGACATTACAGTCTATTCTGAAACAGATGAAGAACACCTAGTACACCTAAGAAAGGTCTTTGAGAAATGTATAAGATTTGGGCTATCTTTAAATCCCAAGAAGACATTGTTTGGTCTCTAAGAAGGTAAACTTCTTGGTCATATCATATCTGAAAAAGGGATCAAAATATACCCAAAAAGGGTTGAAGGTATATTGCAAATCAGTCACCCCAAAAACATTAAATAACTTCAATCTTTCATTGGAAAGATTAAGTTCTTAATAAGGTTCATACCCAACCTGGCAGAACTCCTTAGGAACATGAAAAACATGCTAAAGAAAGAAATAGGAGTTAAATGGACCTTAGAAGCAAATAAATCCTTTGAACTGTTCAAACGTGCACTCACCCAAGCACCAGTCCTTATCAGTCCCGATTTCAATAAGGACTTTCTCATATTTTCATTTGCATCAGAACATACTATGGTTGATGTCCTATTACAAAAAAATCAAGAAGGACAAGAGCAGCCAATTACATTTTTCAGCAAGGCATTAAGAGATGCACCTCCGAAATATAATATCATGGAAAAACAGGCCTATGCTTTGGTCAAAGCCTTGAAGGATTTCAGAGTTTATATCTTACACTCTCACATTATTGCATTTGTGCCTAATATAGTGGTAAAATACATTTTTTCACAAGACCCTGAAGGCAAAAGAGGAAAGTGGATTGCTATGATATTGGAATATGATTTGGAAATTAAACCTACTAAACTCATCAAGGGTCAAGGCCTAGCACAATTAATGGCTGAATATAACTTGCAAGCACTTGGTATAAACATGATAGATGCATTAGATGAATAGGAAGAGTTGGAGACTCCTCTTATTGAAGATCATTTCCTCAATTCATCTTGGTATGTTGATATTTTTCATGTGCTTACTAATCTCAATGCCCCTCCTGGTATGTCAAAAAAAAAGGCAAGTTGAAAGTTGTTAACTACTGCATTTTAGATAAATGTTTATATTGGAAAAATGCTAGTGGATTATTGCTTAAATATTTGCTTGAGGTTGATGCAGATAGGATCAAGCATGAGTTTCATGAAGGATAATTTGGAGGCCACCTAAATTGGAAAACCATGGCTAATAAAATCCTTGGAGCAGGCTATTACTGGCCCATCATCTTTCAAGATTTCCACAAAATTATATTTTCCTGCCACAAATGCCAAATATTTGAAAGTAAGAGAAAAAATTTTCCCTTACCCTTGCAACCAATCATTGTTGAAGCTCCTTTTCAACAGTGGGGCATAGACTTCATTGGGGAAATCCATCCTACCTCATCTGGCCAACATATATGGATACTAATAGCCACTGATTATTTCACCAAATGGATAGAAGCCATCCCTTCTAGGAATGCCATAGACTCAATTATCATAAAATTCCTTAAAGACCATATCCTATCTAGATTTGGATGTCCTAGGAAAATTATCACTAACAATGTTGTTGCCTTTGGTTCTAAAAAGATGGTTGATTTCTGTCATAGATATCAAATTTTTCTTGGTCATTCCACAGCTTATTACCCTCAAGGTAATGAGTTGGCCGAGTCTTCAAATAAGAGCCTGATAAACATAATAAAGAAGCTGCTACAAGAAAATCAGAGATCATGGCACAACAAGCTGGTACATGCTTTATGGGCAGATAGATTGAAAACAAAGAAATCCATTGGAATGTCTCCCTATCAGCTGGTTTATGGAGTAGATGTAGTTTTTCCTACCAGTTTAGGAGTGCCAATGATGAAGTTGGTCCAAGAAATGCAGTCAGAAGAAGAGAGCACGATGGGGAGGATAAATCAGACCATACATCTTCAACAAACCAAGGAAGAAGTCTATAACAAAGCACATAAAGTACAAGAGAATATCAAAAATTTGTTTGATAAGAGGAAAAAGGCCAGTGATTTCAAAATTGGTGACAAAGTACTCAAGTGGGATTCCAGGAGAGAAGACAAAGGAAAACATGGCAATTTTGACAATTTATGGCAAGGTCCTTACATCATTCAATCTACCATTGGTCATAATGCATTTTTTCTACAAGATATGGATGGTACAGACCTTTTTGGGGGTCCTGTCAATGGCAGGATACTCAAACATTATTTCTGCTGAAAATTATATTCAAAGCTTTCATTCTGCATCGTAAATATCATTGCTTTGTTTTGTTTTGAAAAGAGAAAAATACAAAATATATATATATATATATATATATATATAAAGGAAAAATACAAAAACAATAGAAAAGAGGGTAGATATAAAAGAAGAAAGGTACAGCCCCATACCAAAAAAGAAAGAAAATCTGAAAGTGTGCAAGCCTAAATACCACTGCTTGAAATAGTACTGCTATCTAGTCATACAACCTAATCATGGCTAGATAGATTTCAATTTACTGCTGATAGGCTAGTGAAGAATATTTTCCAAATTGTTTAATCTTGGCTTATCAGTAGATTAGATTAGGATAGGAAAATAATTGGTTCTAATATGCTCAAAATATGAACCAAAGAATCAAAAGAAAGATGGCTCAAACAAGCTCAAAACCTGAGCCAAAGAAAGAAAAAAGACTGGTTCTAAACATGATGAAAACTTGAACCAGGTAAAGAGGAAGAAGACAGTTCAAAGAGATAAAAATAAGAGCTGAAAGAAAGAAGGAAGGACTCTCATTGTTTTCAGATCTTAAGCCTTCCAAGTATTGTTTTACTTTCTGCAAATAAAGGTCTATGTGCAGCTTGTTTTATGCCATAGTCTCACAGAAAATCAGACAACTTAACCCTGGTTTGGCTGTGTTTTAAATTTCTATTTTAGAATATAGAGAATGAAATCTGTCAGACAGTTTAATCCTGGCAGATAGTAGACTAGGTAGAGAATTTTTGAGTCCAACAGTATAATCTGGACTCATGGAAGTTAAAAGGGTAGATTTAGATTAGTTTTCCTGTTTTCAAAAGAATAAAATTTTGATGTCAAAGGTTTGTAAATCCAAGTGCACCTTATGAAGAAAAAATGTTAGGAAAGTAGACTGTGTAGGTAGAATGTTTGGGAAAAATCATCTGGTTATGATAAATACCGATCATCTTTTCAAGCAGCATGATCAAAGAAGAAAGAGGATTCTCAAGGATATGGCACAGGTTTACATTCCAGAGATAAAAGTCTGAAGTTCTTGACACCTCCAAGGAGCTGCCATCCCCAAGTGGAGCCACTGTTAGCCATCAGTAAATTTTTGTCACAGCAAATGATGGCTAAAACAAGTCTTGAGCCTTCAAGAAATTATTTTCATAGAAAATTACTCATTCTTGAAGCCTTCTGGTGTTTTCTAACTCAAAGAGTAATATTCACTGCTATTTCCCTTCAAAAAATCCTCAAGAAGACCTGTTGTATAAAGGAGACTGTTTTCAGCCATTTTCTCCATCTTTTCACCTTCATAATTTCCCCCAAAATCCCCCCATATCACTCATGTTTCCCCTTTATATATCCCCCATTTTCCTCTCATTTATCCTCCATTCCCTTTGAAAAAACCCATTTTTACCCTCCATTTCATAAAAAATCCCTTTTAAACCTATTAAAATCTCCTTTTAATGGTTTAAAACATCCCTTTTTTCCTATCGGAACCCCTAAAAAAGGCTCAAAACCCTCCTTTTGGCCTATTTCCGACCTTTTATTGATTTATAGGTTTTAAGCCCCTTAGCTTAAGCCCCTTCCCTTTTCCTCCATGTAACCCCACCTTATGACCGGAGCGCTAAGCCTGTTTACCTTTATATATTGGCCCCTTATCTCTCCGCTCCCAGTCCTGTTTCTTCCATGAGACCCTACCACTCTCCGCCCTTTAAGCCCCTTTCCCTTTTTATTTTCAAAATTTCCGCCCCTTCATATTTCTCCCCTCCGAAATCAATCTCAATCGTCGAATCCATCGATCCAACGGTGATCTTTACATCTTCCCGACCATCAAAAAGTTATTCACTCACCCCGCTAACATTTCCCTGCCATCGATCTTTGAAATCCAACGGTTCTCGTTAAGCCTCCCATTCCAAACCCTGCCCATAAACACATCCGCTACACGACAAAGCTGTAGACGTCATCACTGGCCTGCCTTCCACCACGCAAAACATCTCCCAATCGCTACTCGACACCTGTCCTCCACCACCCTATCTACCGATCAACTTCACTTCTTCGCACTCCCTCTCTGCCATCGATCTGCATCCCCGCAGATCGGATAGCTAACGCACTCCGACCACCAAAATCTCCCCGACGCGCAGCTTGGACGCGAAATCGGTGGTATTGGGAGGATACGTGTCGCCCGACGGATGATATCGCGTGGGTAAAGGCGCCTTCAAGACCGTCTATAGGACCTTTGATGAGGTTGATGGAATAGAAGTGGCTTGGAACCAAGTGAAAATTGATGATCTTTTACAAAATCCTGATGATTTGGAGAGACTGTATTTTGAAGTGCATTTGTTGAAGATTGTGAAGCATAAAAATATTATTAAATTTTACAATTCCTGGATTGATGATAATAACAAGACACTGAACATCATAACAGAGATCTTCACGTCAGGCACTCTGAGACAATATCGGAAGAAGCGCAAACATGTTGACATGAAGGCTGTCAAGGGTTGGGCAAGGCAAATTTTGTAGGGTTTATGCTATCTCCATAGTCATAATCCACCTATTATCCATAGAGACTTAAATGTGATAACATCTTTGTTAATGGTAACCATGGTGAGGTCAAAATTGGGGATCTTGGCTTGGCAACTATAATGCGGCAAGCACATGTTCATAGTGTTATTGGGACTCCAGAATTTATGGATCCTGAGCTTTATGAAGATGATTATGATGAATTGGTTGACATCTATTCTTTTGGCATGTGCCTGCTGGAGATGGTGACCTTTGAGTATCCGTACAACAAATGCAATAATCCAGCTCAAATTTATAGAAAAATGACATCCGGTTTTGATCGATAAAAAAATTTCCATCTTTAATGAAACTCGTTGTTGGGATTGCTATGCAAAGTCAAAAAAATCTGAATTTTCTCTAGAAATCAAGATGTACCTTCCAGAAACAGAAATCCCACAAAAAGGGGAATGAATTCTTGAATTCAGGCATCCTGTCTCAATCTAATTCTTTTTCCGGAAAATAATTCATGCAGTTGTGGAAATAAAATTTTCAAATCTCTGGTGTCAAATCTATTGTAACAAAAATCTTCTATTTATAAATATTGTTCTGGGAAAACAAGAGCAGCTCTGTTGCTATAAAATGTAGAGCTGTGCATTAGACGAGAGAGTAGCTATAGGTGAGAAGAAATCGATATGTAGGAGCTGTAGAATGAAGCAGTCGATTTTCTGGAGAAGTCGATAGATCAGAGAGTAGCTGTAGAATGAAGAGTATGTCAATTAAAGGAGCTACGTGTTAGAATGAGATAGCTGTTCAATTTTTTAGAGACGCAAAGCAATGAGTTCCTCAATTAGAAAGTAAAATTTTCCATTTGCAAAATCGATTTCTGAAGATAAGAGGAGAAGGTGCAGAATGTTAATCCGTCATTTAAAAGAGCAGAATTCTCATATGAAAAATCGATTCTCTCATAAATCGAATTGCCCAGCACAATGGTTGTAATGAAGCAACAGATTATGTATTTGTTCATTAATGTTTGAAGCAATGGTTTTGATTTAATTAAGTATGCATTTATTTGTTTTTTTAATGTAAGCATTGTAATTTTTGTTAGAGTCCTCATTTTTCATAGATTTAGAATTTGTTTAATTTGTAGAATTATCTTTTGCTTTAATTGTTTTGTTTAATTTATAGAGTTATTATTTTTTTGTTTTAAAGTGTTTTTTAATAATATCTAATATTACTCAATCTAAATTGTTTAATTTATATTTTTGTTTTAAATTATTTTCAATAGAATTTAATCTTTCTTAATTCTGCATTTAGATGATTATGTTTTTTTCCAAGTCTTGAGTTTAATTTAGGAATTAGAACATATTGTATATGTTTTGAATTTGAATATGTTACCCCCGATCGGGGTGTACACCTGTCCGGTAGAGCGTCATAAGAGGTGAAAGATGGAGGTTGCTCATCCTTCGTACACTTACGTTTCATAATGGTGTATTGGAATTACAGATTATGGCAACATGCGAAAGATCGACCTTTAATAATGTTGCAGGAAGGCTAGCCTGTCCTGTCAGGTTGCAGAAGGAATGTTTTAGTTATGGTAAGTGGCTCGCCTCCCTCCCTCCATTCGTTTATGCATTTCTCTCTGCATGCAAGTGTCTGGAGGCAGCCGAGGAGGAAGCCGAGCATTTTTCAATTTGACAGCCGCTCAACTCAGTGGGGGTATGTATCTGGTTTATTTCTTGTATTCACGGTTGCAATTGGGATGGTCTTGTCTAGGATATTGTATCATATGGATATTTTGGTTCTATTAATGGTCATTGGTTATGTTACTCCCTCTCTGAAGCCTGTAAAACCATGCTTTCAAGACCTTTGCAATTTCCAAGCCCAACCATTTCATACTGTTGTAATTCAGATAAATTCTTGGTCCAAAGTAAGGCTTATCTTGTCTCGCACCCTGTGGTTGCTAGGATTGAATTCTGTGGGTAGATTAGGGGACCCAGGGAGTTGGGTAATTGTCGTGGTTATTAATAGTGCAAGCGGTCTGGTTGGCGCTTATAGGGGGTGTAAAAATTATGAACACTGGGACAATAGGAGTCGATTTTGTTCTTGTTCTTTTCTATTTGTTCTGTACAGGGGTTTCGACAGTGATAATTTCTAGATGCCCCTCACTCCTCTTATGAACCCTGTGCTCATCCCGATTCCTGTCAATTCTGCTAACACGAACACTAGTTTTGGCATGAGGTTGGTACTATTACAATTTGTCCAGGCTAAGTTAGCTCAAGGCTTCAGGTCTTAGAATTGGGAGATAAGGCTCTTGGTCTTTAGCTTTTTGTGTATTCAAAATGTTTTCATTCAATGTCTTAGTCATTTGGTTCAGTGGTCAATAGTGCCTTCCTCGTCAGTTTCTTGCTTGTCAGGTCGACGCACTGTCCATGTTCATAGGTTTCGTGTAGGGTGGTCCCATGACGTTGCTCACTCTCTCTTCATGTTTTCATGCCTGTTTTTATTGCAATATAGGCGTTTAGATACTATGGGGAAGCGTCGGTCAAACGCTCAGTCTGCTAAAGGGAAATAGGTCCAGTGTGAACAAGCTCCGAAGAAACGGGGTTGAAAATCAAACTTAGAGATTCTTGAGAATTTGGCAGCCAACTATGTTTTAGGGAATTCAGCTACTATTCGTCAGGAAATTAGAGGATGGGAATGGGACATCCAGACTGACCCAGAAGATAATGAAACAGAGGCAGAAATCTTGAACTTCATCACCGATCCTGGCAACACCAGGGGTCGACTCACGCTATTTCAGCAGACCATTCACACGTATTAGATCCTAAAGAGCCTTCTAGCAAAGGCTATACAGAGAATTAATCCCAGTCATGCTCAGTACGACCCAACAAAGACTGAACTCCGCCTACTGGACATGATGCAGCACATGCAGGATCAGTTGTAACATATTAAGATCACCCAATATCAGGAAACTGACAGAATTAGCAGATTGGATGATCGGGTTGGCCGCATGGAGAAGCAACTCCAGCAAGTACAGCAAGTTGACATGCTAGGATCTACACTGAAAGCTCTAGCGCCTGTCTCTTCATCTGAAGAGTAGTAGTTTTCTTTATCATGTTTTTTTATGATATTATCAGTCTTATATGAACTCTGTTTATTTTCCCAGTATGCAGATATTTCGGTAGTAGAACAGATAACTCATGCTAGACATAGAAGAATGAAAATTTTCAGTTTTGGTTTGCTTTTCATGCACTAAGATGGCCAACAGACCTGGTTTCCTACGGGCAGGTTGAGGCTATAGACTGGAGTTTATAATTTTGTAACCTGCATTACAAATATAAATAGAAAAAGAGAGGCACTACCAAATTAACAAAAAAAAAGAATTTGAATATGTTAACATTGCTTATTTAAAATGATTGCAGTCAATAATTAGACCTCTTTTAATTAGAACTTGTTTTGATTTAGACCTCTCTTTTTAATTAGATTCTTTATTGTTTTTATAGTGTAATCATTTCCTTATGTGAGCAAGTTGAGTGTGGATTTGATTAGGTGGAAATATCAAGTTTAAATACAGTGTGACCATTCGGTTTGAAGTAGGCTTGCTTTTTAATAGTTCATTTTCATTTAGATTAAAATATTTGAATAGTTTTAATGGGATTTTAAGTGAAGTAAAATAGTTATATTTTAACAATAGTTAGAATTGTAATTTGTTAATTTAAATCTTGAATTCATTATCAAGGGTAGTTTGGATAGTTAGTTTAAGGTGTGAATTTATAATGTGTAGTCTTTTGCGTATTTAAAGCTTAGTTTCAATTGTTAGTTTTAAGTTAATGAGAGGAATAATTAGATTAAGGTTTTTAAGTTATCATAGGCGATTTTTAATGCGAGTGTGAGAATGATTGAGGATTGTCTTGAATTTCATTATAGTTTAATTGCATTTGCACTGAGCGAAACTGATTAAGTAGGTTTCCTTTTTACGATTGCTTATTTGCGAGCCAATGTGTGTTTCATTCCAGTGTTTAATTTATCATTAATAAGGAATACATTTATACTTTGATCAGTAAGCTGAGCCAATACATATTACAACTCGTGTTTACAACTCCCGGATTGATAATTAATATTGAGAGGTTTAATCTGACAATTAAGCCGCCCAAAATTTTGGCGTCGTTGCCGGGGAGTTGTATTTTGGCTCAGGTAAAATTTTTCTTACAGAGTTTCAAGGATGTTGCAGGGTAGTCAGAGGGCGAAGAGAGTACGGTAAGACGTGAGTGAAGAGCCACACATCCACTATTGTGGGGTTGCTCCAAAGTTTGACAATATTGCTTATCTCTTGAACTTTTATTTCCCTAGCTTGCTTATGTGTAGAAGTAGAAGCAGGCTTTAGACATTTAATTTCCAAATTTCCTTGTTTTTAATAGATTAAATAGTACTTTGATTTGGTATTTTCCTTTCATGCAAGTGTGATGAGATTTATTTCAGACAAATTATAAAAAAAAAAAAAAAAATCCATTTATCTTCATAATCCAGTCTTCAACAATATATCATTTTTGGGGTACTGTAAGAAATCTTGCGTAATAATCCATGTGATGACAGAATTTACCAGTTTGCTCGTTGAAGACCAAAAGATGGTATTTTGAGGAATCATTCAATGAGGAGTTCTTATGCTGCTATAGAGACGAACAACTCATTCGATGAGTAATTCACAAGTGTTGAATTTAATATCTTGCTTGAACATAAATTTAAAACTTTGATTTTGAAATTAGATGATTTTTAAGAACAAGAGAAGGACGAAGAACCACTGCTTATCCTTTGCGCCAACTGTCGAAAGAAACACTACCTTGGAAAGTGCCCACTTAGCGGTCCGGAAGTTTGCAAAATTTGCGAGGATGGTCATGAAACCGAACATTGCCCATCACTACCACGATTACAAAAGGTACTCACGGAATCAAGGAATTGAATCAACCACCAGGTATAACTCAAAACCCAAAACCATTTGATACTTTGAATAATTATTATTTTCCTGAGCAGGTTCCTCAACATGTTTATAATCCTAGAATTTCATGGAAAACTTTTGATCCTCCTCCAATTGAATATCCTAATTCATGGCCGCAATGGCCCTCTCCTTGGCCCTCATCCTCGAGCGAGATATCTCCATGGCCTTAAGAATCATTTGGATCCTTCTCTCTAGGGAAATCTCCCATGCAAATTCAATCATATGAGCACCAACAACAACCACAATTTCTTTCCTATGCACCATTAAGTTATCCTCTTCCATGGTCCCAACCGTATGTGAAACCTTACCCTAACCCTGGTCCATACCCTAGACCTAACCCTCATCCATACCCTAGCCCTAATCCATACCCTAATCCTAGCTCTAACCCTAATCCATACCCTAGATCTAAACCTAGTCCTAATTTAAAACTGATACCTAACCCTAGTTCAAAGCCTAACCCCAATCCAAATCCAAATCATAGGCCAAGCCTTAACCAAAACCCTATCCCATGCCATCTTTTAAACCCTAATCTAAACCATGAGGTTGCACAACAGTTTGAACCACCTATTCTTTCCATTGATTCCCCTATTGAACAGAATGTCACACTCTCCATGTTGGAAAAGGAAATGAATCTGGAAACTTCCCCCATTACCGTAGAACATTCACCCCGGGAAGGTGCAATTCAAAGAACGCAAGAGGAGAAATCTATAATTCGAACATGTTCTAAAATTTTTGTTGAAACTCAAAACCCTATAATTTCTCTCAACCATTCTTGTCCATTTGAAAATCAGATATTTGAGCCTGAACTTGAGGGATTTGTCTTTTCTCTTTCACCAGATCCTTTATGCCTCCAAGGCAATGACTATCAAACTGTGGAAGATTTGCATCAGTTGGAAAATCATAAATATGTGGATTCCATTGAATCCTGGTTTCAAGCAGTCATTAAGCCGTCTTATTTCCTCAACATTCAGAAAATCTTGGTACCATATCAATTAAAGAAACTGGTTTCTCATGCTTTCGTATGCCCTGAAGTTTATTCTTTAAAACTAAGTGTGAGTATCATCATCATTTTGTTACGCACATGGCTTCATTGGAAGTACTCCTATACTTAAATAGGAGTCTTTTCGCCTCTTAGGGTAAAGTAGGGCAGGAGAATAAATGAATAAAGCAGTTACAATGCTATTAGGGTTTTGAATTTTAAATAATGCATGTTAAAGCTACTTTGATCCACATTAGTTGTTAACACACACATTTGTGATAAATCTTGTTGAGTACAATTCACTCTAATACCTCATGATTTTGCAAAAGGTAACCATGATTAATCGCTCTAATAAGTTGTCGTCTCGGATATATTTTTAGTTTCCATTAGAAGGTACTATTGGAAAACCCCTATGGTGGACCACTCTTGCAAAGATCATAATGAGCTATTCAGGAGAACACTAGAATTCTTAACTCAAAGAATCTTTCAATCATTTTCTGGGATATCTTTAACAAGTCTTTAAGGTAGAGGAATTAGCCAGCAATGATTAGTCATTAAAAACTTTTCATGCCATCCTATACTCTTAAGGAGTAGATTTGTCTTCCCACTTATTAAGTAACTTTTAAGGTTAATCATAATCAGAGCTTACAAAGATTTAGGGAAGGATAGGAGGTCTCGTGATGAGCCGACCTACCACGATCATGAGACCTAACATGCATGACATTACTGCTACTGGTCACCAAGCCAGAGTAATGGCTTTCAGCCAAAAAGCTGGAAGACAGGAGGTCTCATCATGAGCCGGCCTGTTCATCCATGTTACTTCTTGTGAGTGGCACTGCCACCAGCTGGTTACCAAGCCAGGGTAGTCGCCTTCATCTAAAAAGTAAAATAAGCAAACTCTGAATCTATATCTAGTAAGTGGGATACTGACATTTCGCTAGGTTAAAAGACATCCCTGTCGAGGTTATGGACACCTGCGGGCAGCAGGGCCATGTCTGTGGTATTAAAATTAACTACATACTATGATTTTCTTAGTTATCATTCTCTTTCCCTAAGACTCATCATTTTTTTTGGGCAATGGTTTTAAGACAATTTGAACATCATGCTTTGAGTTCTATCTTTCAAAAATCAAGAATCTTTGAATGATGTGGTACCCTTAGTGAAGGTAATCCATTGTACTAGATTAAGAGGAAATTTATTTTTGAATCCGGATGACAACGTAAAGAGGTTGTTGATTGGTATCAAAACTCACTTTAATTTTCATGGTATTCAGAATGATGAAATGCTCAATGATGACTACTCACAAGGTGTTGGTTACCGACAATGTGTATTGATTGTAGTTTCCTCTAAATATGTGTTGAATGACCTAGGTACAAGATTGATATTGTAGGTGCATGAAACCTGTGGTAGTATTTGTAAAATTGCACCTCTTCAGTAAAACTTGATTTTATCATAAGACTTTGGGAAAAACAAAATTTGGGACAAGGTAACAGGTATATGCGATACTATTTTCTCCATCATGTCTACTTTTGGTACCTGATTTTGTTTTATCATTTCACATGGTTTAGTGGGTAATGTAATAGTAATGTTGCAGGTGAGTGAATGCATTACAATATCAAGCATCTTCATCTTTACTTGCTAGAATCTTTGCTGACATTTTCCCTACCTTATTTCACCGCCTTAAAAGGTTTTGCTTGCACGTGGACGTGCAAGAAGTTCAGCGTGTGGGAATGTTGAGCTGCATATTTGTCCAAATTTTTACGATTTTTATCAACTAAATACATACTTGTACCTAGTGTTTTTAATCGTTATTAATCCATTATGTTGTTAATTAGAGGAATTTAGAAACAATAGTTATTATTCTTGTTATTAGTTAATTTAATAAGTGTTTTTAGTAAATTGCTTCTTGGTTGCAAGAAGGCTCGGTGCAGGAATGCAGTTGAGTACAAATGCACGAAATGCATAAAATCAGCAGCTGAGTAGTTGAATTGCAGTAGGTGAAAATATCAAATTTTCAGCCAAATGGACCAGATTCTGTAAATTATGAGATGTGGGTTGTGTTCAGAGCACCGCGTTTCCTATAACCCAAAAATTGTTTGGCGAAATTCGACTTTGTAAAAGAGTTATCGCCAGGGGAATATTCCATTGAAGACCACTCCTGAACGTGAACATATTGGGTCTCTATGGAGCTTCTGTTAGGATGGTTGGTGTTGGCATGGACACCCATTCTTGTACGAGATTACTGTCATCTTTCGTTGTTTTTTTATGCATCGCATCATCTCTGCAGCTTTATCAGGGTTTTCTGATCACAGTAAGTGTATAGGAAGGGAAGAGTTTCACTAGCGCAATGCTTCCAAGCTAGTAAGTTGCTGATCGTAATCCTGGCATTTAGATCTTACCCAAAATCCCGGAAACTAAGGTTGATAGTGAAGGGGGTTCTGCAGCAACTGAGCCACCTGACGACAATGATTTCATGGAATTTGATAAAACTGGGCGATATGGCCGATATATGGATGTTCTGGGTAAAGGCACCTTCAAGACTGTCTATAGGGCCTTTGATGAAGTTGATGGAATAGAAGTGGCTTGGAACCAAGTGAAAATTGATGATATTTTACAAAATCCTGATGATTTGGAGAGACTGTATTCTGAAGTGCATTTGTTGAAGAGTGTGAAGCATAAAAATATTATTAAATTTTACAATTCCTGGATTGATGATAATAACATGACACTGAACATCATAACAGAGATCTTCACGTTAGGCACTCTGAGACAATATCGGAAGAAGCGCAAACATGTTTACATGAAGCGTGTCAAGGGTTGGGCAAGGCAAATTTTGCAGGGTTTACACTATCTCCATAGTAACAATGCAACTATTATCCATAGAGACTTAAAATGTGATAACATCTTTGTTAATGATAACCATGGTGAGGTCAAAATTGGGGATCTCGGCTTGGCAACTCTGATGCGGCAAGCACATGTTCATAGTGTTATTGGGACTCCAGAATTTATGGCTCCTGAGATTTATGAAGAGAATTATGATGAATTGGTTGACATACATTCTTTTGGCATGTGCCTGCTGGAGATGGTGACCTTTGAGTATCCATACAACAAATGCAATAATCTAGCTCAAATTTATAGAAAAGTGACATCCGGTTTTGATCGATAAACAAATTGCCATATTTAATGAAACTCGTTGTTGGGATTGCTATGCGAAGTCAACAAAATCTGAATTTCCTCTAGAAATCAAGACGTACCTTCCAGCGACTGAAATCCCACAAAAGGGGAACGAATTCCTGAATTCAGGCATCCTGTATCAATCTAATTCTTGTTCTGGCAAATAATTAATGCAGTTGTGGAAATCGATTTTTCAAATCTCTGGTGTCAAATCTATTGTAACAAAAATCTATTATTTATAAATATTGTTCTGGGAAAACAAGAGCAGCTCTGCTGCTATAAAATGTAGAGCTGTGCATTAGACCAGAGAGTAGTTGTAGGTGAGAAGAAATCGATATGTAGGAGCTGTAGAATGAAGCAGTCAATTTTCTGGAGAAGTCGATAGATCAGAGAGTAGTTGTAGAATGAAAAGTATGTCAATTAATGGAGTTGTGTATTAGAATGAGATCGCTGCTCAATTTTTTAGAGACGCAGAGCAATGAGTTCTTCAATTAGAGTGTTAATCCTTCATTTAAAAGAGCAGAATTCTCATATGCAAAATCGATTCTCTCATAAATTGAATTTCCCAGCACAATGGTTGTAATGACGCAGAAGATTATGTATTTGTTCATTAATGTTTGAAACAATGGTTTTGATTTAATTAAGTATGCATTTTTTTTTTTAATGTAAGCATTGTAATTTTTGTTAGAGTCCTCATTTTTCATAGATTTAGAATTTGTTTAATTTGTAGAATTGTCTTTTGCTTTAATTTTTTTGTTTAATTTATAGAGTTATTTTTTTGGTTTTAAATTGTTTTTTAATAATATCTAATATTACTCAATCTAAATTGTTTAATTTATATTTTTGTTTTAAATTATTTTCAATAGCATTTAATCTTTCTTAATTCTGCATTTAGATGATTATGTTGTTTTCCAAGTCTTGAGTTTAATTTAGAAATTAGAACAGATTGTATATGTTTTGAATTTGAATATGTTAACATTATTTATTTAAAATGATTGCAGTCAATAATTAGACCTCTTTTAATTAGAACTTGTTTTGATTTAGATCTCTTTTTAATTAGATTTTTTATTGTTTTTATAGTGTAATCATTTCCTTATGTGAGCAAGTTGAGTGTGGATTTGATTAGGTGGAAATATCAAGTTTAAATACAGTGTGACCATTCGGTTTGAAGTAGGCTTGCTTTTTAATAGTTCATTTTCATTTAGATTAAAATATTTGAATAGTTTTTAATGGGATTTTAAGTGAAGTAAAATAGTTATCTTTTAACAATAGTTAGAATTGTAATTTGTTAATTTAAATCTTGAATTCATTATCAAGGGTAGTTTGGATAGTTAGTTTAAGGTGTGAATTTATAATGTGTAGTCTTTTGCTTATTTCAAGCTTAGTTTCAAGTGTTAGTTTTAAGTTAATGAGAGGAATAATTAGATTAAGGTTTTTAAGTTATCATAGGAGATTTTTCATGCGAGTGCGAGAATGATTGAGGATTGTCTTGAATTTCATTATAGTTTAATTGCATTTTCACTGAGTGAAACTGATTAAGTAGGTTTCCTTTTCATGATTGCTTATTTGCGAGCCAATGTGTGTTTCATTCCAATGTTTAATTTATCATTAATAAGGAATACATTTATACTTTGATCAGTAAGTTGAGCCAATACGCAGTACAACTCGCGTTTACGACTCTCAGATTGATAATTAATATTGAGAGGTTTAATCCGACAATTAAGCCGCCCAACAATGTCCTACGAGAGCTTGAGGGCTTCATCGGCCCATGGCTTAAGGTGATCTCTAAGAACCTTCTTTTTATGGCAGAGCTCCTCAATGTCATCTCTGAGTGTATGGTTGGTATGCAGTCATGCCAGGCATTGAGCGGGGATCATAGTAGGCATAGTGGCTTCCAGTTGCTCAAACTCCTCTTCCTTCTAGCATAGCTCTTAAGTTCGCATTGGAGAAGATTGCACTGCACTTTAGTCCACAGCTGCATAGCTGTCTCCAATAGTCATGTTCCCTGAGAAGTCTGATCTGTGATGACATTGGTGGCCTCTGTGACCAGCGTAGCTTGCTGGGCCCTTACCTCAGGTGGTGTTTCCGACTATAATTTGGCCTGCAAGGCCGCAAACTGTTGTTCATATATGTCTTAACCGCTTGTATCTCGGTCCTTGAAGCCTTTAGTGCTGTAACCAACCCCTCAATCTTGGCCTGGGGCGTGGCAGAAGTCAGGGTATCGTCAGTGACATCTGTGTAGAGCCTACTAATTAGGCATTCCAACTTTTTCTGTTGCGCGGCGACGAGGGTACATGCAGCCTATGCCTGGGATACCTCATTGGTTTTCTCCTCAGTCGTCTGCTCAGTTGTACTGAGTTGCTGGTGCAATCGACGATCTCTATGTTGAATCTCTTCGAATAGGTATGTGTGGAGGACCCATAAGGGTTCATGTGGCAGTAGGGCTAGATCCAACTATACCTGTGCACGGGCCTGGACTTGCGCTCCTAAGTCAAGTGGACTCAGCATGAAGGCTGCACCTGGAAGAGGGCAGAGGCGGCTTTCCGTTGTACTAATCACTGTGTTTCTTGTCGTTGGGACCTGTCTTGTCTGAATCATGCTTTTTTGCAAGGTGTCAGTCTTGAACTGCAAAGCCCTAAGCTCAACCTGGAGTGTATCGATCGTGGCCTTCTGTTGCTCTTCGAGACCAAACCATTTATCTTCTGCAGCAAGGGTGACTGCGTCAGCGATCTGCTCCAGGTCCTCCTCTGTCAAAGTAACTCCTTTATCCCGTTCCAGCCGTTGAGCTCGTTGCTTATTTCATGGTCCTTTAACAGGGTCACCAGTCCATTTCGTACCTCGAGTGGAGTCAACACCTCTCGCATCCAGACCCTCTGTGCCCAGATCCTACTGCGAATCCTTTTGTGACTCTGGTTCCGCTCCCTTCCCAGTACTCTTGCCCTACTGAAAATCCTTCTATGATTCTGGGTCCACTCCCTTCCCAGTACCCTTACCCTGTCCTCCAGTCTCTTTGGTGGTGTCGGGCGGGTTGACCTTTGTGGTGCTCATACCTGTAGTGTCGTTCGTACTTGATTTGAAGTCGAGCTTATAGCGTGGAGGCTAATTAGCAATAAGGCGGTCAATCTCCTCGTCAGCGACCATGTATGGGAGTGATACCCATGTTGGATCCTTGCGGCCCCTGATCTATACATTATGCATTATGACTTGAAAAGTTACGATGCTCTTCTACTTGTCATAAATTTTTGGTGACAAGCGCGGCCAAGAGTGAATGGCAGTTGCGAGCCCGCTCTGAAAGAGGACCCAGAAGACCTTATTGTCTTCAATTTGCTTTTCATCCTTCGAACCCCATAAATTCGTAGACCGTGCTCCCTCGCACATACCTGGCTCTAGCTCAGGGAGGACTGAATCTTCTGGGGCTTCCCATGTGACCATCACGATGAGGAGTAGCAACTAGGAATAGCATAATGCCCGTACCTAATCTTGGGCTTCACGCACATTCTCCAGAAATTCAGTGCACAAGCATTGGGACCAGTTGAAATAAACCCCCGTTTTCGCAGTGGTCAGCCAACTCGATTACATAGGTAGGGACTGTGGCAACCTGGAACTTGTGCATCATCTTGCATGCTAACAACAAGGTGCCCATGCGTGCACTGGGTCGTTGATAGTGTTGATCATGAACACCCTAGTGTTCTACTCGATGTGATAATCATCACGCACCTTATCAGCGATCTATTTTTCATACTTCTTTCCGACGCGCTCCATGGGATTTAGCCCTTTCATGGGTAGGCCAATGATATGGTGAATGAGCGTTGCATCTATAGGGATGTGGTCCTAAATCCATAAGCAGTCGTCGTGGACAAAAGCGAGCAGTTGCCACACAATCCTATCAGTGATACTGTAATGGTCGAAGTGAGGCATTCGCAGCAAATTTAGTAGCCTAGACCTAGCCAATCCACTTGCCCATGGCATAGGGACTACCTTCAGGACGTCATCCTCCAATACACTCTCTAGGTATAATTCCAGCACCAGTTCGGGGAAGGCCTCCAGGTTGGCCAGGTCATGATCATCAATTTTTACCATATGGAGCTTGCCAAAGAAGTCTCCAATGATGGGGACCTCGATTGGGATCAGAGGCATCTGCAGATAGGCGCACATCCCATCGAGATTCTTAGGCATGCACACTGAGGGCCTATGAGGCCGCACATAGGGTGGCAGTCATCTTATTGGTTTAGTGATCCGGACCTCTTCCTGAGCAAACCAAGGTCGTTTTAATGGGTTGAGCGAATGCGCCTGGGGTACCATTCGTGGGGATTTCATATTTCGAGGGAAGGTGCATGGCTTCACCCTAGTCAACTTCGTAGGTTTCCCCAACCCTTGCTCCTGGCCTTTTCCTTTCCCCTTCTTCTTTCCTTTTCTTGGTGTGGACATAATCTCCTCAACCTCAGGGATGTGTAATGTTCCCAAAATTAGCATTAAGCTAATTGGAACATTGATTTTTCTTATATCATCTAGGAGGTGAATAAATGGGTAAGGAGGCCCATGAGTAGGAATAAAATCACTCATAGTGTGAAAGGGATCACCATAATAACTAGATTTTGCACCTTCCAGTGTGAAAAGGGAGCAAATTCATGAGGACAAGGTTAAGTTTGACCAAGTCAACAGCACTGCCTTAGAAGGAGTGGATCACTCGAGAAGACAACGCAGTGTGAATGGAGGGAAGAACATTTGGTGGAGGAAACCCTAATGTGTGGCAGCCAAGGCATAAAGGCTTTCATTTGTATAAAGGGAGAACAAGGTAGCCATAGGAGGATATATTATTGAGTATTGGATTTTGGTCTGCATGACTATTTGCTTTCTCCAGTTTTTTAACTGAGATTGTTGTGCTGCTTAGCACAAGGAATTCCTATTTAGGAATCCTTCTCCCTTCTTGAGAGGCATCTTGAAGGATTTTTACTTCATTTCTCCACATTCAGGCTCAAGGCCAAGCTACCTCCTTCAGCTACAGCATTATTCCTGTAGCAGGAAACATTGTGTTGCAGGGTGTTGCAGTGGAGGGTTCCACAACACCACTTCTAGAGCTTATCTTTCAGACGAGGGAGCTTCTATTCCTCTGGGAGGTCAGTGAGGAAGATTCAAGAGCTGATTTCACATATTTGGCATTAGGCCAAGCATTTCCCATCTCCTACATCGCAGTCCCTCTCCTTGAATGCGTTATTTCTGAGTATATTTGCAGTGGGGGTTTGCATTACTAGTTTGGAGGGTGAGATCTTCAGTGTTAGGATAGCAGTTATTCCTTATGTACTACGCATTCATAGCCTTGGGCTCTCTTCATGTAGCATTGTTCTTCATTTGTCATGTATATGTTCTATTTAGGGTTGCATTGCCCAACTTGAGTGATTGTTTCCTCAAGGATTTGTATACATTTTACTGCTAGAACATTAATAATATGGTTGTGTGTTCTTCTTACATTTTATGAGTTGATGTGTCCCTGCTACTCCATTATTGTGTTTGCATATTGTTGTATCTCCAATCTTGGGATATTATAAGATATTCCCAACATTGTAGATTTTCCCTATTTTGGGATATTACAGTGGTATCGGAGCATGATCTTTGGCTCAACCTATAAGCTTCAGCCATAAGAAGATAGAAGAAATCAAGATGATGAACAGGATGAGCTTGCTCTCATCAATTTTCAGAACCAGAAAGGACCTCTCCAAGGAGGTTAAGAATATGGAAGAAGGAGAAGAGGAAGGACCATGCACTTACTACTCTCACAGAGAAGAAAACATGAAGCATGAAGAACACTTGGAATCTGAAGTTGTAAGTGAATACCTTGCTAAATATTGTGCTAAACCTAGAGCCTTCAAAGAGACTCTAGCTTTACCACAATTTATTCAGCTGTAAGGAGAAATAAGACCCCACAGCTATGGGATGATGAGAGGCAATAGATTTTTATTGTCCACCTTTGATGGATCACTCACATGTGTAGCAAAGGCTTGGGTAATGAAGCTAGAGGCTTTCTTCATGCTACATCTAGTGGTAGAGAGAGAGGTTGTAGAAATTGAAGCGCCTCACCTTAAAGGTGAAGCAAATACTTGGTGGTTCAGCCATTTGAGCCATGCAAGAGTGTCAACTCTTGTTGTGTTTTCTCAAAGATTGATCAAGAAATTTGGCGAAGAGGAGGAGAAGCCCTCACCACCAGTTGAAGAGGCATGTACCAGCGTTGTTGTAACCATGGAGGAGCATCCTTCATCTTCAACAGTTTGGGAAGGCAACACATATGGGGAAGAAACTCTTGCAGCCCTACAAGAAGCTTCCACATTTCACTAAGGTATGCCGGAATTTCCATCTCTTATCATTTCAACAAACATTTTGGATGGGTCTACATTATTGCATGCTATTGATTTAGAGCAACAGAATTGCACTGCACTATACAAGAGCAGTAATGAAGAAAAGAGGAACCATTCCTCATGGGAGCATTCAAATAGTAGCTTCATTCAAGAAGCCATGAAGAGAGCAGTAAGAAGGAGTAGACATCTGGAGATAAGAAACTCTTTCTCCTCTCTAGATGACACTCTCTCAATGAGCATGCCACAACTCAAAGAGAGACTTCTACTTGCAGCAGATCCAAGGCCTCTTTGGTTTTGGAAGGCCATGCATGAGGAGGAGATCTCATGGAGAGATTTCATTGGAGGTGCACTTCAACACATCATGGAGTGCAAAGTTCTTTAGCAGTTTGAGGAGGTTCTTCCATTCTCACACTTGGATCTTTATGGATTCAAGGGGGAGTAGATAGATGATGGAGAACATCTTAGGATGGATAACATCTCTCATGTTTGTGTTGGACACTTCTTGATCCCTACACATCATGATGGGAGGTTTTTTCCTACCACCTATTTGGGTCCTTATGGGATCAACTTGATCCTTGAGAAGATTGCATTTCAATATCCCATGAAATGCGAAGATAGAAATCTGATTTGGGAGTATGGTAGCCCTCATGGGAGGAGTACCAAGATGGAGGATGGAAGGAGACATCCAAAAATGATTGAGTGGATGTGGATGAAGATAAAGAGGCTAGTAAGCCACTTGCATATCTATGACACCAGGCAGCAGGAGGCTTGGCTACCCTAGCTACTCTTGAAAGAGTTTGGCCATCACTTGGCATAAAATATTCCTAAGGGTATGAGGATGGAGAATATGTGGCAGGATGCTTGCATCATTGAGCAGCAAAGAGTATGGATGCATGGTTTTGATGTGACATTCATATCATTCATTATGTCTTCATCACATGATTGTATGATGAGAGCATGAGGAGGCAGCAAACATTTTTGTTGCTTAGGTTGTACTTGAGAGAGTAAGGGCAGATTTTCTCTCACATGTTGTATGATGTTGCAGGAGTAGGAGATGGAACTATCATGGTGAAAAGGGGCTACTCCTTAGCCTTAGATGATTAGGAAGTACTTCCATCTTGGGAGGGATTCCATATTTGCAGCAGCATTATTGGAGGAGTCTTTGACAAGGATCATGTCAAAGAAATGAGCTATGAGTTGGCAGGAGCCTATCTACATAGGCTAACAATGTTGTTCCTTTGGACCATGGACTTATTCATGTATTCATGCATCACTTTACTTTCATCACATGGTGAGAATGTTGTTTTTGCATCTATTGATTCTGTAACACAATACTTGCATATTCTTACCATTATCATACAGTGCATTGCTCCACAAGAGGGAAAGTTTATTATTGAGCCCCATAAACAAAATTTTGCCAACTATTATGATGGAGACAGCCATCCTTTGTATAACCATGGGCAAGTGTTTTATTATTTCTTGTATGATTAGTTGGCACATTCACTCATTTACTATTCACTATTAGATGTGATGATTCACACAACTAGCCATTTGTCAAAACGCCACTTGCCATACTATTTTCTGAAGTTGCAGTGGGAAAGAATACCCTATGTCCACTTGAGACATTGTTTGTATCATGCAGCATCATGTAAAACCTTCAGAAAAATTTGCATTTGGATACCCTATGATGATCATGTCCTATTCATCATGGATGAGATGTTTTGGGCTAGCTTGTTCTTCAATGTTGGAGAGGAGATCCTTGGAGGATTATTCTTCAATTTTCCACTTAAGGGAACTACTATTGCAGCCCAAGATCAACACATACTCTAAAATTATCATGAGTGGAGATAAGGATAGTGTGGGGTAGACTCCCTTGTCTACCATGATCATATTTTCATCCCACCTACTTTGCATCAGCCAAAGGTGGAGGAAGACTTTTAGAGTTGCCATGTTGGGAGGTAACTCATTTTCTATGGATGATTGCTTAGGGATGGGAGATTCATATGGGGATGGTAGATTCCAATTCATATCAGCCCTCATGCCTCAAGAAGGCCTTTTAGTTCTATCCTTACAGTTTCTTGAGGACAAACAACATTTGGGAGGGGAGGACTGTAATGTTCCCAAAATTAGAATTAAGCTAATTGGAACATCGATTTTGCTTATATCATCTAGGAGGTGAATAAATGGGTAAGGAGGCCCATGAGTAGAAATAAAATCCCTCATAGTGTGAAAGGGATCATCAGAATAAATATATTTTTCACCTTCCAGTGTGAAGGGGAGAAAATGCATGAGGACAAGGTCAAGTTTGACCAAGTCAACAGTGTTGCCTTAGAAGGAGTGGATCACTAGAGAAGACAACACAGTGTGAATGGAGGGAACAAAATTAGTGGAGGAAACCATAATGTGTGGGTGCCAAGGCATGAAGGCCTTAATTTGTATAAAGGGGGGACAAGGCAGCCATAGGAGGATATATTATTGAGTATTGGATTTTGTTCTGCATGAATATTTGCTTTCTCTAGTTTTTTAACTGAGATTGTTGTGCTGCTTAGCACAAGGAATTCCTATTTAGGAATCCTTCTCCCTTATTGAGAGGCCTCTTGAAGGATTTTTACTTCATTTCTCCACATTCAGGCTCAAGGCCAAGCCACCTCCTTCAGCTACAGCATTATTCGTGTAGCAGGAAACGTTGTGTTGCAGGGTGTTGCAGTGGAGGGTTCCACAACACCACTTATAGAGCTTATCTTTCAGAGGAGGGAGCTTCTATTCCTTTGGGAGGTCAGTGAGGAAGTTTCAAGAGCTAATTGCACATATTTGGCATCATTCCAAGCATTTCCCATCTCCTACAGCGCAGTCCCTCTCCTTGACTGCGTTATTTCTGAGTATATTTGCAGTGGGGGTTTGCATTACTAGTTTTGAGGGTGAGATCTTCAGTGTTAGGATCAGCCTTTCACTTGGAAGATCCATTGGAGGAGTTATGTTTCAGATTGGACATCATATTCAGCCATCTCCATCCAGTTCATGAGTTGCAGCTGCTATTTAGTCTTGCCCCTACAACTCCAGCATTTTTTATTTTTGCATATTTCAGCCAATCCTTCCAGGATTGTCTAGAAATTTCCTTTGGGAGGATATATCTTTGCTCCCCATATTGTATGAGATGTATATTGATATATCTATGTATTGACATCATTTTTCAGTAGTTATTCCTTATAGACTACACAGTCATATCCTTGGGCTCTCTTCATGTAGCAGTGTTCTTCATTTGTCATGTATATGTTCTATTAAGGGTTGCATTGCCCAACTTGAGTGATTGTTTCCTCAAGGATTTGTATACATTTTGCTGCTAGAACATTAATAAGATGGCTATGTGTTCTTCTTAAATTTTATAAGGTGATGTGTCCCTGCTACTCCATTATTTTGTTTACATATTGTTGTATCTCCAATCTTGGGATATTATAAGATATTCCCAACCTTGTAGATTTTCCCTATTTTGGGATATTACAGGGTGACTTCCTGTACTTCCTCAGATTATTTCTCTGTTGAGGCTACAGTTTGGGAAGACTTAGCAGGATTCATCGTAGTCATTCTGGTGCAAAAAATAAACTCAGGGTTGCTACTATCAGAGGGGGTAGCACGCCCAGAAATTAACAAAGCGCAATGATACCAGAATGTCGCAAAGCACAAATTGTTCAAGATACATGAAACCTTCTTCTGAGCTATCCTTCTGCTTTTATAGCCATGGAGAGCACCCAACAGTTGGGTGAGGTTTATCAGAAACTTACCATCAAGTAAAAGGTAAAAATATTCAAAAATTTCCTCATTAATTGTCGGTCACCCGCTCCTTTCAACAGTACAATTTTATTTTTACCCTGTTTTACTGTTCCAATGACTACTTTTCACAACTGTATATTACCCCTATGCTTCCAGTACACCTCCTATGCTATGAATGCACCCATGAGCTCCCATCACACCTCCTGCACTCTCAGCACACCCCTGCGCTCCCAGAGCACCTCTCCGAGCCTCCATACCTGTGAGCAACCCATGGTCTTGCGTGAGTTTGTCCCTTTTCCTGCGTGTATACCGCCCCATACAGCTACTGCGGCCATATAGTCATTTGATCCAGTATGGTTTGAGCTGGCTGCCATTGACATAGCCTGGTACTATATCACCGCGTAGGGTGGCTAACTAGACCGCTCCTCCTTCAGTAATTTCCTTTACTGTATAAGGGCATAGCTAGTGCTGACAAAACTTCCCCGGGTGTTTCGCAAACTGGCTGTCATATAGTAGGACCATTTATCCCTCCGCAAATGTCTTTTGCCGAATATGTTGATCATGCCATGTCTTATCCCGAGCCTTCTGAACCTGCTGATGGAAGTCAGCAATGAAATAATATTCCTACAAGGCCACGAGCTGCTCTAACCGTTCCTCCATGATATCAGGCTCCTCCATGTTGGTAAATGATACAATGCATAGGCTAGGAACAATATACCCCATTGGCATAATGGCCTCCTTACCATAAACCATCCGGAACAGTTTTTTCCTAGTCATCTTCTTGCACGTGGTTCGATAGGCTCAAAGGACTGACGGGATGCGCCCGTCCCAGTCACTGTGATTGACATTACAGACCTTAGTCAGTGCCCGATCCAAGACTTTATTAAAATATTCTACAGCTCCATTTTCCTATGGATGATACGGGGTAATTTTCGCTTGGTGGATCCGAAATTCTTCAGTCAAAGCTTGTATTGTCTCACTAACAAAATGAGTACCTCTGTCGCTCCTCAAGATCTTTTGATAGCCAAACCTAGTTAGAATATTTTCAAAGATAAAGTGTGTAGCGGTGTCTGTAGTGCAATCCTTCATAGCTTGTGCTTTGGCCCATCTAGTCACATAATCAGTCGCAGTGATGATGTAGCGCGCACCTGTCTTCTTCCCTGGCGAGTAGATGGGCCCAGCAAAATCTATGGCCCATTTTTCAAACTCTTGCAGGGCCATATGTGGTTGCAGGGGCATTTCATCTCTACGCGATGGTCTTCCCGTTGTTTGGAAAGTGTCACAGGCTTTGAAATAATCATGAGAGTCGCTATGAAGTGTTCGCCACCATAGCCCGGCTCTCAGGATCTTCTGTGCCATCGCCTTCCCTGCATAGTGACCTCTTGCTATGCCCCCGTGGGCTTCTGCTAAGATGGCATGCCTTTCATGCTCTAAAATGTATCTTCGCAGCACTTCCTCAGCTCTCGGTTTATACAGATGGCCCGCAATGATGGTAAAATCCATTGCGCAAGTTACCAACTCTTTCTTCTGCTGTACTGAATACTTTGCAGGTGCCATCCCCGTAGTCAAGAAGTGAATAATGTCGGTGAAGTGTGCATCAACTACCTTAATATCAAATAGCTACGCATTAGGCAGTCCTTCCTCTAGGTTGGTGAGCTCCTCACCACTTTCGATTCAGGATAAGTGGTTCATCCCATCATTCAACTTCCCCGGATTTACGATGATCTAAAACTCATATTCCTGAAACAACATAAACCATCGACAGATTTTCCCCCTCAACATAGGCTTATTCACTAGGTACTTCAAAGATGAGTGATCGATAAACATCTTGAAGTGCCCTCCTAACAGATAATGTCGGTATTTTTGCAAGGCGTATACCATGGCCAACCCCTCACGTTCAGTGGTGGAGTAATTGCGCTCCGCACCAGAGATTTTCCTACTAGAAAATGCAAGTGGATGGTCAATGTCTCCGTCTCTAGGTTGTGTAAGGATAGCTCCGAGGGTGATCCCTGATGCATCTATGTGAACATGGAAAACCTTCACCCAGTCAGGAAATATGAGTATAGGTGCAGAGACCATCTTCTCCTTGAGTAGCTTGAAGCTCTTATGACACTCCTCATCCAAAAAAAGAAACATCCTTCTTAAGCAACTTTTCCATCAGAGCTATGATCAGTGCGTATCCTTGAATGAACTTTCTGTAGTAGCCTGTATGTCCGAGGATAGAGCGCATCTGTTTCTCAGTCGTAGGTACTGCCAGATTGATGATAACTGCTATCTTGGTGGGGTCAACCATTAATTCCTGTTGATAGACTATGAGACCTAGCAAGATCCCAAAGGGTACGCAAAATATGCATTTATTGATATTCAAGGAGATCTGGTGCTTTCTGCAAGCATCCAACATCATGTGCAAGTTTGAGATGTGCTTCTTTACCAACCCGAAAATGGTTAAGTCATCAAAATATACCTCCAAAAATTTGTGGATGAACTCCTTGAATACTACGACCACCACCCGTGAGAAGATGGCAGGGGAATTCTTGAGCCCAAATGGCATGACACTATAGTGGAAAGATCCCCATTTAGTGAAGAACATATTCTTGCTGCGATCTTCAGGTGCGATCCTGAACTGATGGTAGCTCGAGAACCCATCTATAATTGAGTACGCTTCCTTCCCCCCCCCCACGCTATCAAGTATTTCATCTGAGAATGGTGTAGGAAACGGATCATGTACGTAGGCATCATTCAACTTGTGCAGGTCAACAAAGATCTATATCTCTCCTTAGTATTTTTCTCCTAAACCACCATAGGACTTGCCCAATCTGATTGTTCAAATAGTTCAATGATACCTGTGGCTATCATTTTGTCAAGTTCCTCCCTGAATTTTTTCTTATACTTGGGGTTCAATCGATAAGGCCGCTGCTTTACAGGGCACGCATCCAGTTTTAGAATGATGCAGATGACCCATAGGTCCCCTGTAATCCCTTTGAGTTCTGAAAATTTCATTGGAAATAGGTCCTGGTATTTGGTGAGGAGTTCCACTACTCTTCCAACAATATCATCATCTCAGTTTTCCCCTATTTTAGCTAGCTTAGGTTGGTCCTCTGTCCCAATGTTGACTTCTTGTAGCTTCAGAGGCTTAGTGACATCGACGATCTGTAGTGGGGGTCCAACAACTACGCGTTCTCCCTCCGAATCCAGGATAGAGATATTTTGCGGATCTTCATCACATTCCTCTGTTGACATATTGTGACAGTTGACAATATCCTACATCTTCGTCTCCCACGTTGGTGCCCCAGGCATCGCACAAGGGCCCGATTCATCAAATACTAAGGCATCTATATCATGCAGAGTTTCGTCGAGTGCCTCTATTCTTCCTACCAAACTGAATGTCCCTACATACTCGTCCTTCAGGGTGTCCCAGTGGCGGTTGTGCTGGTGTAGATTTGCATCTAAATACCATGTGGTGGGGATTGGCCCCAAGGCATGAATGAACAGGTGGACCCATTCCTTCGTAGTTCTTTCGCACCATTCCTTCATCCACGCGGACAAGTGCTCGCGCGGGTCTTGTTAGGGTCCTATAATAATAGGATTCATAATTTTTGAATTGACTTTGATAGTCTTGTAAATATGTACATACCTTGCTTTCTGCAAGTTGTTTTCCCATATTTGAAAATAATAAAAAATGAAAAGAGGGTAAAAGTCCTAAAATAAAGATCAAAGGACTTAGAAAAAGAATGGACCCCAAAAACAAAAAGAGATAAAAATAGATCATGAAAGTGTTGCAAGTTTAAATGCCACTACTTTACTTTACTTTTGCAAATAAGATTGTGTGCAGCTTGTCCTAAATGCCACAATCCATGAGGGTCAAACAGCTTAAACTTGACCTCTCATGCTTTAAATTTCATGTTTTAGATAGAGAATAAAAATATGTTAAATAGTATAAACTTGAAAAATAAATAGTTAAGATAGAAAATAAATGAGGAGCTCAACAGTTTAATCTAAGCCCTTGGATGGAATAAGGTTAGACTTAGATAGTTTTTATGCTTTGAAAGAAAATGGATTTAGGGTTGCAAGCTTAAACACACCCATGAAAATGAAGTAAAAATTGTTAGAAATAAAGATGGGTAGGTAGAGAGCAGTTGTGCAAGCATGTAATAAAGCATCATCGGGCAAAAATCACTAATTCTCCCTCCCCTACAATTATCTAGTATTCTAAACTATCAGTTAAAAGGCTCAGAGCATTTATTTGACTTCTGTTGGGACCAGACCAAGGCTCGATGACTAATTGGTTAAAAATATTGAATTCCTACACAAAACCCACATTCATCAACATTTATCCTTCATTCATAACCATAATCTCTTTTTCCTAAGTAAAAACTCTTTTTTACTTAGTAAAAGTGAAACCCTAAATAACTAATTTCATTCCCTTTCAAAAAATCATTCATAAACCCTCAAAATGCATTTTTCCTAAGCTAAAGTGTGAAGTAATACATCAAAGACAAGCTATGTTTATTTGCACTTTAAATTAGAGTTAAAACATGTATTTTTATTCATTATATACATCATCCCTTTATTTTCATATTAATTTATAATTTATTTATTAAAACCCTAATTACACCCACCCATATAGTATTAAAATCCTTTTATTTTAAATAAACCCACAAACCCTCTATTTTACATTTAAACCAATGTTTTAAATATCCCATGTGATAAATAAAAACCCCGCTCTTATCCCATTGGTTTAAACCTATCATTAAAACTATATCCCCCCCATAGTTTTAAACAACTTTCAAACATTGAAAAAACTATACAATAAGACCCGTGCCCATATGTATGGTTGAAACATTGGTAAATGTTTTAATTTAACATATAAACCTTATACACCGCCGCATATTATATAAAGCCTAAGGTTGAAAAATTTGTTTAAATGCCTATTCATAAAATTTAAACCTCCTCGTCGCATTAATATACCCCGGCCCCACTACCAAATCCCGATGCTACTTTCCCAATAAATCTGGGCCGTTCGCAATCGACCAAGATTTGACGGTGTAAACACCATATCGCAAATAAACTTGCGCGAAATTCCCCATTTCATTTCTACGAAAATGGGTAGTATTGCAACTTTCTCCCTCCTCCACGTGGTCAATTCTCATTGGATCGCGTTGGTTTCCTCCAAAATAGCTTACCACTGAAATGGCACGTGATAACAGCTCATGGTTTTGACCCTTTGAGCCCGAAAACCACCATTTTTATGACTTGACCACCATTTATTGCACGCACCGATTATCCTTAATATGCCTAAAAAACATTGGAAACACACTCATTTCCTCTCTTTCTTTGCGTAAACCCTGTATAAGCCACCCCGACTATGAAACAAGCATTTTTCCACCATTTTTCATGCCAAAAGACTGTAAATTTTAGGCTGTACCACTTGCAGATTACCGAGGAGCTTTGCATTGCTCTAGAAATTGAAAATCACCACAGAAAATGTTCAAAAGCCTCAAAACCTGTTTTGAAAAACCCATACCTGTGCAAACAGGTATTTTCTGAGAAAAACAAGCCTGTATCATTCTAAAAAAGACCTTACTAAAGAAATTTAATATATTAAAAGCTTATTTACTCAAAGCAAGCTTCTAGTTCCATGAAAAAAACTAAAACCCTATCAAAATTTTGACAAAACCCTGTTTTAATACTGCATTCAATTTTTAAAAGGAAACATCAAGTTTATTTAGTTTTTGCAGACTATATAAAACACTAATTAAAGCCCAAGAAACCCTTGTTTCAATTTCATAACCAGTGAAAGCCTGTAACTCAGTTGAAGATTGAAATTGAAAGAAAGATCCAAGAAAAGAACTAAGTTATACCCATTTTCATCCAAGAACCTCTGTCAAAATCAAGAAACACTTCTGTAAACCATATAATCTTACAGAAGAGTCCAAAAAGCCCAAATATAGAGTTTCAACTACCCAGAAAGCCTAAAAATGTCAAAATCAAATCCAGTACTGTGACCACTTAAAACCATTATCACCTCCCTGCAGCCAGGGTTTCATTAACAATTATTTTGTTTTGCAGGTCATTAGCAAAAGGATAATTTCGATAAAACAATCTAAATACTAGTTAAAGATCTATTTTACTCCAAAAATTTCACAAAGAAAAGAATTTTAAATGATATTCCTTAACAAAATATTCCAGGCAGCAGAAAAAAAAGAAGTCATTTATGCAGAGAGAGATAAATTTTCACAGTGAATGGTAAAAGTGAAATAAGAATTCACAATGACAGTGAAAACATAAAAAATCAAGAGCATCAGAGTTAAAGTATATCAGATAAAAGTCACAGTAAAGGTTAAAACAAAGTTAGAGAGCAGCCAAGGTAAAATAGTAAAAGTAAATACATAGACAGTAATGGTTAAAAAAATATGAAAATACTTTCACCAACAACAATGAATTTTATCCAAAGTGAAAGTAAAAACAGTTAAAAGAAAGGTAAGGTTAAAAGATGAAAACAGAGCAAGAAGGGACATTTTTGCAGAAATTTCCTGTTTAAATCATTGTGTTGCAGAAACTATTGTGACCAATCCAAGATGCATTTTGAAAAACTGAAGGAGTTTTATGTTCCTAATATGTCAACCTACAAAAACCTATCTCACATTTTGCACATGCATTACAGAATGAGAGATACATGCACATATTTACAACATATTTTTCAGACTGTGCAAAGCTTTGTTTTACACATCTTTTTGCAGACACTATTGTGACCAGCTGGAGCAGAAAATTAGGGAACTGGGAGAGTTTTATCTCAAAAACATATTTATCTACAATAAAATGTTTCACTTTTTACATATCTATTTCGGATTGAGATATACAAAGGTATCATTGGACCCCAAGTTTGCAAAATTTTTGGAACAAAATGCACAAAGGAAGGAGACAGTTAATGACTTGGATTCCTCATCATCAACTTAGAGTTGATATCAAATTCGACTTCTCTTCTTTGTCACCATCAATCCATAAGTATAGTGCCAAATAAATTCATTAGTTTTGAGTGTCCTTTTATTTAGTTCTATTTATGTAAAACAGTTTGAGATATTTGTAAGCCAATCTTGATATTTTTTCAAGATATTCTAGTTTAGAATTTGTATAAATACTTCACTCTTTGAAGTATTATTGTGGAATAAATTGCTGAAGATTTCTATAGTCATTTTTGTGGACTTGAAGGCTTTTTGTGTTTCAAATTTCAAGTAGCAGACTTGATCTGACCAACTAGCATCATATTTCAGAATTCATGTGATGAGCTATTTGAAGTGAAGTATTTTCTACTTGTCATTGTTTATCTTTATTTGTTACATGCAATCCATTATGTGTTCCAAATTTGAATGAATGAACAGGAGTATTACTTCAGGATTTGTTAAAAGCACCCTGTCTTTATTGTTTGTCATTTATATGTTTTCTTCTGATTTCCATAGTATGGAACCCTTAATTTCTCCCTCTTTCGTTTGACCTATGCCTACTACTTCCCTTTTCCAGATCAAAGAACCCTTCATTTCTATTTATCCCAATCATATCACCTCACAAAAAAACTTTCCAAGATCTCCAAGGGTTATTTATCTTGCCTTGAAAACATTTGAATTTTTGGCCTTGATCCTAGTTCTGTCTACTTGAATTTTGACTCCTCAGCCCAGTGGAAAAATATATTTCCCACTATCCATCACTTCAAGTGATTTTTCCCAACAAACTAGTCAAATCCAAAACCAATTGCACAATCATAACTAGTCTAATATTTCATAAAACAAAACAAAGTTAAAATTTATAGAGAGAGCCCTCTCTGAACCCTAGGAAGGCTAGATCCTAGAGTTTAAAAGTAGGTTTGTGGTTACCTCAGTGAGTTATTTCTTTAACCTTGAGAAATTACTGAGTGATAACATACTGTCTACCATATTTGGGAAGACTAACATTTTCTTCAGACATATTTTACAGGTTCATATCTAATCTATGATGGTGGATAGTGATCAGACACACAAAGGTTAAAATCATCCACCTGGCGACTCCAAATGAATTTCAAAATCAAGACTCCACTGGAGGAATGAACCTGAAAGAACAATATGGAAATATTAGGCTTTGAAGTTGGATCTTAATCCAAGACATTATGTTCTTTCTCATTAAGAAATTTTTTCAATGTATATTTTATTTTATAGAAGGATTTAGCTTGGTTGTATAGATACAGTGGCCCTTCTTTATCACTAATTTACAAGATGAACCCAAGAATACAATGCAGGTATGCTCCCATGAGTAGAGATCACATACCTGGATTTCCATACAAACTACCAAAGGTAAATTGGGATAAAAATATTCCTATGTTTCAAGATGAGAATATTGATGATCCTTTGTTACATCTCATTAAATTTCATATACACTTATGGATATTGAAGGGTGATTGGCATGAGGATTGCCTCATGAATCTATTCATGGAAAAATTAGAAGGACAAGCAAGGGAATGGTATGAAGCTCTCAAACCTGCTAGTTTATTTTCTTTAAAGGATTTTCACAAGGTATTTTATGAGAATTACAAAGAAGGCTTTCCATCTTTATCATTAGCTGAAAATTTTTGTGATCAAGTTGAAGATCTCATACATTACCTTAAAAATATTAATGAAGATTTAAGAAATTGGCATCCTGAAGATTTATTAGGAGTATTCCATAACTTTCATTCTCAAGTTAAGTGTCATGATAATCAAGAGGAGTTAATCAAAGATGAAATAGATCAGGAGATGAATCAAGATCCACAAAGCCCCACTGTAGTAATAAATGATGTTTCATATAATGTTTTGAATGAAGTTAAAGAAAATATTCAACCTCATGATCAGTTTTTACATAAGAGAAAAAACAATTGTTATTCAAATCCAAGAATTCAAATATTTCCACCCCCCCCCCCCCCTCACCGAAGAAGAAATTAATTTGCCTCTAAACATGCAACCATCCTCAAAATATTTACATAATGAATAAATTTTTTCTACTTATTCTAATGTTGATATATGTACTAAAGTTTTTATCCATGAAGAGATATAAGAACAGGTTGATGCTCATGTTGTTATACCTTCCCAAAAAGGCCCATTTCCTGATAGTACTCCTATTGAGAAAAATTATGACCTTCAAATAGAATGCAACCAATCTAATCAAGATATATCAGGATTTCTAAAAAAGAAATCTGTTGATCTAATGTGTATGATTGATGACATTCCTTATTTTGAAGATTTGCCTAAGTATGATCAGTATGATGATAATTATGTTCTCCAAATTCAAGCTAACTCCACAGAGCAATCACTAGCTATTTTGCGGGAGGAGGAAGTCCAGTTTCAGCAGCTCAAATACAGTGATCAGATAATACACATCGAATATGGGAGTGAAGAAGAAAGTTCAGAAATTTTGAAAGAAATTTCTATACCATTATGCTCTAAAGCATTTCAGTTTTTAAAGGATGAACAACCCCTAGAAATCTATGAAATTCCATTAAAACCAATCTTTCAAAGTTTTTCATGATCCAATAGTAGATATGTTGGATAATGAATGCATTCAAAGTCTTTCTCCATTTATTGACTATGAGCTTCAAGATCAAGATGAAAAAAGTTTCCTCAAACAAACATTTTCATTAGTAGAAATATCATCACAAAGCTTATCTAAAAATCTGAAATTATCTCAGAACAATCCTAGGTTGATTTTGCAAGGAAATAAAGTTAAAAATGACAATTTAGTCTCATGGCATGGAGGTCATCCAAAACAGATGTATAGTTGTTTATATCAGTTAAAAATTGGTGTATATATCTTGGAAGATCCTTTTGAAAAGTTTCTAGAGTCAACAAAGGAAATCAAGTATTTCCTTATCCTCTCATTTGTTGACAAGTTTCTAATAGGTTGCAGAATTACAGTTTTGATAATCAACAAGAAAATGCAACAAAATCTATCAAAGTACATAATGCTTGAATGGATGCATTGGATATTCATTTTACCTAACCAACAGTTGGACAACTTATTAGAGTGAGTAAGTAGGACTCCAGCTTATTTCAGTTTACAATTTTCAGCTAGTTTGAAATAATTCATTAAGATTTGAAAGCCAAGGAAAAGGCCCTAAAATATTGATGATGTAGTAGTTTGGTTTGAAAGTGGCACCACTTTTTGGTCTCAGATTAGATCTCAGTTTGTAGAAAAAGGTGTAAATTCAGTTCAAGAGTTTTCAGTCACAGCATATGCATGTTTGGGATTGGCCCAATCGATCAAGCTACTAGTCGACGGTGTTCTTGACATCTCACAGGGAGATGCCATCCCCATGTGGAGCCACTATTAGGGTCCTATAATGATAGGATTCATAATTTTTTAATTGACTTTGATAGTCTTGTAAATATGTACATACCTTGCTTTCTACAAGTTGTTTTCCCATATTTGAAAATAATAAAAAATGAAAAGAGGGTAAAAGTCCTAAAAGAAAGATCAAAGGACTTAGAAAAAGAACGGACCCCAAAAACAAAAAGAGATAAAAATAGATCATGAAAGTGTTGCAAGTTTAAATTCCACTACTTTAGTTTACTTTTGAAAATAAGATTGTGTACATCTTGTCCTAAATTCTACAATCCATGAGGGTCAAACAGCTTAAACTTGACCTCTCATGTTTTAAATTTCATGTTTTAGATATAGAATAAAGATATGTCAAATAGTATAAACTTGACAGATCTGTAGTTAAGATAGAGAATAAATGAGGAGCTCAACGGTTTAATCTAAGCCCTCGAATGGAATAAGGTTAGACTTAGATAGTTTTTATGCTTTGAAAAAAAATGGATTTAGGGTTGCAAGCTTAAATGCACCCATGAAAATGAAGTAAAAAATGTTAGAAATAAAGATGGGTAGGTAGAAAGCAGTTATGCAAGCAAGTAATAAATCATCATCAGGCAAAATTCACTAATTTTCCCTCCCCTACAATTATCCAATATTCTAAACTATCAGTTAAAAGGCTCAGAGCATTTCTCTGACTTCTGTTGGGACCAGACCCAAGGCTTGATGACTGATTGGTTAAAAATATTAAATTCCTACACAAAACCCAGATTCATCAGCATTTATCCTTCATTCATAATCATAATCCCTTTTTCCTAAGTAAACACTCTTTTTTACTTAGTAAAAGTGAAACCCTAAATAGCTAATTTCATTCCCTTTCAAAAAATCATTCATAAACCCTCAAAATGCATTTATCCTAAGTTAAAGTGTGAAGTAATACATCAAAGACAAGCTATGTTTATTTGCACTTTAAATTAGAGTTAAAACATGTATTTTTATTCATTTTATACATTATCCCTTTATTTTCATATTAATTTCTAATTTATTTATTAAAACCCTAATTACACCCACCCGTATAGTATTAAAACCATTTTATTTTAAATAAACCCACAAACCCTATATTTTACGTTAAACCAATGTTTTAAATATTCCATGTGATAAATAAAATTGCTGCCCTTATCCCATTGGTTTAAACCTATCATTAAAACTATATCTCGCCCCCTATAGTTTTAAACAACTGTCAAACATTGAAAAAACTATACAATAAGACACGCGCCCATATGTATGGTTGAAACATTGGTAAATGTTTTAATTTAACATATAAACCTTATACACCACCTCATATTATATAAAGCCTAAGGTTTAAAACTTTTTTTAAACTCCTATTCATATATTTTAAACCTCCCCATCGCATTAATATACCCCGACCCCACTACCAAATCCCGATGCTACTTTCCTAATAAATCTGGGCCGTTCACAATTGAATCTCAAGATCTGACAGCGTAAACACCATATCGCAAATAAACTTACGTGAAATTCCCCATTTCATTTCTACACGAAATGGGTAGTATAGCAACTTTCTCCCTCCTCCATGTGGTCAATTCTCATTGGATCGCATTGGTTTCCTCCAAAACATCTTACCACCGAAATGGCATGCGATAACCGCTCGTGGTTTTGACCCTTTTAGCCCGAAAACCACAATTTTTATGACTTGACCGCCATTTATTGCAGACGCCGATTAGCCCTAATATGCCTAAAAAACATTGGAAACACAATCATTTCCTCTCTTTCTGCATGTAAACCTTGTATAAGCCACCCTGGCTGTGAAACAAGCATTTTTCCGCCATTTTCATGCCAAAAGACTATAAATTTTAGCCTGTACACCTTGCCAAGGAGATTTTCATTGCTCCAGAAGTTGAAAAGACACCACAAAAACTGTTCAAAAGCCTCAGAACTTTTTTTGAAAAACCCATACCTGTGCAAACAGGTATTTTCCGAGAAAAACAAGCCTGTATCATCTGAAAAAGTCCTTGCTAAAGAAATCAAATACAGTAAAAGATTATTTACTCAAAGCAAGCTTCTAGTTCCATGAAAAGAACTAAAACCTTGTCAAAATTTTAATAAAACCCTCTTTTAATACTGCATTCAGTTTTTAAAGGAAAACATTGAGTTTATTTAATTTTTGTAGACTATATAAAACTCTAATTAAAGCCCAAGAAACCTCTGTTTCAATTTCATAACCAGTGATAGCTTGTAACTCAGTTGAAGATTGAAACTGAAAGAAAGATCCAAGAAAAGAACCAAGTTATACCCATTTTCATCCAAGAACCTCTGTCAAAATCAAGAAACACTTCTGTAACCCATTTAATCTTACAGAAGAGTCCAAAAATCCCAAATACAAAGTTTCAACTACCCAGAAAGCCTAAAAATGTCAAAATCAAATCTAGTACTGTGACCGCCTAAAGCCATTATCACCTCCCTGCAGCCAGGGTTTCATTAACAATTTTTTTTTTTTGTAGGTCATTAGCAAAAGGATAATTTGGATAAAACAATCTAAATACTAGTTAAAGATCTGTTTTACTCCAAAAAGTTCACAAATAAAAGAATTTTAAATGATATTCCTTAACAAAATATTCCAGGCAGCAGAACAGAAAGAAGTCATTTATGCAGAGAGAGATAAATTTTCACAGTGAATGGTAAAAGTGAAATAAGAATTCACAATGAAATTGAAAACATAAACAATCAAAGAGCATCAGAGTTAAAGTGTATCAAATGAAAGTCACAGTAAAGGTTAAAACAAAGTTACAGAGCAGTCAAAGTAAAACAGGAAAAGTAAATATAGAGACAGTAATGGTTAAACAAAGATTAAAATACTTTCACCAACAACAATGAATTTTATCCAAAGTGAAAGTAAAAACAGTTAAAAGAACAGCAAGGCTAAAAGATGAAAACAGAGTAAGAAGGGACATTTTTGCAGAAATTTCCTGTTTAAGTCATTGTTTTGCAGAAACTATTGTGACCAATCCAAGATGAATTTTCCAAAACTAAAGGATTTTTATGTTCCTAATATTTCAACCTACAAAAACTTATTTCAAGTTTTTCACGGGTATTACAGAATGAGAGATACATGAACATATTTACAGCCTATTTTTCAGACTGTGCAAAGATTTGTTTTACACATATTTTTGCAGATACTATTGTGACCAGATGGAGCAGAAAATTGGGGAACTAAGAGAGGTTTATCTCAACAACATATTTATCTACAATAACCTATTTAACTTTTTACATATATATTTCAGATTGAGATATACAAAGGTATCATTGGACCCAAAGTTTGCAGAATTTCTAGTACAAAATGCACAAAGGAAGGAGACAGTTAGTGACTTGGATGCCTCATCATCAACTTAGAGTTGATATCAAATTCGAATTCTCTTCTTTGTCACCATCAATACATAAGTATAGTTACAAATAGATTCATTAGTTTTGAGTGTCCTTTTATTTAGTTCTATTTATGTAAAACAGTTAGAGATATTTGTAAACCAATCTTGATATTTTTTTAAGATATTCTAGTTTAGAATTTGTATAAATACTTCACTATTTGAAGTATTATTGTGGAATAAATTGTTGAAGATTTCTATAGTCATTTTTGTGGACTTGAAGGCTTTTTTTGTTTCAAATTTTGATTAGCAGACTGGATCAGACCAGCTAGCATCATATTTCAGGATTCATGTGATGAGCTATTTGGAGTGAAGTATTTTCTACTTGTCATTGTTTATCTTTCTTTGTTACATGCAATCCATTATGTGTTCTAAATTTGAATGAATGAACAGGAGTATTACTTCAGGATTTGTTAAAAGCACCCTGTCTTTACTGTTTTTCATTTATATGTTTTCTTCTGATTTCTAGAGTAGGGAACCCTTAATTTCTCCCTCTTTCATTTGACCTCTGCCTACTACTTCCCTTTTCCGGATCAAAGAATCCTTCATTTCTCTTTATCCCGATCATATCACATTACAAAACAACTTTCCAAGATCTCCAAGGGTTATCTATCTTTCCCTGAAAACATTTGACTTTTTTGCCTTGATCCTAGTTCTGTCTGCTTGACTTTTGACTCCTCAACCCAATGGAAAAATAGATTTGCCACTATCCATCTCTTCAATTGAATTTTCCCACCAAACCAATCAAAACCAAAACCAATTGCACAATCATAACTAGCCTAATATTTCATAAAACAAAAAAAAGTTAAAATTTATAGAGAGAGCCCTCTCTGAACCCTAGGAAGGCTAGATCCTAGAGTTTAAAAGTAGGTTTGTGGTTACCTCAGTGAGTTCTTTCATTAACCTTGAGAAATTACTGAGTGATAACAGGTCCCATGGACCAAGGAAAGGCTTTATACGCAGGTGAACCGAGGGTTCAAACTGTAGGACCATCATTTCGTGAAACTCTTCCCAATCCTGGAACGTCCCCTTATGTGTGTCCCAACACCTCACAGGGGTTGCATGCATGGCCAGATTAAGGGCCCACATCCTTCGCTCCCTTGGGACTTTAGCTTCAAATTTTCGCAAAAACTCCTTAATACTACCAAAACCATCGAATTAGGGTAGTTCTCTTACCTTTGAGAAGATACAATAAAATTTCTTTGTGATTCTAAGACATCACAGTGCAGATACATCATGTAACCGATTCTACCAATTTTCCATCTCCCCATCGAAGTTAGAGAAGTATTTGTTGTACTTCTCCCAGAAAATCACACCATCAGCTATAGGATTGATCCAATCCTTGTCCCGAGCGGTTCATTTATAGATGTGATCCACATCCTCTTCTTCACACACTAGTTTTGTATACCGCTCTCCTTCCGCAGGGTCTAGTGGGACTATCACCCTCGTACCCTCTTTCTTAAAGACCATGCTTATTTTCTTTAGGTTGATAATGACTCCCATATCTATAGCCTTATCCAATCCTAGGAGCACAGGGTAAGGGTCTGCATCTTCCACGATCTGAATTACTTCAAATTCGGCTCATACCTTAACCCTCACGATATTTACCATAATATTTGATAGCCTCCCCAATGGTATGATCTTTTGTTGGTTAGCCATGTGCAGTTGTATAGTGGACATACCATTCTAGCTTAGGCTCTCCCATCTGCTGCCAAGTTTTCTTGGGCAGTACGTTCGCATCTAACCCTAGGTCCAAGATAACCTGATCCATTTCATAGTCACCAATCTACATTGTTAGCTGCATCTACCAACCAGTGCGCTTCTTATGCTTGTAAACTTTGTGTACATCCTTAACTTCTGTGAGAGGGTTGGTTCTCTCTACGCAACTGTCTATTAGGGCTTAAAGTTTTTCTACCACCTTCTGGTTGCGCAGTAGCTTCATACATGCCTGTAGAAATGGTTTAACTTCATCGTCCATTCGTAGGTTTACTGGAGCCTTGGAAGCAGGTGCCTCATCCTTGGTAAAGTCATTGTGGGATGTGACGAAGGTTTTATTCTCCTTTTGTAGGTCTAAGCTTTCCTGCTTGACAGCTGCTTTCCGGATAAGAGATTCAACCACAGCTTTCTCCTCAGCTCCCCCAGTAGCCATGCCATTGGGCATTATGACATTAATACTTGGTCCTTCATCACGCAGTTCCGCCTTAACCCTCTGCACATTTTGTGTAGGTGTCTACTCTTTTTCCTGCATTTTTGCTTTCAGAATTGGACAGTCTTCAATCACATGCTCCAGTTGTCGACAATATCGGCAAGATTTTCTCGTAGGGTTCGGACAGTCCCTCGTAAAGTTCCCTATTTCTCCATAGATGTAACAGATCAATTGTCCTCTTCCCTGACCTGCACCTCCACCCCTTCCTCCCCTACCCCTTACTGGGGAGCCTCCTCTGCTTGAGGGAGATAGTGGTGAAGAAGGGTCAGCCTATACCCTGTATAAGTTTCTTCAATCTATCATCAAGTCATAGGTTCAATAGTTATGCTCAGCATGTCCCACAAAGGAGAAGAATCAACACCATTTCTGCTTTAATTTCGGAACATAAGCACCAATGCAAGGATAGTGGTTAGTATCATGTATCCCAACAACACGAAAATCAACACATAATAACGTTGGACCACTTGGCCCCATAACCTCCTTAGGGCACAATGGGCTAGGTCCTCCAGCCTGCATGTAATATGTCAACATAGTACACTAATCCTTGGTATGGCCAGACACCCTGCATCTTATGCACCATATGTCGGGGCTAGCCTCTTTTCCCCATTATTTTCACAGATTCTGTATTTGCATGTGCATTTCCTCCAGCTATCCCTGGATCTGCTGCACCCCAAACTGGGCATCATCCCTTAGCATAGCCTCTAGTTTCATATCAATCTCCAAGGATTTTTCTTGCGTTGCAATCGCCTGCTAACCCATAGGTCCGCGGAGGTGAGGTGACAGAATAGTGATAAACCATTCCTTGTGCTGCCTATCATCATACTGAAATTCCCCATCTCTGATAACTTTCTTTAACTAATGATCAGCTTCCCATACTGATTCAATGGGTCTCTGTTTAAATTCTTTCAAGTCTACTACTGTTTGAGAGTAGGACTTAGGCTTCTGAAACTGTTGTTTCAAATTTGTCCTAATCTCTTGAATAGACGGATTTGCGTGTTGTCCTACGTACCCCATATACCAGTCCAAGGCCCTTCCTTCAAATGAGAGTGACAGTTGTGCTCTCTTTACAGCATCGGTAGCCACATTCTATGCATTCCATACAGATTATGCTACAAACCAAAATCATTCCATATCTTCATCCCCTACACCCTTGAAAGTGGGTAGCTTCATGTGTGTGGCCATATATTCTTCTAGTGGCAGTGGAGGTGTAGGTGAGTTCTTACCTTTATGTTTATTTGAAGGTGGTATAGTTGGAGGAATATCTCTTGCATGCATAGCCAACTCTCTTAGTGGACTGTAGATAGATCTATCCCCTTCTTGATTGGTTCGGTAATACTTACCACTTCGAGTTGTACTCTTGCTTTGATCAGAGTTCATTCACTCGGTGTGGTTTCACAGAACACCCTTTTCACACAGTAATATTTTGATTAACAATGGAAATGTTTTCAAGAACTTACCCCAGAAACCTTTGAAGAACCTTTGCTCTTCTTCAGAATAAGATACGAACTGATCAACTGTGAATTTTGTCACAAATCCTCCCAACACACTATCCACCCAGTGATCTACCGTACGGGTGATTGTATTGTCAGTCCTCTCCAACTATTGAATCAACTCTGGTGTCCACTGCGTAACCTGATCATCCTTCCAACACATCTGGAACTCTACGAGCCTTGCCAACCACTTCTGAAGCTCATGCGCAAAGGTTACAAAGAAAATTTCATAGACTTCGATGAATGTGTACTTGTTCTTCCACTTCTCGACCATCAGCTTTGTGTTGCGATTCTCCTTCACATAAAAATCCTGAATATGTCTTTCAAACCAGTCTTCAATTTCCACTCGCTTAGGTCTCCAATGACCTCGTGGCATTACCCAATCTCTCTCTCAAAATTATCTCGGTTCCGACAATGGAACCATTTTTTGGCTTGAGGGGTCCTGACCTAGGTTCAGATGTTAAGGTTTGCCAAAAAACCCCTATAATACTGGCCCTTTCGGCAATGACCTACTTACGCAGGCCAAGGTATCACCCGAAGTAGTATGGGAAGGTGCTGGAACCATCTTTTCACACCCTGAGAGAGAGTAGGTAGCTCAAAGCAGATCTGTGTTACAAATTACTAGGTTCACATAGAATGAGTCTATTCGCAGCTCTTTTAACAGTTTAATCAACATATAACCATAACAAATCTATCTGATCTAATCAGTACAGTTGCATCCACGTGCGTATTACCAAATACCATCATAGATTACTATAATCGCAGCCAGTATTAGATCACATATATACTTATGCTAATTTCAGAACACAAATACATTCACAACGTAAATAAACATCACATATGTGCTTTAGTAGTAAAAATAACTGATTCAAATAACACACAGATACTTTCACGATACTTCACATTCATTAATATCTGTATCCACTTATAACCAAAACACATCCCGCGCACACAGCCTAGCGTGGTCCGCACACAGCAGGATTGAGGATCTCTGTGCACATATCCAGTAGGAGTCCTTACCCAAAACAACCCCAAAAAATATCCAATACTTCGCACGTAGCATCTATCTATCAACTTACTTACTTACTAGACCCAACTATCTATCTATTTATAACATCATAGCCTTCGCTACCCTATGGTCTGCAAACCGTGGTTTGCGGACCCTAGATCTACCCTTTTACCCATTACAACACATTATGGGCTTTGACCCACCCCAAAAACCCTACGCAGGACTGAATTTAACAAAATTGTACCAAAAACGCAGGTTAGGGAACCCCGTTCCAACAAGAAATCTGCAACCACATTTTCTTTCCCTATTTTTACAATAATAGTCTAAGCAAACTCTTGTAACAATAACAACCATATAATTATCCTAGAATTCACATCAAGCTTATTCATCAAATATTTAATGGTTGCATGATCAGTATGAACAAAATTTTGATATACAGTGATATAGCTCCTGAATTTGTTCAAATAATGTACTACAACTAAGAGTTATTTTCCAGTGACAGTGTAATTCAACTCAGCTTTAGACAAATTCCTACTAATGATATAGATAGAATAATTCAGTTTACCCTCTACTTGTCCCAAGGCTCCCCCCACAATTTTTTCTGATGCATTGGTATGGATATGGAAAGGAAATGCCCAGTTGGGACCCCTAAGGATGGGTGTAGTGGTCCAATTTTCTTTCAATACTTCAAGGGCCTCTTGACATTTTATTGTCCAACAAAAATTTGAATCCTTGGCCAATAATCCAAACAAATGTGAATCCAATTTACTAAAGTATTTGATGAACCTTCTATAATACCCAGATAATCCCAAGAAACTCTTAACATCTCTTTGCCTCTAAGGGGTAGGGACGCTTTTGATGATGGTAATCTTGTTTGGGTCAACCTGTATCCCTTCCTTGGATATGGAATGGCAAAGGACAATCCTTGCATTAATAAATAATTCAAACTTCTTGGGGCTCAATGAGAGATGCATTTAAATACATTTCTTTAAGACTTTACATATATTAGAGAGAGCTTCCTGGAATTCACCCCATAAGGAGTGAAATCATCCATGTATATCTCAATAGAGTCATGAACAAGTTCAAAAAATATAATTAAAATCGCCCTCTGAAAATTAGCTGCAGCATTGCACATACCAAATGGGATAACTCTATAGGAAAAAGTACCCTAGGGGCATGTAAATGTGGTCTTATCTTGGTCTTCAGGGCTGATCTGGATCTGATTGTAACCACTAAATCCATCCAATAAGGAAAATAATTTATTTCCTGCAAGACCATATAGGACATGGTCAATGAAGGTAAATGTAAAATGGTAATTCTTTGTGGCCTTGTTAAGCTCTCTATAGTCAACACAGATCCTCCACTTTCCATTCTTCTTTGGGACTAAAACCAGAGGGGACACCCACTCACTATTTGAGATGGGGTATATGAACCCTACATTCAATATATTTTGTAATTCTTCCTTCATAATGTCTTTAAGGGATGGGTTCATCCTCCTTTGAGGTTGGCACACATGTTTTCATGCCTCCTTGATGTAAATATGATGAGTACAAATAGAGGGATGCACCCCTTTCATTTCCTTATAATTCCAAGCAAAAGCGTCTAAGTATTTCCTCATTATATTACACAATTGTTCTTCTTGTTTGGACGAGAGACAGGGTTGATCTATAAATTTCTGTGTTAGCCATCCATAATTTTGATATATTCAAATGATGGCTAAACCAGGTCTTTTAGTCTTCAAGAAACAATTTTTAAGAAAAATTGTGAGTTCTTGAAGCATTGTTGTGTACCTTGTCCAAAAGATCCATTCCACTGATATCTTCACTTCAAAATTCCACTAAGTAACCCTGTTGGTTCAAAGAAAAGATTGCTTTCAAGCCCTTCTCCATAAATTCATTTCAGAAGCCCCATTCCACCCATTTTTCACTCATTTACACCTATCCTAACTCATCATCTCCTTCCCCTAAAATCTCCTTTTCTCCATCATTTTATCCTCCTTTACCTTTCAAATCCCTCAAAATCCTTTTTTTTAAACCATAAAAACTCCTTTTGTTGGTTTAAAAATTCTCTCTCTAACCTATTGAAACCCACCATTTTGGCCTCAAAACACCCCTTTTTATGGTTTAAAACATCCCTATTTACCTATCAAAAACCTTAAAAAACATTTTTTTTAACCCATTGCGCTCCTTTTCAAACATTAGGCTTTAAGCGCATTTCGGCTTAGCCCTAGCCCCTTTTAGTCATAAGACCGAGCACGTTGCGACCAAGCGCTAAGCCCATCAGCCATCACACTTCGGCGTTTCCCATTCCCCGATATCCATTCTCCATCGATGGCTCATCGCCATCGCACTTCGTAGTTTCAAAGTATCGCTCCCACACTCCTTTTCTCTGTGATATGCGAAACCCTAATCGCATCTCCTCATTTCAATTCCTTTGATATCCAAAGACTCACATGGATTCCCCTTTTTTTCCACCCACCAACCTTATATATCCTCCCGCTTCATCTGAACCGTCCATTCCCTAGATCGACGATTGCCGGAACCTTCCGTCCCTCCACCTTCCATCGACCTCCGTGCTCTTGTAGTCCCCCGGAACGAGATCTAGCAGTCGATCCCGATGATCCATGACCCTCGCCTCCCCTTTACATTCCCGTTCTCCAACCCCTCCATTCATATCTCTTCATCTTTTAATCTGGGCCGTTGATTGTCTTATCCGACGATCAAAATTCATCCCAAACGCATCAACCCCACCAAATAAACTTTCACCCCGCCCATTGAACATCCCGCTACCTGACAAAATAAGTGACGTCACACCTCCGGTCCCACCTCCCACCCAACCGCACATCTCCACCGTTGCATTTGTCTTCAAGTAGATTTGGATCTCCCGAGATCGGGACGGCCATCGATCATCTTCCGCTCATTTCTCCCAAAGGTTTTAACGCCCAAATTCAACGCGAAATGGGGTTTTTAGAGCCACGTGTCGAGCAATAAACCATATCGCGTTCGATTATCACAAAATAATTTCTGCCCATGCCTCGCATGAAAAATGCCTCCGGTTTTTTGCAAAACCGCAAAACCGCTCATCGCCATTTTCACGCCAAATTCAAATGTTTCCTTGGTTTTTCATGGTTTCGCCATGAAACCTTTTCTCTGCAACTTCCTTCCCTGCGCTTTGCTCCTCTACCTTTGCCTAGCCTACGGTAGCAATTAAACCACAAAAAAGGCGATTTATTAATATTTTATGTTAAGTTCCAAGTTTAATGGTGGTTACGTAGCATAAAATTGTCCCAAAAAAAAGAGGCGAGGATGACGATCCTAGCCTAATAAATATGAAAGGGACTCGAGGATGTGATCTCTAGATTTTAATCAATGTTTCATGGATATTGGTTAGCTAATAAAACCCTCGTAGCAAAAGAAAGCCACTTGTACACAAAAAGCAACAAAGACAGAGATTAGAAGAATTAAAGTTAAAGGTTAAGCATAAAGCTGAAAATCAAAGTTAATCATTAGATTTACAAGGACGAAACACATTGAAAGACAAAAAAATTAAGCGAAAAACGTGAGAAAGGAAAAAATCCCCAAAGATGATCAAAGAAGGCCTAAAAGCATATCAAGGCCTAATTCAAGTTTAAAGTGACAAATCAAGGCAGATCCCCAAAGAATGCTTGAATGACACACCGGTGGAGCAATTACTCCCTCCAAGGACCAAAAATGGCACCTACAAGTTTATTTTCCTCAAAAGCATACAAAGTTAATGCACGGTCAGAGATATTTTCAAAGACAGGAAAGTAATTTTCAGCTACCAAAAGCCTCAAAAGTCAACAAAAGTATTGAAGAAGTAGATGAAAGTTAATGTAAAAATCAATTAACGGAGTTAAGACATTAGATGTCTTCTCCATTAGGCCTCCCAAAGGTTGAGAAGCATTTACTACGTATTAATTGAATAGTTAGACCTTCTTGTCTCCACCTCCTCAATTTACCTATATATATCATATGAGGAGCCCGATATTGTTGTTGGTTGGATACTTGTTTAATGTAAATAGTTGTTGAAGCTATTGAAGCTCTGTTAGTAATTGAAGAAAGATAGGCTGAGAAGAGAAGTTTTAAGCTATAAAGACGTATTTAACTTGGAGTTTGTAACTAGTTTTAACATCAAATATACAAGCTGATCTATGGGATCCTATTCTATGTCAATGGTGATGTTTTTTTACTGTAATTATTGTTTTTCTTATGTTTCCATACTATCCACTTTCTTTGATAAAGAATAGCAAATTTAGATTAGGATTTACTGTAAAAGGTACCCTAATTCTCACTGATAAGCTTTATCTTTATGTTTTCTTCTAATTGTGCTTTAAGGATAATTCAATAGAGTATAGCCAGTGAAGTGTTGGTGAGCCCATGTTTCCTGAGTACAACTTGAGATATTGTCTTTGAAAGTTCTTGAAAAGTCCGCTAAGTAAATTTGAACTAGAGAAGTCTATGGTTAGCCATGTCCTCTATTTTATCTCCAATAGTTCCTTTGAAAAGATCCCTGAGAGTATGCCAAAAGCAAGATAGGTTCAAAGTCCTTACCTGATCTTAGGCTACTCTTTGTTCTCTTATATGTTTTCTTCTTTCTGAAGGTAATATATTAGATTGTTGGATTGTTTTCTGAAAAGTGTGCTTTAGTAAAAGTTTTCCCAAATAAGTCTATGGTTTTCCCTATCCTTTAGCCTGCTTCAAACAATTACTTTGAAAGGCTTTTCTTGTTTCGTGAAGTTAATAGATTCTTAAATGGTTATTAGTTTTTCTTCTTTCACAACACTTTTAATGTTCCATACCACAAATAAATCTAAAGAGATCCTTTGATATAGATGACTTGCCCCATGGACCACTCTTGAAACATGGTGTGTAATTAAATCCTTTTGTGACTCCATAGCCCAATGGATTTATACTGTCTGTTACCTATCCTATCAGCTAAACCATTCTTTCAACTTATTCACACCTTTACCCTTCAAAAGACTTCCTTTTTTTTGATGATATCCTACCCAACCAAAACCAAAAAAGTTCCCTTGAGCTTCATAACTAGCCTAATATCATAATTAAGTATAAAGATATATCATTCTAAAACACATATAGAGAGATCCCTCTCTGAATCCAGGAGGGCTAGATCCTAGGATTCCAAAGTGGTTCTGATGTAGGCCCTGCAATGTTTGTTCTTGCCAATATTGCAAACTATGGGAGACCTAAAATATTGGCGATCATACTGGGGAAATATTGAGTAATAGATAACTTCACAACTCAATGAGCCCCTATTCCTAAATGAATCAAGTGTCACCAAGACAGGTTATTATTGATTGTTGATGGTGAACAACAACCAAAACTTGAAAACAAGTAAAAATCCTTCACCTGGCGACTCCATTGGTATTCAGTAGGCCTACTCATTTCCCTTGGTTTTCCAAAGACTCCACTGGGAAACTTTTATCATAACATCATACCAACTCAGTTAAGTAAACTTTGAGGATTAATTTTTCTTGCAAAAAAGATTAGTTTGCCTTTTAAAGATTGTCATACTTGGCTGAACTTTTCTCATCATTGGGTCTAAAAACACAACATAGTGGCTTCTAAAAGAATTCATACTAGAGCCTATCTTGACCCAAATCCTCCTGAGATAGTTGATAATCCATAAAGTATCCTTAGGAAATCTCTTAAATCCAAGACTTCAATTGTTGACAGACCAATTCATAGAGCTAATTTTGTCCCTGAAAATCTTATAGCTCTGCAAGATACTCAAATTGACTTACCATTCACAAAAAATCCATCAAGAAATAAGTCACTTAGTGATATAGATTAGATAAACTTTGAGCCTCCACACTCACCCCAAAATAGTGGTGAACATACTGATAGCAGAGAAACCACCCCACCTGATCTGCATTTCATTCATAATTTTGGTTTCTCTCATCCTAAATCTGCTCAACAATACTTAGTTGGTCCAAGGACTTCTGTTATCCATACACTCACTGTTCAAACTACTCCATTCCACCCTCCTCCTCCTTTCATAAACCCTCCACCTGTAAACCCCCCATTTATCCCACAACTTCCTATCATGGCAACATGGTATGCTCCTCTAGTCCTTCCTGTTGTGTTTCCTATGATTTGGTAGATTTGACAAGACAACATCAAACCACTTTGGGATCTTAGGATCTAGCCCTCCTGGATCCACAGAGGGATCTCTCTATAAAGGTAAATAAATATGTATCTTTGATGTTCAATTCAAGGTGTTAGGCTAGTTATAGGGAACAAGGGTTTTTTGATTTGTTTGTTTGGTTGGGAAACATGAAAGAAGGGTTCAATTTAAGTTAAAGGAATGAGTAGTGAAGGATTTTGGCAATGGGGAGATAATTCATAGAAAACACAAGTCCATTGGGCAATGGGGTCATAAAAGGGTTTACCTACAATTCAAATATCCAAGGCTTTCAAAGGGCTAGTCATCTATATCAGAGGATCTCTTGAGATGATAGTATGAGATGAAACAATAAGGAAATGAATGGGGATTACAAGGAAAACCTTCCAAGGTGACCACTTCAGAGTAAATCTAGGGATAGGGAATGCCTTAACCTCTATGATATAAACTCCTAATGAGGCTAACTCCAGAGACAACAATCCAGCAGTCCTCCTGACTACTTTCAGACAATAGAAAACATTCAAGTTTGACACAGAGTGAAGTCTAAGATCAGAGAAATACTTTTAACCTTCTCTGATTTTGACATTCAACCCAAAGGGATCTTAGAAGCGCTAACTACTAGAAAAGGAACCTAGGGGATAGGGCTAACCCTAAACCTCCCTATTTCCTAATTCTTTCAGCTGAAACCAAACAAAAAGATCCGTGAACAAACTCTAAATTCATACATCAGTAAGCATGGACAAACCAACTTCTATACTGGTTAAATTATGTTGAATTTGTTCTTAGATACACAATTAGCAGAAAACATTAGAGATTAGAAAGTGAAGGAAGCATTAGGGTACTTACAGCAGTATATCCTAAGCTAAAATTACTGATTATTATTAGAGAAAATGAAACATGATGTATAATAGAGGGAAAACAATAACAAAGATAGAACACATCACCACTGATTTAGATCAAGATCCAATGAACATGCTTGTCATATTAGAAGAGAAAAACCAGTCACATATATGCTTGTCCAATAGCTTGATATCACTCAGAAATCATCTCCCAGCCTATTTACAACTACTACTCGTAGAACTCTAACTCAGTAAAACAACTTACAATCAGTGTTTTTTCAATAATAAACCAACATTTACAATGCATTTCTCATGAGTTCTTATAGGTGAAAGAGTGATAGTAGTGGTAGATAGAACCTAAATGATTCATTAAAACAGAGGGAGAAGTGTCTTTCGAAGCCCATTCTGTTTTAATATCTTTTCATTAACTTCCAGTACCCTTTAGCTAAATTAGGGGTCTTCGACAGATTGATAATAAATCCAATGGTATGTTCCTTGAAGTACCTTTCTGGCTGTTAGTACTCTGTTTGTATTCTGAGACAAGAAAGGATGAAGATTTGCCTTTCAGGCCTTCCATGCTTTGTAACTAATGCACTGACAGTTTTTAGGAGCTTTCTGTCAGAATAATAACTGTTATGGGCTCGATGTGGAATAGGGAATGTTGTGGGAACTTGTCCTTCTTAGGAAAAGAACATTCTGATGATATTAAACCACTGACATGGCTTGATGTGTGCTTTAGGCTTCATTAAGCCTCCTTGATCATCTTTGGGTCTTCATATGTGTCTTTTATGTCTGTAACTATGATTAGGCCTCAAATACAATGTGTTGATCCCTTTAATATTCTTCTGATACACTTTTAAACTTCCGCTGAACTGTTTGAGTGAATACACAGGCTATAGAGGCGTTGGAGGGTTTATGTCAGGTTAATAGCCTTGATATTTAATGAAACATGTTTTAAACCTTCTTAGAGACCTCTTTTTGTGTTATTTTGGCTCTAAGATAGTTTCTCAGTACTATATATCTCCATGATTGTGACTGTGGAGACAGTGTGCATTCATCACCTTTGAAACCTGCAAAAGATGAAAAACTCGTTATAAAAAACCAGCGAGAGTGAGGGAGGATTTTTTCAGAGGCTCTTGGGGATGGAGGAGCAGTGACGGAAATGGTGGATGCAGTGGAAAAATGGGTGAAAAACATGGTGGAAGGCGAAAACAGGCTTGGTGGGAGTTTGGGCGCGTCAATGAACTTGGGTCGTTCGATTAGAACCATCGATGGTGGAGATCATTTGACGAAGTAATTTGAGAGGTTAGATGAATGAAAAATGGATGGAGGCGAAATTAGATCAGGGTTGTTAGATTAGAACAATCAACGTTGGGGATCGCTTTATGGAGTCTTTTGGGAGTATAGGTGAAAAAAAAACAAAGGAGGTCGCGATGTAATGTGGGCCGTTCGATCTCATAGATCGACAGCCAGGATTAAAAAAGGAAGTTGTGTTGCGGAGGATAGCAGTATAGCATAAAATCATTAATGGTTTTCCTGCGGACTCTGGGAGGTAGGTGGTATTCACAAAAAAAATGTGATTCCATTCATCGCGCGGCACGTGGATTTACAAAACTAGCCATTTCACGTTTTTTTTTGGCATTAACTCTCGAGCGCAAAAATTATGCGAAATGCATCGGCTAACGTCGGATTAGAGACTGTGGATCCAACGATGCGGATCGCACGCGATGGGTGAAGTGTTGCGTTGGCGGAAGAAGTGGTGGGACCCTTGCTGACGTGTGCCGGCTTGGAGCGTAGTGGGAAGGCATCAGGCTATCGGGTTAAATCCTGACCATTAGATCTTTCGGATGAATGGTCGAGATTAAGAGATGGAGCGGAAGTGTTTCAAAAGGGCAAGAAAGTTTAGATAGATGGGCGGAGTGCGACAAAATCTGGGCTGTTGGTTCTTGTAGATTCAATGGTCCAGATTCATTCCGGCGGGAAGGCTTATGTTTTGCAATGCGATGGAGGGGTGTGGTCATGTCATGCATGAGCTGTTGGATATGTATGAACATACGGCTAAGATTTCATCAGATAAATGATTCGGGACCCGGTGGATGGAAAGAAGACGGGCGATGCGATTGGATGTTGGCCGTTGGATCGGAAGGGAGATCAACGGTTGGGATTAATCGATGGGTGCGATGGTGAAGGGCTTATGAGCGAAGTGTGATTAAATCTCAGCTGTTGGTTCTTGTGGATTCGACAGCTGAGATTAGATTGGAAGATCGGAGGAGAGGGGCTAAGGGCTAAGCTGAAAGGGGCTTAAAACTTTAATGGAGTGGAAAACTATTTTTTTTAAGCCTTTTGAAGGGATTTTGGGGCTGTTTTTTGGCTTTTTAGCGCCCGATTTCAGGGCTGGGTTTACATGAGGAAAGGGACTACAGCTATAAGCCCATAGGGGCTTAACTCTTTCATAGTGCAAAAAGGGTGTTTTAGGCCAAAAAACAAGGATTTTTAGGCCAAATGAAGGGCTCTGATAGGCGCAAAGGAGGATTTTTAAACCAAATAAAGGGAACTATAAGGTTTAAAAAGGGGGTTTTGATGATTTACAGGTTTAATGAAGGGTTTTTGGAGTTTTTTGTGAACGGAATAAGGATGAAAATGGGGAATTTTGTGGGAATGAAATTGAGAAAATGGAGGCTTTTTTTAAAACAGTTTCTTTCACAAAACAACAGGGTTCATTAATGGAAACAACAGTGAAGATAATTTTGAAAGATAAGGACATCACAAGGCTTCAAGGATGATAAATTTTCAAAGGAAATTTTCACTTGAAGGCTTGAGACACCAATTTAGCCACCTGTTTTCTTCGAAAAAATATTATAGGTGGCTAACAGTGGCTCCACATGGGGATGAAATCTTCTTGAAGGTGTCAAGAATCTCAGAAATAATATTTGGAAGTAGGCCAGAGTCTGATCCTTGACCATCTTTCTCTTCTTTGATCAGCTGCTACAAAAATGAAAGCATTATATCAGCAGCAACACTTCCCCAAACAACTACCTACCCATCCTACTGTCCTAACATTTTTTCTTCAAGGTGCATTTAGACTTGCAGACCTTCTTCATCATTATTTTTTATTGAAAGCAAAAAATAACCTAATTCTACCCTTATTCCTCCATGAGACCAGATACTCATAGCTTCTCTACCTAAACTAATATCTGCCAGGATTAAACTGTCTGACAGATTTCATTCTCTACATTCTAAAACATAAATTTAAATGCAGACAACCCAGGATTAGACTGTCTGGTTTGCTGTGGGTCCATGGCACAAATACAAGCTGCACATGGACTGAACTTTGTAGACAATTGTAACAAAATTGTGAAGGCTTGAAATTCTGAAAATTAAGGGCATCCCTCCTTCTTCTTGTGACTCAGATTTTGGGCTTTTTAGAGTCACCTATCTTTCTTCATTCCAGCTCTAGTTTTGATCTTATTAGAGTTGTTTCTTCTTTCTTTCATTTGCTGGTTCAAGTTTTGAGCATGTTAAATCCAGCCTTTCACTTTCCCTGGCTCAGGTTTTGATCTGATTTGAGCCATTCTTTTGGAACTTCATAGGTTCGAGATTTGAGCTTGTCTGAACCTTTATTCTTATATATATATATATATATATATATATATATATATATATATATATATATATATATATATATATATATATATATATATATATATATATTTATTTTTTATTTTTATTTTTCTCTTCTTCTTTTTTTTTTTTTCAAACAACACCAAGCAATGGTATTTACAATGGAAGTGAAAACTTTAAACTGAACTTTAGCAGTAATAATGCTTGAACATCCTGCCATTGATAGGACCCCCAAACAGATCTGTACCATCCAATTCTTAAAGAAAAAATGCATTGGGACCAATATCAGATTGAACGATGTAAGGGCCTTGCCATAAATTGTCAAACTTTCCATGCTTACCCTTATCCTCTCTCCTAGAGTCCCATTTGAGTACCTTGTCCCCAATTTTGAAATCAAAGGTCTTTGTTCTTTTATCAAACAACTTCTTGATGTTATCTTGCACTTTCTGAGCTCTGTTGTAGACTTCTTCCCTTGTCTGCTGGAGATTTATGGTCTGATTGATCCTCCTTACCACGCTATCTTCCTATGACTGTATTTCTTGGACCAATTTTATCACTGGTACTCCCAAACTGGTAGGGAATACTGCATATGCTCCATAAAAAAGCTGATAGGGAGACATTCCAATGGATTTCTTTGTTGTCAACCTATCTACCCATAAAGCATGTACTAACTTATTATGCCATGATTTTTTATTCTCTTCCAGCAACTTCTTGATGATGGTCACCAAACTCTTATTTGAGGATTCTTCTAGCCCATCACCTTGAGGGTAATAAGTAGTGGAATGAACAAGTGCAATATGATACCTGTGGAAAAAATCAATCATCTTTTTGGAACCAAATGCAACTGCATTGTCAGTGATAATCTTCCTAGGGAAGCCAAATCTAGATAGGATATGGTCTTCAAGGAATTTTATGATAACTGAGTTTGTGGCATTCCTAGAAGGGATGGCCTCTATCCATTTGGTGAAATATTCAGTGGCTATGAGTATCCATCTATGTTGGGTAGATGAAGTAGGATGGATTTTACCTATGAAGTCTAGGCCCCACTGTTGAAAAGGGGCTTCAACAATGATTGGTTTTAAAGGTAAAGGAAGGAGTTTTCTTTTTCCCTCAAATATTTGACATTTGTGGCAGGAAACTATCATTTTGTGTACATCTTGGAATAGGGTGGCTAGTAATAGCTGACTCTAAGGATTTTATTGGCAGCGGTTTTCCAGTAGAGATGGCCTCCACACTCTCCTTCATGAAACTCATGCTTGATCCTCTCTGCATCAACTTCAGGAAAACATTTAAGCAATAAACCATTGGCATTTTTCCAATATAAACATTCATTTAAAATGCAATAATTTCTAGCTTTCAGCTTTAAAAACCTTGCCTTTGTCTTAGATAGATCAGGAGGAGCATTAAGATTTACAAGCACATACAAGATATCAACATACCAAGGTGAGTTTTGGAACTGTTCTTCTACAATGGGAGTTGGTAATCCTTCTTGTTCATCTAAAGCATCTACCATATTAATTTCAAGGGCTTGTAAGTTAGATTCAGCCATTAATTGTGCTAAGCCTTCACCCTTGATGATTTTAGTGGGTTTGATTTCCAAATCATATTCTAGTATCACAACAAACCATTTTCCTCTCTTGCCATCTGGATCTTGTGACAAAATGTCTTTCACCACTATACTAGGCACAAAGGCAATAATGTGGGAGTGTAAAATATACACTCTAAAATCTGTTAAGGCCTTTACCAAGGCATAGGCCCATTTTTCCATGATGTTATATTTCAGAGGTGCATCTCTTAATGCCTTGCTGAAAAATGCAATTGGCTGCTCTTGTCCTTCTGGATTTTTCTACAATAAGACAACAGCCACAGTGTGTTCTGATGAAAATGAGAATATAAGGAAATCTTTAGTAAAATCAGGGTTGATGAGAAATGGTGCCCTTGTGAGTGCATGTTTTACCAATTCGAAAGACTTTTTGGTTTCTAGATTCCATTTAACTCCTACCTCTTTCTTTAGCATGTTTGTCATGTTCCTAAGGAGTTTTGATAGGTTGGTTTAAAATCTCCTCAAGAAATTAATCTTCCCAATAAAGGACCGCAATTCCTTGATGTTTCTTGGGTGGCTAATCTACAATATTCCCTCAACTCTTTTTGGGTCTATTTTAATCCCCTTTTTCAGATATGATATGACCAAGAAGTTTACCTTCTTGGAGACCAAACACTGTCTTTTTGGGATTTAAAGATAGCCCATACCTTCTGCATTTCTCAAAGACTTTTCTCAAATGTTTAAGGTGCTCTTCATCAGTTTTGGAATAAACTGTAATTTCATCAAGGTAAATCACAATGAAGTGACCTATTTCTTCTTAGAATGCAATTTCCATGGCTCTTTGAAAGGTGGCACCAGCATTAATTAATCCAAAAGGCATTTTCACATACATGAAAGTGCCCCAAGGAGTGGTGAAAGTTGTTTTAATTTGATCTTCTAGGAGCACTAAGACCTAGTTATACCCTGAAAATTCATCTAGCAGTGAAATCCTCCTAGAACCAACTACCCTTTGTAGGATGTGTTCCATCTTGGACAAGGGGTAACTGTCCTTTAGTGAGGCTTTGTTTAAGTTTCCAAAATCAATGCACAGCCTTATTTCCCCTGTCTTTTTCCTTACAACCACAAGGTTAGATACCCAATCTGAAAACCTCACAGGGACTATGATTCCAGCCTCATACATTTTCTTGATTTCTTTTTCTACTAGGGGCAACTGTACAGGGTTTATTCTGCGCAGATTTTTCCTAAAAGGTTTATGGTTCTCTTTAAATGGAATCTTATGTTTGATGATCTCTGTGTCATAGGATTTCAGATCTTCATAGCTCCAAGAAAAAACATCAACAAAATCTTTAAATAAACCAATGTAATTCTGTTTGATACGTGCTGGCAAAGTTTTAGATAATTTGATCATTTTGGGCTTGTCTTTGCTGCCTATATTGCATTCTTCAACATCAGATTTAGTGGGTTCTATAGTGGGCTTCTTTTCCACATCATTAAAATCAAAGAGGTCCTCAAGAGGTGCTAGTCCTTTGGGTATGATTTTTTCTTTAGACTACAGTACCTCTATTTCTTCTTTATCTGTTTTCATGTATTCTTCTGTTTGGTTTTCAAATTCTCTGGTCAACATGTTTATTTCTGTAATAGGGAATAGTTTTTTTTCATCAGGAGGCTCTTTATCCAGATATTTTTCCTCGGACTTAGAGTTTGAATCAGGAAATTCAAACTCATTCCTGGAAAGTAGGAACTCCTCTATCTGTTTGTCACCCTCAAAGACCTACCAATATTTTTCATTATCTGGTACTGCTGGTCTATATTTTGTTTGAAAAATGATCTATTTGTCACTAAGTGTTCTCTGATAAGAACTAGCAGCGCAGGCCAATCCATTTGCGAGTATGTTTTGACTTCTAGGGACAAACACAAGCTCATATTCTACAAATGTTTTCAACAGATCCATGGCATCATTCCTATATTCCCTTAATCTAGGATGTTTGGTAGTGTACTCTCCATTTATTTGTTAGATGACCAGTTCTAAGTCGCCATGAACAACTATCCTCTTAGCTCCTAGTTTTTTCAATAGATAGAGTCCTAAGAGGAGGGCTTCATACTCTGCTATGTTGTTTGTACATTTGAAATCTAGCTTGAAGGCATGAATCTCAGCATAATTGTTTTCAGTATTGTGCAACCATACCCCAGCTCCTACATTCCTTTTAGTGCAAGACCCATCAAAGCTCATGCTCCATAAAGGACTGTTTGCAGATTTATTATCAATTTCCTCCTTAATATATTCTTGTTTCTTGAGGTTAGCAAGTTGATGGGTAATCTACCCTCTACAGCCTAGGTTCTAATTTTCTAATTTTGCAGACTGTTCAAATGTTTCTCCTTTGTTTTCCTTCGTATCCAGAGCTGCCATTATGTTTGGATTTGTGGAATCTACTCTGTTGTTTGAATTTTTGTTCTCTAGCTCTTGCTTATCTGTAAACTCATCATTGTAAAGGATAAAAGAGTCTAGGTCTGTATGGACAGAGTGAAGAGGGGAATTTTTTGGTTTCTTTGGGCTGCTAACCATAAATTTCATGTGTGGTTCCCTGTATAGTCTTCTAAGCTGGTTGAAAACAGGGATAGTGGCATATTTCATGTCCATTTTCATTGTACCCTGTAGCTTGGAACCCCATGATCTTGAAAGCAACATGCCATACTTATGAGGTACATCAGCCACTACAACATATATTATCATGCACTTGGCTGGGATTTGGGTCAAATTTACACAGAGATCTTTGATTAGGCCCAAACACTTCACTCTGCTAGAGTAAAAAGAATATAAATCCTTATATGGTCTGGTTATCTCTAGGCCTAATTTTTCCATGATCACTTTAGGCATGAGATTGTGTGAAGCTCCTGAGTCATGCATGGCATTATGTAATATTTTTTCATGGATATTGAGACTGACATAGAAACAAGGCACTACTCCTTCCTGGAATTTTCCTTCAATTTTTGGGCCAAACAAGAGAGTTGGTTGATCATCATTTAAGTTGACAAAGTCATTGTTTCCTCCTAAGTTTAAAGCTTTCAAGATTTGACATTTATATGCATATTGGGTGGCCAACTCAGTGAGAGGGACAGAAATTTTGATTTTGGCAATCTCACTTTCCAGATTGAAAGGAGATTGACTCTTTGAAAGGCTCAATTCTGTTTTGTTGGTCACTGTTTTATTGGTAAAATCAGCTTGCTGATTTTCACTATGTACACTGGTTGAAACTGTTTTTTTAGGAGCATTAGCTCCAATGCTAGTGCTGCTAGTTTCTTGACTTGTTTCATCAATGGTTTGGATTTCTTTGTCCTTGTTTTTGCCAGAATTCTCAGCTGTTGTTTTGTTGCTTTCAGCAGTCCCTTTAGGAGTCTTTTCAAGTCTTTTCTTAATGGTGATTTCAAAGGTTTTTGGTTTGGGAGTTTCTGGGTTCTTTTTACTTCTGAGATCATATTGTTCTCAGACCTGCATGATGGCATTGTCGAATCCTAACCTATAGTCTTCAGATTCTAATCCTTCATCCCAATGTGTGTATGAGGTTTGGTTGTCTTTTGTGAAAAAGGTGTGATATTGGTTATCCACTTCCACCATGTTTATAATAGTTCCCTCGGATTCTTCTATTATTCCCTCATCCTCATCAAGGAAATTTTCTTGGAATGGAGGTATGATTTTTTGGTCAGAATCCCTCTGTCTATTAGGGGTAGTGTTTCTCCTAAAGTTTTGGTTTTGGTTTTGAGTTTGGTTTCTATTCTGATTATTGACTTGGACAACCATCTTCTCCATCATTCTTTCTAGCCTCTCCATGTTTTTGGCTAGACTATCAAATTTGGGATCGGATGTAGAAGCTGTTGTGTCTTCCCTATAGGTTACCTTATTTTCATCCCTCATCCTAGATCTTTTTTCAATTAAGTTTGCTTCTACGCTCATAGCTCCTTTCTGCATGTCTTCTAGAGTTGAATAATCTCTCTCCCTTAGTTGATAGGCCATGTCAGCATCGAAACCCTCATGATATTTCACTAAAGCCATTCCTTGGGGAGGTTTCATGTGGGGTGGAAGAGCATTGTAGACACTGTTAAACCTGGTGGAGTAGTCATGAACACTCTCTCCCTAATTTCTTTTAAGATTTTTATACTTTGCTAATATTTGGAGAGGGTTTCTTTTGATTTCCCATTTTTTTATGAATGTTTGATCCAATGAGGGAAGGTCAATGATGCTATTAGGATTTAGGCCTTTAAACCACTTCTTTACTTCTCCTCCCAAACTTTGAGAAAATATTCTCATCTTTATGGTCTCATCTTCTATTTCCATATAATCGAATGCATCTTCCATCCTAGTTACATGTTGTTGAGTTGTGGTAGATCCTTCTCCAGTGAAATGGGGAATTTTAGACTGATAGTCATTTGGCAAAGGAGCCAGAGGCTGTGGCAACACTAGGGGATCATACCATGCTGCCATGATAGTGTTTTGTGGAGGAAAAGGAGTGGCTTGGGAAGCAGGTATGTGGATGACAGAAATGCTTGGACCAGCAACAAACTGTTGAGCAGATTCAGGGTGAGAGAGACCCAATTTATGAATGAAATATGTATCAGGAGGTGTGGATGGAGGGGTTTCTCTGTTATCAATGTTTTGACCGCTCTGTGGTGATGAAATTGAAGGCTCAAAGTTTGTCTGATATATACCACTGAATGACTTAGTTATTGGTAAATCACTTGGTAAATCTAAGTCAAATTGATTATCTGATAGAGCTGCAAGGTTTTCAGATGCTGAGTTAGCTCTATGAATGGGTCTAACAATAGTTGGATCCTTGGATGTGGGAGACTTCCTAAGAATGTTCTCTATATTGTCAACTATTTTAGGAGGATTTGGATTAGGATAAGCTCTGGTATGGATTGTTCTTGAAGCCAGTATGTTAAGTATTCAGACTCAACGAAGAAAGTTAGCCAGGTATAACAATATTTAAGAGGAAAACTATCTTTAAACAAATAAGCTTAATCCTATGTGTTTCCTTTAGTATGGATGATGTTGTAATGAAGCTGGTCTTCCAGTGGAGTCTTGCGAAAACAAAGATAATCAGCAGGCCTACTGATCACCAGTGGAGTCTTTTGGTCATTTAGGAACTGTGGAGTTGCCACGTGGAGGGTTTAAAATTGTTTGAAGCAGGCTGTTTTCCACCATCAACAATATATACCAAACTGAGGCTAATTGGTCTTCTTTGAGTTTTTGAGATGTTTTGAGGAGTGTTTTACTCAAATTTCCCCAGTGGAGTCGCCATGATGTTGTGGTTCCTGTGATTTGGCAGATTTGGCAATACCAAATGACAAGACAACATCAAACCACTTTGGGATCTCAGGATCTGGCCCTCCTGGATCCAGAGAGGGATCTCTATATAAAGGTAAAGAAATATGTATCTTAGATGTTCAATTCAAGGTGTTAGGCTAGTTATAGGGCACAAGGGTTTTTTGATTTGTTTGTTTGGTTGGGAAACATGAAAGAAGGGTTCAATGTAAGGTAAAGGATTGAGTAGTGAAGGATTTCGTCAATGGGGAGATAATTCATAGAAAACAAAATTCCATTGGGAAATGGGGTCATAAAATGGTTTAATTGAAATTCAAATATCCAATGCTTTCAAAGGGCTAGTCATCTATATCAGAGGATCTCTTGAGATGATAGTATGAGATGAACAATAAGGAAATGAATGGGAATTACAAGGAAAACCTTCCAAGGTGACCACTTCGGAGTAAATCTAGCGACAGGGCATGCCTTAACCTCTATGATCTAAACTCCTAATGAGGCTAACTCCGAAGACAACAATCCAGCAGTCCTCCTGACTCTTTCAAACAATAGAAAACATTCAAGTTTGACACAAAGCGAAGTCTAAGATCAGAGAAATACTTTTAACCTTCTCTACTTTTGACATTCGACCCAAAGGGATCTTAGAAGGGCTAACTGCTAGAAAAGGAACCTAGGGGATAGGGCTAACCCTAAACCTCCCTATTTCCAAATTCTTTTAGCTGAAACCAAACAAGAACATCCAAGAACAAACTCTAAATTCATACATCAGTAATCATGGACAAACCAACTTCTATACTAGTTAAATTATGTTGAATTTTTTCTTAGATACACAATTAGCAGAAAACATTAGAGATAAGAAAGTGCAGGAAGCATTAGGGTACTTACAACAGTATATCCTAAGCTAAAATTACTAATTCTTATCAGAGAAAATGAAACATTATGTATAGCAGAGGGAAAACAATAACAAAGATAGAACACATCACCACTAATTTAGATCAGGATCCAATGAACATGCTTGTCATATTAGAAGAGAAAAACCAGTCACATACATCCTTGTCCAATAGCTTGATATCACTCAGAAATCATCTGCCAGCCTATTTAAAACTACTACTCTCAGAACTCTAACTCAGTAAAACAACTTACAATCAGTGTTTTTTCAATAATCAACCAACATTTACAATGCATTTCTCATGAGTTCTTATAGGTGAAAGAGTGATAGTAGTGGTAGATAGAACTTAAATTATTCATTAAAATAGAGGGAGAAGTGTCTTTCGAAGCCCATTCTGTTTTAACATCTTTTCATTAACTTCCAGTACACTTTAGCTGAATTAGGGGTCTTCGACAGATTGATAATAACTCCAATGGTATGTTCCTTGAAGTACCTTTCTGGCTGTTGGTACTCTGTTTGTACTATGAGACAAGAAAGGATGAAGATTTTCCTTCCAAGTCTTCCATGCTTTGTAACTAATTCACTGACAGTTTTTAGGAGCTTTCTGTCAGAATAATAACTGTTATGGGCTCGATGTGGAATAGGGAATGCTGTGGGAACTTGTCCTTCTTAGGAAAAGAACATTCTGCTAATATTAAACCACTAACATGGCTTGATGTGTGCTTTAGGCTTCATTAAGCCTCCTTGATCATCTTCGGGTCTTCATCTGTGTCTTTTATGTTTGTAACTGTGATTAGGCCTTAAATACAATGTGTTGATCCCTTTAATCTTCTTCTGATACACTTTTAAACTTCTGCTGAACTGTTTGAGTGAATACATAGGCTACAGAGGCGCTGGAGGGTTTATGTCAGGTTAATAGCCTTTATCTTTATTGAAACATGTTTTAAACCTTCTTAGAGACCTATTTTTGTGCTATTTTGGCTCTAAGACAGTTTCTCAGTACTCTATATCTCCATGATTGTGACTGTGGAGACAATGTGCGTTCATCACCTTTGAAACCCGCAAAAGATGAAAAACTCATTATAAAAAACCAGCGGGAGTGAGGGAGGACTATTTCAGAGGCTCTTGGGGATGGAGGAGCAGTGACAGAAATGGTGGATGCAGCGGAAAAATGGGTGAAAAACATGGTGAAAGGCGAAAACAGCCCTGGTGGGAGTTTGGGCGCGTCGATGAACTTGGGTCGTTCGATTAGAACCATCGACAGCGGAGATCGTTTGACGAAGTCATTTGAGAGGTTAGATGAATGAAAAATGGATGGAGGCGAAATTAGATCAGGGCCGTTAGATTAGAACAATCAATGGTGGGGATCGCTTGATGGAGTCATTTGGGAGTATAGGTGAAAAACAAACAAAGGAGGTCGCGATGTAATGTGGGTCGTTCGATCTCAGAGATCGACGGCCAGGATTAAAAAAGGAATTTGCGTTGTAGAGGACAGCGGTATAGTGGAAAATCATTAATGGTTTTCACGCGGGCTCTGGGGGGTAGGTGGTATTCACAAAAAAAACGTGATTCCATTCATCGCGCAACACGTGGATTTACAAAACCACCCATTTCGCGTTTTTTTTTGGCGTTAACTCTCGAGCGCAAAAATTATGCGAAACGCATCAGCTAACGTCGGATTAGAGACTGCGGATTCAACGGTGCAGATCACACGCAATGGGTGAAGAGCTACGTTGACGGAAGAAGTGGTGGGACCCTTGCTGACGTGTACCGGCTTGGAGCGCAGTGGGAAGGCATTGGGTTATCGAGTTAAATCCTGACTGTTTAATCTTTCGGATGAATGGTCGAGATTAAGAGATGGAGTGGAAGTGTTTCAAAAGGGCGAGAAAGTTTAGATAGATGGGCGGAGTGCGACGAAATCTGGGCCATTGGTTCTTGTGGATTCAACGGTCCAGATTCATTCCGGCAGGAAGGCTTATGTTTTGCGATGCGATGGAGGGGTGTGTTCGTGTCATGCATGAGCCATTGGATATGTATGAACGGATGGCTAAGATTTCATCTTTGAAATGATTTGGGACCCGATGGATGGAAAGAAGACGGGCGTTACGATTGGATGCTGGTCGTTGGATCGAAAGGGAGATCAACGGTTGGGATTAATCGGTGGGTACGATGGTGAAGGGCTTATGAGTTGAGCGCGATTAAATCTCAGCCGTTGGTTCTTGTGGATTTTACGGCTGAGCTTAGATCGGAAGATTGGAGGAGAGGGGCTAAGGGCTAAGCCGAAAGGTGCTTAAAACTTTAATGGAGCAGAAAACTGTTTTTTTAAGCCTTTTGAAGGGATTTTGGGGGTTTTTTTTGGCTTTTTAGTGCCCGGTTATGGGGCTGGGGTTACATGAGGAAAGGGACTACAACTATAAGCCCACAGGGACTTAACTCCTTCATAGTGCAAAAAGGGTGTTTTAGGCCAAAAAACAGGGATTTTTAGGCCAAATGAAGGGTTCCGATAGGAGCAAAGGAGGATTTTTAAACCAAATAAAGGGAACTATAATGTTTAAAAAGGGGGTTTTGATGATTTAAAGGTTTAATGAAGGGTTTTTTGAGTTTTTGTGAATGGAATAAGGATGAAAATGGGGAATTTTGTGGGAATGAAATGGAGAAAATGGATGCTTTTTTTAAAACAGTTTTTTTCAAAAAACAACAGGGTTCATTAATGGAAACAGCAGTGAAGATAATTTTGAAAGATAAGGACATCACAAGGCTTCAAGGATGATAAATTTTCAAAGGAAATTTTCACTTAAAGGCTTGAGACACCAATTTAACCACCTGTTTGCTTCGACAAAATATTATAGGTGGCTAACACTTCCTTTACCTTTAATCAACTTGCCACAGGACTATCAGTCCAAGATTCCATTATATGATGCTAGTAGTTCTACTACTTCTCAACTACATGTGGACAATATGAGTGACTATTTTGATAGAAATGAGATAGATGATGAAACCGTTAAACTCAAATTTTTTTTCTCAAATTTTAGGGGGAGAAGCAAGAAAATGGTTGAAAAACTTAACCCCTAATAGCATAAATGACCTCCAAGCTTTCCATTAATTGTTTTTAAAGAAATTTAAGGTCAAAAAGAATCCTCTCCAAATTCTATGGGAATATGAGAACATTAAAAGGAATGTTGGAGAAGGAGTTCAAGGGTACTGCACTAGATTCAATAGTGTGTACAATGCCCTACCCATCCATATGAAACCTCCACAAGGCCTAGCTCAAATGAAATTCCCTAATGGATTTGATCCTGAAATGGCCTATCAACTTAGAGAAAGGGAACCCCTCACATTAGAAGACATGCAAAGAGGGGCAGTCAGTGTTGAGGCAAATTTGATTGCCAAAAGAGCTAGAATGAAGATTGAGAAGAGGGTATCATATAAGGATGAAGCTGCACCTTCCACATCTGACTCAAAACTGGACAATGTAGTCAAAAATATGGAAATTATGATGGATAGGATGAACATATATGAGAGAGCTCAATCTAGAGAAAACCAAACAGCTCCTCAAAACATAAACCAATCCCAAAACCAAAATCATAACTTTAGGAGAAATCAACCTCAAAACAAACAAAGAGATTTTGATCAGCGGATCAGACCTCTTTTTCAAGAAAATTATGTTAATGAGGATGGAGAAACAATTGAATAAACAAAGGATGATAACATGAACATGCTGGATTCCGGATGCGGATGTATGACAGCCCCATGGGGACAGAGGATACGTGTGTGATCCTCTTCCCAAAGCCCGGTGAGCGTGGTAGCCACATGGCTCCCCATGGCTTCTCTCAATGCGCCTTCAATGCGCCTGCCACCCTCTTCAATGCTCATTTGAGCCGGCCCTTCTATAGCCTCGTCTCGACGGTTCTGGGCATCATAGCCATTGACACTCTGCTCGATCCTCTGTCCGAAGCGTTCATCGCCTCCCTCCGCGACTGTATGGTGCCTCTTTCCAGTGAGTGCCCTGCCCACTGTGCTGAGCCAAGAGCTCGCACAGCCACAGGCCGGCGCTGCTCATTATTAAGCTGTATTGAATTCTCTCAGGGTGTTCACTTCTCGAATAGCAGGTTTTGCACAGGACGGAACGCTGGCCCTCAGCTGCTTCTTAACCAGCCCGACGTCCTGCACTCCGGTGGCCCGCCTCCGTTCACTTCTTGCTCTTCTGCTGTGGCCGTTCCGAAGACTCCCGACAAGGAGATTGCCATGCCTCGTCTCAGGCCTCGTATGACAGCTCGCAGAGGCGGCTCTCGGGGTGGTTCCGCTGGGGAGCGACCCTCCTCCAGTAGAACTACCTCTGAAATCCCTTTTGATTTTGTTTACGTCCCCCTGCCCACCCGCAGACCTTTCATCCGGCATTCCACCCAACGCGCAGAATTGAGGTTTGATGGCACCCTCACCCGCCCCTTGATTACTGCTTATATCACCATTACTTTGTGTGAAGATGCCTCTGTCAACTCCACTTTTGCAAGTGCCCCCTCTGCAGTCCCTCCTGGCCCCCATTCCTCCACTGTTGCGCCTCGCTCCACCTCGACTGCCACGCCTCCTGAAAACCTGGCCACGCCTGATGCCGCTGCCTTCCCCCCCTGTGCTTCCTCTCCCTTGCAGGTGGAAACCTCGGAGGCCCAAGGCGCAATGATTCAGAATGTTACAGATGCTAATGTGGATGAACCGGAGAACTACTACGGCTGCCCAATTCTGGAGGATCCACCGTCTCTAGTCACTTCCAACTGAAAACAGTATGGTCTTAGACATAGCTTCTTTTTGTAATGCTGTTAGTTCTACTATGTACTTAGCAGTCTACTGGCTCTCTTTCATTACAGTTCTAGCTTTTTGTCACAGTGCCTATGCAACTATAACAATTCAGCCGGTTTCCCATCATAAGGGCGGCAAGACTGTTTCAAAAAAGTTGGTTTCCCTATATGGGCAGCTTCCTTTCTGCATTATGTTTGACTTCCAACCCCAGTTTCAGGCTAACGCAGCTGAACTGCGGCAGTTTTGTACTACTACTTATACATAAATAGAATTAGCTCAACTTAGAAAAAAACATGAACATGCTGGAGGTGAACAATGAGGATTCTAATTTCCTCCATAAAAGGAAACAAGGTCTATATACACCCTATGATGATAGAAGACTAGAAACTGAATACTATGAACATGACTTAGAAAATGCCATCATAGGAGCATCCAAACAATATGACTTAAGAAGTATAAAGAATCAAGAAACTACCAAAAAGAAAACCTCTGATAATTCTGCCAAAAACAACCCTGTAAATACTTCCAAAAAGATAACAGAAAACCATAACATAGTGGCTGAAATTTCTGATCCAAACAAGGGAAAAAACACCCAAATCAATGAAAAACAGAGTGGTGACCCTAGCAGCACTAGCATTTCAGCTAATGCTCCTGAAAAAACCATTTTGACTATTGTAAATAGTAGAAATCAGCAAGCTGATTTTGCTGATAAAGGAGTGACTAACAAGGATGAATCAAACATTTTGAAAAATCAGATTCCCTTTAGCCTAGAGAATGAAATTTCCAAAATCAAAATATTTTTCCCACTCACTGAGTTAGTCACTCAAAATGTATATAGATGTCAATTTTTGAAATCTTTTAACATAGAAGATATTCATGATACTGTTAACTTGAATGATTATACACCAGAGCTTCTGTTTGGTCCTAATATTGAAGGAAAATTTCAAGAAGGAACTACCCCTCCATTCTACATCATTTTGAACATCCATGATAATATTTTTCACAATGACATGCTTGATTTAGGGGCATCACATAATCTCATGACAAAAGCAATAATGGAAATATTAGGCCTCGAGATAACCAGACCTTATAAAGATTTATATTCCTTTGATTCGAGTAGAGTAAAATGCCTAGGCCTAATCAAAGATCTTTGTGTTAACTTAGCTCAAATCCCAGCCAAAAGCTTAGTGATGGAAATTGTAGTGGTTGATATACCCCCCAAATATGGCATGCTTCTTTCAAGGTCATAAGGTGCTAAGTTACAAGGCACTATGAAAATGGATATGACTTATGCCACCATCCTTGTCTTTAGTCAGCCTAGAAGACTCTATAGGGAAACACACATGAAATACATGGTGAGTAACCAAGAAAGACCAGAAAACTCTCCTCTTTATTCCATACATACTGACATTGACTCATTCATTATTTACAATGATGAGATTCTTAATGAGCAAGATTTAATCAATGAAACATCAGCCACTATAGTGGTCACTCCACATTCAAACATAGTGGCAGCGATAGAGGAAAAGGAAAGAAAGGAAAAATCATTAGATTAGTTTGCAAACTCATAAATTCAAAGCAAAAAAATTGAAGGTCTTGAGGTCCAAAATAGTCATAAATATAGTGCAGATCATGATAATCAAAGAATAAGCCCTCAATACAGTGAAAATCTTGAGGAACAAATCAAAGAAAAACATAGTGTAGGCCCTTACACAAAACATAGTGCTGAACAAGAAAGAGAGGAAGGAAGTGAAATAAATGATAAATCTGAATACAATTCTCTTTGGAGTATGAGTTTTGATGGGTCTTGCTCTAAAACTGGTGCAGGAGCATGCATATGGTGCACAACACTAAAAACAACCATGCTGAGGGTCATTCCTATAGATTAAACTTCCAATGCACAAACAACATAGCAGAGTATGAAGCTCTCCTTTTAGGCCTGCATCTATTGAAAAAATTAGGGGCCAAAAGAATAACAGTTCATGGAGATTCATAATTTATAATTAGAAAAGTAAATTGGGAATACACTTCTAAACATCCCAGACTTAGAGCCTATAGAGATGATGCCATGGACTTTTTAAAAACATTTGTAGAATTCCAACTTACCTTTGTCCCAAGGAACCAAAACATTCTTGCCAATGGATTAGCCTTTGTTCCTAGTACTTGTCTAAGACCTTATGAAAGAAAAAAATACACCATCCAAGCAAAATATAGAGCATCTGTCCCAGATAATGAAAAATACTGGCAATTTTTTGAAGGAGATAAACAAATAGAAGACTTCCTACAATCCAGAAATGAATTTAAAGTGCAAAGCTCAGATTCGAAGTATAAACAAGACTATCCTACTGAAGAAAGCCCACTTTTTGAAGAATAAAAGTCTCCCGTGATTGCTGATATAAATCTGTTATTCAAAGAACCTGAACATACAACAGAAAATAGCATAGATTTAGAAAAAGAAGACTTAGAAGAGCTGCAATCTAAAAATCAAAGCTTTCCAAAAGGACTGGTCCCATTAGAAGAATTGTTTGACTTGAATGATGTTGCCAAAAAGCCAAAACTGGAACCTATTGACGCTGAAGTGGAAGAATGAAACATAGGCAGTGAATAGAAACCCAAAATGATCAAATTGTCCAAGACACTTCCAGCTCACATTAAATTGAAATATCTTGAGTTATTTAAAGAATTTTCTGATGATTTTGCATGGAGCTATGAAGAATTAAAATCATATGATGCAGAGATAATTTAGCATAAGATACCCCTCAAAGAAAACCTGAAGCCTTTTAGACAAAAATTGCGCATAATCAACCCTGTTCAATTACCTCTGGTAGAGAAATAAATTAGAAAAATGTATGAGGCTAGAATTATAGTCTCTGTTAGATACTCAGATTGGGTATCTAATCTTGTATCAGTTAGGAAGAAAACAGGAGAGATAAGGCTTTGCATTGACTTTAGAAACTTAAACAATGCTTCATTAAAGGACAACTATCCCTTGCCCAAAATGGATCATATCTTACAAAGGGTATTTGGTTCTAGAATAATTTCTTTACTAGATCGCTTCTTAGGTTACAATTAGATATTGGTACATCCTGATGATCAACTTAAAACAGCCTTTACTACTCCTTGGGGTACTTTCATGTATTTGAAAATGCCCTTTGGTTTAATGAATGCAGGTGCCACATTTCAGAGAGCCATTGATATTGCATTCTCAGAATAAATAGATTACTTAATAGTGATTTACTTAGATGACATAACTGTATATTCAAAAACAAATGAAGAACACCTGATACACTTAAGAAAGGTCTTTGAGAAATGCAAAAAATATGGGTTATCTTTAAATCCAAAGAAAACATTGTTTGGTCTCCAAGAAGGTAAACTTCTTGGAAATATCTTATCTGAAGAAGGAATAAAGATATACCCAAAGAGGATTGATGGTATATTGCAAATCAACCATCCTAGAAACATCAAGGAACTTCAATCTTTCATTGGAAAGATTAATTTCTTGAGAAGGTTCATACCCAATCTAGCTGAACGCCTTAGAAACATGACAAACATGCTTAAAAGGAAAGAAGGGGTCAAATGGACCTTAGAAGCAAAGAAATCATTTGAGTTGGTAAAACAAGCACTTACCAAAACACGAGTTCTTATCAGTCCTGATTTTACAAAATATTTCTTCATATTTTCATTTGCATCAAAACATACAGTAGTTGTTGTCCTATTACAGAAAAACATGAAGGGACAAGAGCAGCCAATTTCATTTTTCAGTAAGGCATTAAGAGATGCACATCTGAAGTACAATATCATGGAAAAACAAGCCTTTGCTTTAATCAAAGCCTTAAAAGACTTCAGAGTTTACATTTTACATTCCCACATTATAGCGTTTGTGCCTCATTCAGTTGTAAAAGACATATTGACCCAAGATCCAGATGGCAAAAGAGGAAAGTGGATTGTTGTAATTTTAGAATATGACTTATAAATCAAGCCCACTAAGCTCATAAAAGGTAAAAGACTAGCAAAACTTATGGTTGAATCCAACTTTCAAGCTCTTGATATAAACATGTTTAATGCATTAGATGAACAGGAGGAGTTGACAACTCCAATTATTGAATATTATTTTCTGAATTCATCTTGGTATGCTGATATTTTGTATGTCTTGCTCAATCTCAATGCACCTTCTGGTTTGTCTAAAACAAAGGCAAGATTCTTAAAGTTGAAAGCTATAAATTACTGCATTTTGAATAAATGTTTATATTGGAAAAATGCTAGTGGATTATTGCTTAAATGTTTTCCTGAGAATGATGCAGATAAGATCAAGCACGATTTTCATGAAGGAGAATGTAGAGGCCACCTCTACTGGAAGTCAAATGCTAACAAAATCCTTAGAGCTGGTTACTACTGGCCCACCCTCTTTCAAGATATCCACAAAATTATTATTGCCTGTCACAAATGCAAAATATTTGAAGGCAAAAGAAAGCTGCTTCCCTTACCTCTGCAACCAATAACTGTTGAAGCACCTTTTCAGCAGTGGGGTCTAGACTTCATTGGAGAAATTCATCCTGCTTCATCTGCCCAACACAAATGGATCCTCACAGCAATAGAATATTTTACCAAATGCATAGAAGCCATCCCTTATAGGAATGCCACAGACTCAGTTATCATTTCATTCCTTGAAAACCATATACTGTCTAGATTTGGCTGTCCTAGAAAAATCATAATTGACAATGCTGCTGCATTTGGCTCTAAAAATATGGTGGAATTCTATCATAAATATCAGATTATATTGGGTCATTCTATAGCTTATTACCCTCAAGGTAATGGGTTGGCAGAATCCTCAAATAAAAGTTTTCTGAACATAATCAAGAAGTTGCTGGAAGAAAACAAAAAATCATGGCACAACAAGCTAGTACATGCATTATGGGCAGACAGATTGACAATTAAAAAATCAATTGGGATGTCTCCTTACCAGCTAGTTTATGGAACAGATGCAATATTTCCAACCAGTTTAGGAGTGCCAGTCATGAAGCTAATCCAAGAAGTACAGTCTGAAGATGATGATATGACAAGAATAATACACGAGACTATACATCTACAACAAACCAGAGAAGAATTATACATTAGAGCACAACAACTACAAGAAAACATCAAGAAGTTGTTTGACAAAAGAACCAAGGCAAGTGACTTTAAATTGGTGACAAAGTATTGAAATGGGATTCAAGGAGAGAAGATAAGAGCAAACATGAAAAATTTGATAATTTATGGCAAGGCCCTTATCTTATTCAATCTGCTATTGGAAACAATGCATTCTTTCTGCAAGAATTGGATGGAGCTAAATATTTTGGAGGTTCTGTCAATGGCAGGATGCTCAAACATTATTTTTGTTAACTGATATTTTGGTTTCAAATATGTTTTTTTCATTGTATATAACACTGCTTTGAATTTGAAAAAATACAAAATACAAAAACAATACAAAAAGATAAAAGAGGGCAAATATAAAAGAAGAAAGGTATAGCCCCATACCAAAAAAGAAAAGAAAAATCTGAAAGTGTGCAAGCCTAAATGCCACTAATTGAAAGAGCACTGCTATTTAGTCATATAGCCTAATCATTACTAGATAGATTTCAATTTACTGCTAATAGGTTAGTGAAGGAGATTTGCCAAATTGTTTAATCCTGGCTTATCAGTAGAATAGATTAGGATAGAAGAAAAAAATGGTTCAAACATGCTCAAAATTTGAACCAAGAAATAAATAAAAAAAGGATGACTCTAAACAGATCAAAATCTGAGTCATAAGAAAAAGAAAGATGTTCTTAATTTTTAGATCTTAAGCCTTCACAGTTTTGTTTTAGTTTTCTGCAAATAAGTCTATGTGCAGCTTTTTTTTATGCCATAGTCTTACAACAAATCAGATAGTTTAATCATGGTTTGTCTGTATTTGAATTTCTATTTTAGAATATAGAGAATAAGATATGTCAGACAGCTTAATCCTGACAGATAGTAGTTAGGTAGAGAAGCTAATGAGTTCAATTGTTTAATCTAAACTTATGGAAGAAATAAGGGTAGATTTAGATTAGTTTTTCTCTTTCAATAAAATAATAAAATGTTGATGTCAAACTCGTTTGCAAGTCCAAGTGAACTCCTATGAAGAAAATGTTAGGAAAGTAGGTTTTGTAGGTAGTTGTTTGGGGAATGAATTATTCGATTCGATGAAATACTAATCATCTTTTTAAGGCAGCATGATCAAAGAAGAAAATGTTGTCAAAATGCAAAGCACAAAATTGGTTATCCCGTACATAAATCTCCGAGGTTCTGACACCTCCAAGGAGCCACCATCCCCAAGTGTGGAGCCATTGTTAGCCATCCATAATTTTGACATATTCAAAGATGGCTAAAACAGGTCTTTAGCCTTCAAGAAAAAAACTTGAAGCAAATATGTGAGTTCTCAAAGTTTGTCATGCCCTTATCCTTCAAAAATCCACCTTTGATCTCTTCACTCAAAAAATCCTCAAAGAAGCCATGTTGTCTCAAAGAAGGACCGTTTTCAAACTCATTTTCCATATTTTTCCCTTTGAAAATCCATCATTTATCCCTCATTTCATCCAGAATCCCTTTAAAACTTTATAAAACCTCTTTATTTGGTTTCAAAATCTCTTTATTACTTATCGAACCTTCAAAACCCTCAAAAACCTCATTTCCGCCTATTTTCCGCTCATTTTAACCTTAAGGCCCAAGTGCCTTTGGCTTAGCCCCTAGCCCTTTTCCCGCCATATAACCCCACCATTGTAACCGAGCGCTAAGGCTATCAAGCCACGCGCACTTCGCACTTCGCCGTGTCCAATTTCTCACCTCCCATAACTCTTTTCTCGCCGATGGTCGATCCCCCCGATTTAATCGGCAGCCGTTAATCGTCCGCCGCATCCACGGTGGTCATCGGCGAATCGCACTTCGCTCCGCCCCTTTCCCTCCGCTTCTTTATGTTTTCTCGCCGATGGGATCCGAATCGTTGATCTCGCGTATCTAATCCGCTCTCGATCCATCGCACCACCTCGCATTCCTTCGATCATCGCTCACTAAAGCCTCCATGTCGATGTGTTTTGGACCATTGATCCGGCTCCCCAAGATCCAACGGCCACGCAGCAGCTTTCGCCGTTTCGCCGCCCAATTTCCCAATTCATCCATTTTCGCGACGCTTGATATCATCCGGACCGTCGATCCTCCCGATTGGACGATCATCGCCCTCTCGTCCACGTATTTCGCTTTCCCCTTTTCCTTCCACCTTCCTTATTCTTTCACCACCAATGGTTTCCCGATGAAATCCCGACCATTGGTCGTCGTCGATCCAACGGCGATCAACTCCTCTCTATTCCCTTTTTTTCATCCGTGATCAAATATCATATATCGATCTTTTTGATCCGAGGGTTGTCGTTTGTTCGTAACACAGCCGCCCCGTTCATTTCCTATCAACTCCGCTTTTCTCCGACAAATTTTCGGGGCCGTCAATCCTCCCCGATCGACGGTCAACACTTCCACGCCTCATTGCCTTTCTCCCCTCCCCTTGCGCCATTCATTTCATTGTGCTATTGGTGCTTCTGCACCCTAGACCATTGATCATCTTGATCCAATGGCCAACGCTCGCTTTACCCCACTCATTTCTTCTCTCGCAAGCTTATCTCCGTCGTTAATCTTTTCAATCCAACGACCCGCATTCATTTCACCCCACCCCTCCATCGTACATTTGGAACGCGAAATGGGCAGTTTTAGAGGGACACATGTCGACCTCTCGATCGTGTCGCGTCCTTTTTATATAATATCACTTACCACCTTAACCCCCCGCACAAAAACCACTCGCGATTTTCTTGCAAAACCGCTTATCGCCATTTACGCGCCACTATTCAAAATATCCCAGGTTTCTTCCTCGGTTTCGTGAATGTGAACCTTCACCGCATATTTCCTTCCTCTCCGCATCGCTCCATAACCTTCGCCAAAAACCTCTCGTTCACAGCTACACCCAAGAAACGCAGATTTCATAACTAGTTTATCGTCGTATGCAAAGCGAAATGGTGGCTTATGCCGCAGTCTCTCCTACGCAAAATATCAATGGCAGAGGCCGAAGGTGACGATCTTCGGCCATAATAAATCAGTAAAAAGGATATTCGGGGTTTATTATTTTTATCAATGTCTCATGAACATTGGTGAATAGAAAACCCTCCAACCGCTAGTTAAAGCCATCCGTGCACCACAAAAAGATTAAAGTGAAGATCAGAAAAGACAACGGTTAAATCATAAAGTGTGAAGATCAAACGATTAATTTGTGGTTTCGTGCTCATAAATACACAAGATAAGACCAGAGATGATTCGAAAAGGCCTCGATGAAGCTTTAAAAGCATAATTAAAGTTAATATCAGTGTTTAAAGTGACAAATCAGATGATCAAAGAAAAGACTCAGCTCAGTCAGATCATTGAAGCAATAAATCCCCCGCAAAACCAAAAAAGTGCCACCTATAGGCTTATTTACTCAAAAGAATACAAAGTTAATGCACAACAGATATTTGTCAAATACAAATTTCGTAAAGTAATGGCCAGCCACCAAAAGCCTCAAAAGTCAACAAAAGTGACTCAAGTAGATGGAAATTTAATGTAAAAATCAATTAATAGAGTTAAGACATTAGATATCTTCTCCATTAGGCTTCCCAAAGGCCGAGAAGAATTTACTTCCGTATTAATTGAACAAATAACCCTTTCTTTCACTCCACCTCCTCATTCTTCTATAAATACTTCACAAGGAGACATTGTTGTTGTTGGTTGAATACTTATTGAATGTAACAGTTGTTGAGGTTGTTGAAGCTCTCGTTAGTAATTGAAGAAATATAGGCTAAGAAGAGAAGTTTGAAGCCGTAAAGACTCATTGGACTTGAATATTGTAACCGGTTTGAACATCAAATATACAAGCTGATTTATGGGCTCCTAGTCTATGTCAATGGTGATGTTTTTCTTATTGTAATTGTTGTTTTGGTTATGTTTTCATAATCGTCCACTTTCTCTCGATAAAGAACAACAAATTTAGATTAGGATTTACCGTAAAAGGTACCCTAATTTTCACTAATAAGATTTATCTCTATGTTTTCTTCTAATCAAGGCTTTTAATGATTTCAATAGAGTATAAGTAGTCAAGGAATGTTGGTGAGCCCATGTCTTGCTGAGTAAAACCTCGAGATATTGTTCTTGAATGATCTTTTCACCGCATGCTAAGTAGAGTCCTAATAAAGGAAGTTTATGATTAGCCTCGTCTTCGTTTAGTCTTCAACAACTCTGTTTTGAAATTTTCTCTCAAAGAGTATGCCAAAAGAAAGATAGGTTCAAGTCCTTACCTGATCTTAGGTTACTTTTTATGTTTATCTTAAATGTTTTCCTGAGAGGCGTCGAAAGTGTGATAGGTTCAAAGTCCTTACCTGATATTAGGCTACCCTTTGTTTTCTTATATGTTTGCTTCTTTCACCACACTTCTTAATGTTCCATACCACAAAATCAATCTAAAGAGATCCTTTAATATAGATGACTTTCCTTACGGACCACTCTTTGATACTTTTTGTGAAATTAAATACTTTTGTGACTCCATAGCCCAATGGATTGATATTGTCTCTCTACCTATCCTATCCGCCGAACCATTCTTTCAACTTACTCATACCTTTACCCTTCAAAATATTTCCTTTATTTTGATGATATCCTACCCAACCAAAACCAAAACAAATCCCTTGTGCTTCATAACTAGCCTAATATCATATCATGAGCCTATAAGAATATCATTCTTAAAACACATATAGAGAGATCCCTCTCTCGAATCCGTGAGGGCTAGATCCTAGATTCCAAAGTGGTTCCGATGTAGGTCTTTGGTACATTTGCCCTTGCAAATCTTGCAAACTACGGGGATCCTACCGTAAACTTTTCTATAGCCTTAACTAGAGCATACATGTGTTTTTCAATAAGAAAATATTTTAGTTCATCATCGGATAAACTTTGAATCATGAAGGCTTTGGGATGTTCCTTTCCATGATCATCCTTTTGGAGAAGAATACCATAAATGGATTCCCTAATGGCATTGGTATAGAGATGATGAAATCTAGTGAAGTTAGGTTTTACTAAGATTAGAACCGAGCTATAGAATATTTAATGACCACAAAAGCATTTTTTATGTGATCATTCCAATGGAATAACTAATATTTTTTTAGAAAATTATGATTGGGTTTAATAATCTTGGAAAAATGAATTCTCAAGAAAAGTTGATTGCAGAAAATATTGGATCTCTTTTTCGTTTTAGGGGTTGGTATGTTTTTAATAGATTCAATGTACCCAAGATGATATGTATTCGAACTTAGAAACTATGTGTCAAAATAATTTCCTACAGTAATACAAGATATAGAATTTAGGATTGATAGACATGTCGAATTTCTTACATCGTTGAAAGAATTGTCTCAAGTGATCAAAGTGACTCTTTTTGCTTGGAGTATGTAGTTAAATAATCAAGACAAACTTCTAATGATTTTCCCATGAGGTCATTGAAAGTTACTAAAGTAGATATATGAAATGTGGAACCTACATTTATATTCCCAAAATTCATACGTTCATAAGCAAAGATTCCCTAGCGGCAGATAAAAAGTAGTTTTATACTTATTTGCTTTCGAGGCATATATGATTCTAACCCAAGAAGCCATAAAGAATTGACATCATTTGAAACTCTGTGACTTGTTGCATGATGAGGTACATGTTAGGGAGAGTAAATTTATCTTTCACACTCACTTGATCTGAAAGAAAGATAATCAACACATAAACATATATTACCGCATTTTTCCATACTCAAACAAGGTTAGCTACCCATTCTAAATACTTTGATCGGGAAAATTACATGAGTGGTTAATATTTTTTCTACTTTCCTTAACTAGTTGCCTCAAGAGCAGATTAACAAGTATTTATCTCGGTTTATTGTGTTTGGCATCCTCTTTAATAGTAATATCAAGTTGATACTAGGGTCAAAACTATGTAAATCCTAATAATGTCAAGTAAATACATCTTTAAATTCATGAAAAAGACATAAAATCATTTTATTTTCACTTACAATATTGACCCCCACCCATAGAATATTGTAGATTCCAGGGTTCCAATATTCACTAGAATGGTTTCGTCAATTTTTCGTTTTTATTCCTCTTTATGTTCCTATTTCTTATTTGAAATATCGCTATGAAAAAAATGAATTTTAGAGAGGGGAATTTTGATAACTACAACATAAATTGAAATGATCTCCTCGTTTTTTAAGAGTTTAATTTTGATAAAGTTATATATACTTTCATCATCTAGAAAACCTACATTTCTTCTTTTTTATTAGGAAAAATGAAGTCGATATAATGATCAAAGGCACAATTAAGCCTTTCCGGGAAGGATTTTTTCTTATATCTTTTAAACATAGCTAAACACGTTATATATTCAAGTGTATTCTTATGTGTGTAATATTAAATGAAAGCAACTCTATACCATACATAGTTTGAGTATAGTATGCTGATAAGCTTGTTAGAAGGAGTGTACCTTCTTCATTAAATTCAAAATGATTTTGAAATCACAAATTCCCGCTAAGTGTTTATATCCCAAATCAAGACGTTCAATTCCTAATAATAAGGCCTCAAATTCAACTACATTGTTAGTAACTAAATTCAAGTCTATAGGATATTTTATGCATTTTACCTAAGGGAGAGTATAACACTATTCCAGCTCCATTCCCTTCATTAGAATATGTCATCAAAATATATATGTTGGCCCCATCATTTTAATACTGATAGGGGAATGAAGGCTCTTCATCAATAAAGAGAAAAACATACCCAAATATTCATCAAAGAGACACGGGGGTTGGGTAATACTTTCGATGTATGGCTAGATTCTCCCCCTAAGGAAAACAATGTTCTTCCATATTTAGACAAATTCATATGTGTTCCATCTAATGAAATGTAACCACCTATTTTTTCCTCGCTGGTTCCTCGCCTAAAATGATTAAGTAATTGTTGATTGGGATATCCATTACTTTGGAATAATACAAGTAGTCCTAATTTTGGGGGTGAGTCCATAAGACTAGGGTAATGACTTTAACCTCGATAATCGTCACCTATTGGCTACCGTTGTAGGCCAATATATTTCTGGTTTTTCTTCAATGTATTGAAGGCTTCCAGTTCCTCCATAATGATCCTAGGTACACATTTGGCTCCTATCCACCATACACTAAACAAGAGTGCATGATTTTATCAAATACTTTCATTAAAATATAAAAGGAGGATTTTGAACAAAAGTAAAATCTAACTTATTTTGTTAAAGTGGAGAACTTCTTTAGAATGATTTTCCTTATCTTTTTCCCCAAGAAAAATGAACAAATTTAATAGTTTTCCTTCCAAGAAACTTTCTGTATGTTGATGTTGTTCAAAGAATGGTGGCCATATCGAGTACCTAAGCATCTACTTTAATGTTTCCATTTGTTATAGGATGTTGAAATGAGACAGAAAGTTAAAGAGGGGGGAGAGGTAGATTTCACATTGGATACCGGGTAATATTGTGGATTTCCTATTGTCCGGCTCTTTAGAATATTGATATTTAGTGTTTATAAACTTAAAAATTTTCATTGTTTCTTCCATCATCAGAGTCTTCATCCGTAACCCAATCCAAGGTTGTGAATGTAGAGTCTAGGATTTAACAAAAATCCTTTCATTAGCATTATTCTTAACTATTAAAATTATGCAACCGCAATGCCAAATTCCACTATGGATAGCTCAGATGGTTGAGATTATAATTGTATTTAGATTCCTTCTTTCTAGAGGATCAAATTGACCTAAGGATCGGCCCAATCCCACAAGAAGAAATTAAGTTATGAATTATTTTATTATTTTATAGGTCGGCCTAACCACATGTTGATTCGATTAAAGCTCCCCAAGCTGGCCCCCCAAAATTTATAAATAGAAGCAACCCCAAGTTCATTTGTACACATTCTCTCATGAGATCTTCTACATGATATTTTGGTTTTAGGTCATATTTTATGTTTTTTGGCTCACACATGTATGTCAGGAGAGCTCGCTAAAAGGGATTGGGTTCACAAATAGAGGCTCATAATAGATTTGAGTCTCTCTTGGGCCGCAGAAGCCGGCAAGAAATGTTGAGGTAGGCCTAGCCGAGCAGTAGGTCATGGGTTGTATGTGTTATTCCCGTGGTCAAGGACCCCATCTAATGGCACAACTTGTTAAAGGCGCGCCAAGCTCCTAAGGTCATATCAAAGACCAAGGCAGTCGTGGGCACAGAGTGTCCCGGTAGCGCTAAGGACCCCTGCAGAGCCGTGCTGCACATGTTAAGGCCAGCGACCAAGATATTTTCCGAGCAGATCCGAGCTGGGTCACCTTTAGTTGTTTTTGCGCGTTCGCACATCAAGCCATCGAATCATAGTTGCATCATAATAGATACCGATAATCTCTTGGATTTATATCTAGACCTCAGAAAGCTGAGATCACTCTGGTGATCTATCATATTCATGTTTTGGTATTATAGATCTATTGATCTATAGGTCGGATTTGTTTGTTTCACCGCAAGATATATCTACAAATTCCTCATTCAAAGATCGCTGTATTTCATCATTTTTTCTACAAACAATGTTGTTCATTTCACTTCGTATTCGTGATCTCTGCTAAAAGTATGGTTATATTTTTATCAGGTGTATGCGCTGTTTTATACATCATGAAAACATGTATCTATGGATCATTTACTCTTGTTGCCGCATTATTTGATGACAATATAAGAAGAATAATTTGCAAGGCGGGGTATTCCCATAGTGGGTTTTGTTTTGGTCTCAAACTAATCATGTTCCTCTATGTGTTCATGCTTATCTTCCTTTTATCTTTTACTTTTTGTTGCTTAGATGATGATGATGATGATGATGGTATTGTTCTTCTACATAGTTTCATGTTCTCGATGGTTAATGATATAGATATGTACAATGATATAATTATTTGGGGTGAACTTAACATGTTATTGAATAAATGTAACTATCAAAGCAAGAACAATGTTTCTCTATGAAAAAATAACATTAACTTGGCAATTTTTTCATCATATTATTCCTTACAAAATTTGAACCATGTTTTGGGAAAGAATAGTGTTAGATTCACTGTGTAATTTGCCCCACTGGATAAACAATTCGTCGCTATTCCGACACATAGTCGTCACAAGAGCGACAGCTCTGAGGACGGGAAAACGTGATATTTGCCATTGCCGTGGCTCCGACGCATCGATGAAAGTGCTGCATTAATCGACACTTTTTCTGGCCGCTTCAAACAAGCGTCGCTCTTCCGACATTTCAAAACCGCCGCGCTTCCGACGTTTGTAAACGTCACAATTCCAACGAAATGTGGTCTCGGACGTTTGAACGTCACTCTTCCGACGTTTGTAAACCGTCGCAATTCCGACGAAATGGTCCAACATTTTTAACGTCGCTCTTCCGACGTTTGTAAACTCGTCACACTTCGACGAAATGTGGTCCGACCTTGGACGTCGCCTTTCCGACCTTTGTAACCATCGCACCTAACGAAATTTGGTCCAACGTTTGAACTTCGCTCTTCCGACGCTGTAACCGTCGCAATCGATGAAATGTGGTCCAATGTTTTGAACATTGCTCGTCCGACGTTTTATAATCGTCGCTCTTCCAACATTTTTAAGTCACAATTCCGACACTTACAAAGTGTCGGTATACCGATTGTGGGTTCACTTTTAAAAAAATGAAACTTTAAAATAGGACAAGAATTCCTAATATTTGTTATGAATTGTGGGTGTTCCAATGACCGTGAAATATTAATATAATAAACCACCCCACAGCGCTTCGACTATAAACAATCATATAAACATGGCTCGTATTTCAAAAACAAGCTAAAATAGAAACAAGGCAAAAAAAAAAATTCCAATTGTTATGAACATAATTCGACCGTGAAAGGTGAATGTCGCAGGACATGGGCAAAGGAGGGATTAAAGACATCATACATCGAAACATCGATTCGGACAAGGACACAGGAATCCATACGTAAATCGTATTGTCCTCTGCTACTTGTGTTCCATCCTTGCATGGACACAAGGTTGAGAAGAAGAAAGGCGCAAAAACTCCGAGTGTGGGACGCTTTTCCCACGCTCCGCAGTTTCTAAGCCTTCCGTTCGTTTCTCTCTTCCCGCTCTCTCTCTCTTCTTTCATTCTTCTCAATGCAAGGTAGCCTAGCTACAACGCATTGTGTGCCATAGCACATGTGCCCATTGGGCAATTTCGAAAATGCTTCAATGCATATGTTCGTGTAACTTTTCATTTCTATAAATAAAAAGTTACCCATTTTTCCAGGGAAAAAAAATCGACCGTGAAATATTAATATAATAACCACCTACAGCGTCTCAACTATAAACAATCATTTTTTTTTTTTCACAAGAGAAAAAACGTTGTTTTGAATATATTATATAAGTAAAATACTCCATGAAGTCATTACATTTTCACATCCGAAGATTGGAACCCAAATATCCATCCGTAAAAGTGGAAGTCCCACCCCGTACAATGATAGAAAAATACTCCCATGTCACATACAGGGACATGATATGCGAAACCCAAGTAACGGTCCACATGGAGATTATCGACAATCCGAGAAAGCATCCAAATATGCCCAAGGCATATATAAGAAAGTGAAATAGCAAGATGTAGAATAGTAAAGCAATAGATAGAGCACCGATGTCCATTGTTCCAAATACAAATTAAAGTACCCAAAATCCTCAGAATGAAAACGCTAATCATGAGAGGAGTAAGATATGTCCAAAATATAAAAATACCATCGACCATATCAATAAACCAAATAACATAGACCAACAACATCGCTAGTTTTGAAGGCAGAAAGTGATAACATGTCAACACATAAAATAGTATCATAAAGCGGATATGTGAAATGTGCAGACATGTACTTGATATACGCCTTACACAAAGCATCCATGATAGATAAAAAATATGTATAAACCCAAGGTCGATTGTATGTTCTCGCTCACTTGTTCCCGGAAATAAAACCATCTATTGGGAACTGTGCTCGCTTGTAAGATCAAAGCTCGCTTGATTCCAAAATTGGTAACCATCTGCCAGATCCTGGTGTATGCAAGGTTCAGGCTCGCTTGTTTCCATTAGTAGCCCACTACAAGATCCACCCCGTTGCTCATAGCAAAAAGGTTCCTATAGATATACGTAGAAAGAGTATAATACTGACCATATAAACATGGCTCGTATTTCAAAAAACAAGTTTAAAATAGAAACAGGGCAACATTTTTTTTTCCAATTGTTATGAACATAATTCGACCGTGAAATATTAATATAATAAACCACCCTACGCCGCTTCGACTATAAACAATCATATAAACATGGCTCGTATTTCAAAAAACAAAGCTTAAAATAAAACAGTGCAACATTTTTTTTGTTATGAACATAATCGATCGTGAAATATTAAATATAATAAACCACCCCGTAGCGCTTAGACTATAAACAATCATATAAAAATGGCTCGTATTTCAAAAAAATGTGTTTAAAATAGAAACAAAAGTAACATTTTTTTCTAAGTAAAGTTAATCTATTAACAAAAGGGGAATAAAATTACAAATATGACTTTAGTCAAAAACATTGCCCAGACTTATGGCAAATTTGTCATTAAAAAATCAAAAAGAAGACTCGCCTACACGGGAAACCAAATAATGTTTACGTAATTCAAAAATATTACGTAGGTCCAAAGACAAGAATATAATCTAAAACATGCCCAATTAAGTGGGCTCGCGAAGCAAGAAAACCAAATTAACTAAACTACTCCTCCCAAGGGTTCCTCGGGACACGGCACCATCCGCCGGGAAGGTCCAGGATCACCTCGTGCTATCTCCACATTTGCGCCACCGCTCCTCCCGAAGGCCCGAATGCCGGTCAGATTTTTCCGAGCTCGCATCACGGACGGCATTGTTCCTCCATTTGGGCTCTCACGGAAAACCACGGATTGAAGTTGTGATTCGTGGGCGTTCGCAGAGAAATTAAAAGAAAAAACGTAGTGCATGTCGTGGGAGAAAGTGAAGTGGGGAAATGAGGAGCAGGACCCCAGACGGCCAAATCCTAGAACCCGACCCCGCCCACTTCTAGTGTTTGGATAGCGACCGCGTAATAATCACACACACCGGATCGGGAAGACGGCTTGCTGAGGGGTCGAGGGAGCATGGTGGGTTGAACCCAGTACCCCCCACGACAACACATCCTTTGAAATGTGAGGCATGGGTACTCTGGGCTGCTGGGCACAAGACGAGACAAGTAGAAGCAGGATTCCACGAAAACCAAGGAAGATGCATACGTACCGTACCGAGAGAAATGCATATATGCACCAAGGTCAGCAGAGTTCGACTGCCACTTTCTCCTTCTCATCACAAGGAGCGTGCAATGTAGCCCAAAGAACCTACGTCCGAAAAACCATAGCGAAACGCCATTTTATCGACCCGACTGCAATGCAATCGAAGAACGCCCATCATAATTAATCTCTCATTAATGAGAGACGAAGGCCGTGATCATATTGGAGCATGCGAATCACTATCAGAGTGGAGTCCGATCTTGAACGTTGTTAAAACTTAATTTGATTTGATGTGAAAACCTTGAACTTAAATACCCGCTAATCGTAACAAAGATTAAAACTTAATGCGATCGATATGAAATCGCCACATCCATGTCCCATCTCCTTAAACACCATCGAATGCACCCGCACCGGGAAACGTGGAAACTTTTGATTGAGGACACGGGCGTAAATTGATTGGAGCGGATCTTTGTTTGGGCCGCTCGCACGCTGGAAATCCGGTACCCGAAAAATAGTTAGGCGACTCGATAAGAAATTACACACACAACTCTCCCTCCGTACACCAAACTCAACTTCGGACTCCGAAAAAATATTAGAAGGAATTCATTTGGTTTTCGAGTCACAAAATTGGCCGACGTCAACAGTTTTATTTTGGAACGCGAATTTGGTTTGAATTATGGTTTATCGTCGTTTGAAGTCCGGCGGCTAGACTTAAGAACAATTTTGTTTGATCCCATCTTATAAAATTTGTGTTGGTTTTTGATAATACATATATTTATAATAAATCATGGGAATACCACACTAAATCATGGAAAAGTTATATAAATTATTGATAACAATCATTTTTATGTAAAAATATCCAAATGTGTGCTTTTTGGGAAATAAGAATTCTAGGCATTTGGTTCATATTGTTTTAAAGGAAGGAGGAAGTTGGAGCTCAAAATATGCAAGCTATTACAAAATGACCTATTCCTAAGAAAATCAAGGTTCTTAGAAGATTTTTTAGACTTACATGATATTATTGATAATTTGTTAAGAATTATGTAATGCATTTCAAGTCCACTCACATATCTCTTGAAGAAAATATCATTTATATGGAATGATTAGCTACTTTGAATTCTCTTTAATGCATGCCATGTCTTCTACACCAACACTCCACAGAATTTGGCCTTTGGTAAAACATTCATAGTAGAGTGTGAGGCACTAGGACAAGGAATTTACATAACATTAACACAATAAGGGATATCATTGGCTTTTAAAAGCAAGGAATTCAAAGAAAATATTTGGTGAAATCTACGATGAAAATAAATGGAAGTAATATTACCTACAATAAAAAAATGGGGATAGTATATCATTGGGAGGTACTTTAAAGTAAAGATATACCATGATAGCATCAAGTATTTTTTGAAGCTATGATTTTCATTAGAAGATTAAATAAAAATGAGAAAAATGCAAAGTTTTAATTTTGAGATAATCCGCAAAAAGGGTAAGGAAATTTAGTACATGATGCTCTTTCTAAAATAGAAGAGGCCTCAAATTTATATCCAATTACGTTTTCTATTCCTAGGTGGCTAGAAGAAGCTGGGCTAATGGAAAAATGACAATAGTACTAAACAAAAACTAAAAATTTATAAAGGATGGGATGAACTCTTATGGAGCATTGGGAGTGAAAGAGAGATATACTTTGGTAAAATGTAGAATATTTTTATGCACGCAAGCATATTTGAATAAAAAATATTAAGGGAGTCCCATGTCTCTCTGATGGTAGGACGAGGGTTCCTTTAAACATCTCAAAGGATCAAAAAATATATTTTTGGAAGGAATGAAGAAAGATATTCAAAATTTTGTAAGAGAAGGTTAGGTTTGCATAATAAATAAAAGAGAGATAGTAAAATCTCTAGGGTTACTTCAACCATTCCACATACATATTCAAAGACTAGAAGATATATCAATAGACTTTATTACAAAATGGTTATTGAAATATAAAGGTAAGTATTACACATTTTTGGTCATTTATATAAACAAATTTTGTAGATTTTTTTTTTTGTAGGGCTCAAAGTACATAAACAACAACCCAAGTAAGGCATATGTTGGGCAGAACAAATTCATAGTCTCTTCATGGTTTTCCTAAAGTAATAGTAACAAGAAACTTTTGGAAATAATTATTTAATATGAGTGGAGAAACACTAGTCAAGCCATGAGTTCTACATATCAAACACAATCAAATGGTCAAACAAAAAATAGTTAACAAATGTTTTTAAGGTTATCTACAATGTTACCTTAGAAAAGCAATCTTAATGGATGAAGTGGGTTCGTCAAGGAAGAATGGTAATATGATACTACCTATCACACATCTACTAAAATTTCCCCATTTAAGGCCCTTTTATGGATATCCAACTCCTAGTACCTCATACTTTTTGCAAGATAAGTCCAAAGCATAGGAAACAAAATAGTCACACATGGAAAATACTAAAGAAACTTTGAAAATTATTATGGAAAACCTTCAAATGACATGAAACAGATAAAACAACAAAGGGGAACAAATATCAAGTGAAAGATAATTTGAGGGTAATTGGCATTTTTAGATTATAGCATTATAAGCAATCTTCATTCAAGAAAAGAAGAATAAAGAATTAGCTCAAAAATGTTATGGCCCTAAATAATTATTCATAGGATTGCACAAGTGGTATAGAAGTTATATTTTTCCTTCTTCTTGCATTCATAAGGTTTTTCATGTATCTTGCCTAAAAAAGGTTTTGGGAAAAATATGCCAATGTAAATAGAACTTCCAAAATTAGATGAAGAATGAAATTTGATTCTTGAACCGCAAAAAGTTATAGATAAACATTCTCCGTATCTCTTTGACATATAATCATTATGAAATACCTAATCAAGTGGAAGAACATTCCTCTAGAAGAAGGTACATGGTAAAATGATCAATTCGTGATGAAATACCCACGGCTAAAGGGTTTGTTTGAAGTTTTGACAAAGGTTTTGTTATATGTTTTATATAACACGCGGCGGAATAGTTTTATTGTTTGTTAAGGTCCCACACCATGATCAAATTTGAAGGGCAGTGTCCGACTTCAATTAGGAAGGGCATATATCTATGTCGCCCTTCCATAATGAAAAGCTTTAAAAAAAAACTTTTCTTAATTGGACTACAATAAATTATTTTTACATTTCATTTTCGAAAGACAAAACCATCATTCTTTATATTAATAAAATACCGTTACATATACAACAATGAAGAAGGCTCCATCTTTCATTTCTTAAATATCTTACTGGGTAATGTCAACATAAGTCTTGAAGACACTATTATAAGAATTTGGATACATACCACCGGGATATAGGAGATTCTGTGTCGATTGTGTAATGCAATTTGACTTTGTCTCATGGGTTGAGCAAGCAGCATGGAGGTCCGGATTTTTCTTATAGAATGACATATTGAACGTTGTTTATATATATGTAATACAACAATGAAATTATGAGCATGGTGGACAATTAGTCAAGCTCATGATGCCAAACCATGATGATGTAAGTTTGGAATTTAACATTTTTACATGTTAAAGACAAATAGTCAAAATCACCGACAACTTAGTATGCCATAATTAATAATCATTCCCCGTTCACTTTTTTAATAGGTTTATGTCACACGATGATCTCTCTCTCTCGGCATTTACTTTTATTTAAGATCACTATTCTAGGAATAAGGAGTTATTTTCTCCAAAATAACTTACTAAACATTGACAATGCATCAAGGATATCTTTCTATGCTTCATAAGTACATATGTTCTACTTCTAAATCATGTCTTGGAAGTGGTTGTTTTGCTGAAATTATTCACCAGCTTGGTTTCATACCAAAGTCTTTTTCTCATTTTCGCATCCAATACATGAAAAAGATAATGGTTTAAAACAACATAAATATTTGAAATTTTGCAAGAATTGTCCGGCACACTTTGAATATGAATTTTGAAGTCATGTATGATGTTGTATAGATCAAGTGTCATTTTGAATACCAAATGTTTCACAAGAACCTCAACATGCTACTCGCGCAAGGGGATTAAATGACAATATTAACCTCAACTATTTCCATAATAAAAGTGCACCTCGGCCATAAGACTAAACAACTACAAATGTTGTGGATTTAAAAATACCACACAATCAAATGTATTCCACAAGGACAATACCGTAGAAATTTGAATAATTTTCTCGAGTTATTCACCGAGATTATCCCGATTACACACTATTTAAGCTTCATGCATAATACATAACCTCTTCTACAATTGATCAATATGCGGAAATAGAAAGCAGAAGCCGCATGCGCTCATTAAAACATAATCAAGCACACATATCAACACAACATGTAATGGGGAAAGCAATAGATGAAAACCCCCAACTATCCGTATATTATAATGATAGAGAACATGTAACAATACATAGCACAATACTCCTCACAAGTACCGCATTATCTCCAAAGTTACACACAACTAACCGAGATTTGAACAAGTCATGGGTTCAAATCTTCTCCACAAGTCCGCCCGCCTAATGCGTTAAACAATCCAAGTTGATTAATGATGAGATCCAAGTTTGAATCCCACTAGCTCCAAATCAAGCAATCCTCATTGGCAATCTCCATCAATGTGTGTGCAAATCTCATGCACAATCATGGTCACAAATCGATAGTCACACTCACCCTTTCACCCACCTCTAACACTCGGTCTCCACTAAACTTTCCATGCATTGCGTTTAACCGATGTGTTCTTTTTAGTTGATTTATGAGTTAATAATTAGTGAATTAATTAATAATTAATACACCACTCATCACTAGTGTATTTGTCATGACTAATACAACTAGTTCAACTAAGTTAAAATTAACACAACTCCACCAACTCGTCTCATCAACTCCTCCAAACTCGCCACATGAGTTCTAACTCGAAGTCAACCATGCAATAGCTAAATCCAACTCCCTAGGAATATTTAATTCCTTCTTTCAAACTCGCATGTGCCACATCCAAGCATCAAAAACCGAAGTGCTCCAAGAGGATAAGATAATGTTTATAGTCTAAATATTATTAAGGGTTAATAATATTTCCTGATCGTTCTATTTTTAGCCCTATAGCCTAAAAAATAGAAACCGCCCAATGTCTAAAAATAGAGGTCCATCTATTTTTACCAACTCGACCAATCATCCATTAATAGCATCCCGCAACTCATAGAACATGATCCATATGTCTAAAATAGACATAGTCTAAAAATAGATTCTCATACTTAAAATAGCCTCGCGAGCCCACTTAGTGAAGGCGACTTCATTTCACTAAGCTCCATCATCTTGTTGCATTTTCAACACTCCCTCTCAACAAGATATGGATTATTTGCAACCCCTATCCTCGCCGCCGTGGTATTCAAATTTTCTCCTCGGTGAGCGCCGTCAAGATGTCGGCCCCCGATCCTCCGTGGGAATGTATGAAAAAAACATGATTTTCCGCCGTGACACAATCTCTCGATATGATGGTACCCGATGTCGATGTGTTTGGATCTATCATGAAATACTGGATTATCGGAGAGTTTAATGCAACTTTGGTTATCACAATAAATCACAGGGCTCCAAGGGGACCCGAACAACTTACCGTAATCTTCCTCATATCCATATGGCCTCGCATGCGCCCAAGCTTGTTGCCATATACTCACTTCTCCGCCGAACCGAGTGCCATGGATCTCTACTTCCCGCCGACCAAGAAACTGCTGTCAACTGACACTCGAAGATCCCTCTCCAGATGTGCTCTTTCTGTCCATTGGGCTCCCCGCACTCGTATCCGTGAAGCCACATAGCTTCACCTCATCCTCCCGTCTCTGCACCACAATCCATATCCCGATGTGCCTCTAAGATAATGCAATACATGCTTGCCTGGCTCCCGAAGAGCTTGTGCTTTTAACCATAGCTGTAAATCTAGTTAACAAAGATAGCATATATCGGGTCATGTATTGACCAGATACATAAGTGACCCCACCAACCTGCCGACAAACAAGGCATCCACTACCTCCGCCGAAGTAGCATCCTCCTTCCTCCAACCTCCGTGAAGAGGAGAATAACAGTTTGCAGCCATGCATGTTGAACTTTCCGTATTTCTGGCATACTTACCCCGAGAAAAAATAGTCCTACCACGTCAAATTTCCAATCCCATGAAATAATGAAGGAGGCCCAAGTCCTTCATCTCAAACTCTCTAGCAAGATCCTCCTTGCATGAAAGTATCAACAACATCACCTCGACAAAATCAGATCATCTACATACGCTTCAATGATCAGCAACTTCCCTCCACCAACGGCATTGGTGTTAGGATCCGCCTCACTCTTGGAGAACTAAGTCCGGTGAAATAACCGTCTATCCGTGTGTACCAAGTACCAGGTGCTTGTTTCAACTCCATACAAGGTTTCTCTTGAGTCCGTACACATGCGACGACCGCCGAAGATCTCAAATCTTCGTGCTGCTCTATACACCTCCTCCTCAATGACTCCATTGAGGAACATGGGGCTTTCACATCCACCCAATGGATGTGCCACCCCACCGCGCCGAGAGAGCCGTGATCGTCCGTATGGAAGAGCAATTAAGGACAAAAGGTCTCCTCATAATCGATCCCCTCTATCTATGAGAAGCCTAGGGCAACAAATCTTGCCTTGTACTTCTACACACTCCCGTCGCCCGCCCGCTTCACTTCGTAGATCCATCACGAACCCACCAATGATTTCCTTCCAAATTTTGAGACAATCTCCTATGCATTGTTTCAAAATCAAATCATACCTTCCACCATGGCATCTACCCATGTGGGGTCCTCTCACAGCTTCCTCAAAAGAGGATGGCTCGTCACGACACATTTTCTCACAAGAGCCATGTATCCAAAGTGTACCGATCCGGTGACCGGCTCGTTCGCACCGTGCTGTAGGTGGTCCTACAATATTTCCCCTACATCTTGGAGCCGGGCCGCTCGCCCTTCAGAGGCGCTTGCGCCTCTCGATGGCTGGCGCCAAGCATGAGTGGTCTCTTCACTCCATGAACTTCCTCTTGTGGCTGATCCACATCCCGGAAGCTCATCCTTAGTAACTAATAGCTCCCTCATCCGCATGCAAGTGTGGCTCCCTCCTCAAGCTAACACTTCATGGCTTTCTCCTCCCGAAATTTGATATCCCGTCGCACAACGCCTGGCGACCGGTTCTGGGTAAATACACGATAATTGTGGGGTGTATCAGTGTACCCCACAAATATCCCAACCTCTCCTAATGCATCCGCATTCTTCCGGCATCCTTCGTCACATGCAAGTAGACAGTGAACCAAAATCCTCAAATGGGAAATATCAAAGTCTCTTACCAGAAAATGCCTCCTCCGTGTACTCATGCCAAGTATTCAGAGACAATGACTCATTATACCGCGCATTGCATGCCTCCACCCACAAGTGAAGGCAGGGCCCTAATCATGCAACATCGCCCATGAAGACCCACGATCATCTCGTTCTTTCGCTTCTCAAAGAACCCCATTCTACTATGGGTTATGAGGTGCAATGAGCTCTCTCCGAATTCCTTCGCGTTATAAAATTCCTTGAATTCACCACCATTTTCGCTCCTAAGATCCTTCACATGCTTCCCGATTCCTTCTCAACCAAAGGCTTCCTGAACTCATAGAACTTTTGAGTATGTCTCGCTCTTCTTCCCGCATGAAGAAGATCCAAAGACTTTCGAGAAAATCATCAACAAAGATCACATAGTACTGTGCTTTGGTCGTCGAAGCCATCGAAAGGTCCACACACATCCGTGTGAATTCTCCCTCAAGGATCATCGTGGCGCGACTATCCTTCTCGTGGGATGTGGTTTTCACAAATTTTCCCAAGGTACACCCCTTGCACCGATCTAATCGCGCAAGAGTGCCCTTAGGAAGCCCAAGAGAAATCACATGCGCATCTTCAAAGCTCCATGGTGAAGGTGGCCCAATCTCCAAGGCTACGCCGCCATCATCCCGGCTCACCACTCCTTCCGCCTTGCATGCCATTGTTACGTGTACCCATCCACTCGCAAATCGATAAAGGCTCTGACTCGAACCCCTATCTTCCAAGCCTTCTCCTTAGCTTGTCTTACTACGTTGTAGAAAGATTTTCCCTCGCCGAAGACAACATCATACCCTTGTCTTCTAACATTGCTACGAAATCAGATTCTTCTTCAATCCTCGAACATGCATCACTTCCTTCAATACGAAGGGTTTACGTACTCCCTCTCAAAGGGAAATGGTACCGATACCGGTCGACCGTATTTACCATCATCGCCCATCTCGATGTGCACTCCAAGATCTTTTCTCATCCAGACTGAAATCGCATCTCGATTCCGCCATGTGAAAAGACGCACCATCGTCCAAGAACCATACCGATCCCATCACACTTGAGACAAGCATGCGATCAGCGAAAAAATCCAAATTAAACCGCGAGGCTAAGGCCTCTCCCACCGCAGATCCGGGGCCAGCCCTGCTTATTTTTCTTCTTCGCGGAAAATTCTGTGGCATAATGTCTCCGTGCCGGTGACAAGAAAAACACTTCACCTTAGACATGTCATGCTTCTTGCCTTTCGCACCGAATGAGAAGCTTTCTTGCTCTTCCCTCTTCTTTTCTTTGGCAACCACAACAAGACTTTCTTCATCGATGCCTTTGATGAAGATCCACCGGTATTTCGCCTTATCTCCTCTTGCACAAGATCCGACCACAAGCCACCCCATCCCGGAAATTTCTCCCAACCATTGACAACTCGACAGCATGCCAACTCTTCGAAGACCAAGGAGAGCCGGTCACCAATTCCTCATCATCAATGTCAGCCACCCCCACACTTCCCACCATCCCCGCATTGATGAACTTCGTGGACAGAATTCTGGGCATACTCTGCGCTTTCTCCATCTTTATGTGTCCGAGTTTATCCTTGAGCGCCAACTTCCTCCGGTCGCTCTTGCTTTGGAATAAATCTATCAACGCTTTCCACATCAAGTATGGAGAAGCTTTTCCATGGCTGCCGGATACAATGTGATCCTTCACGCCCTCCAAATGTATCCTTCAAAATTTCTCCATCTTATTTTGCCAAGTCTCAACTTGAGCAAGATATCGTAGGCTTTCTACCCCAAATTTCTCCTCGAACTCCTTCACCGTTATCATCTAATACCACCTCCATTCTCGTCCTTCCATGCAACATAATTCGAACTGCCCTAAGATCATACTCTAGTCGCAATCCGTTGAAAGACATTTCAACTCTAGCACCAAGAAAACTACCGCAAATTTGAATTCCAAATTCGCCGCAAATTCGAATTCCAAGCTCAAAACTCAGCTTGCTTCCGGACTGGTGAGAACAAATTATTTCAGTACGTAGATCGACTATAGGGGCATTTATATCGGATACATATCACTCAAAGAAAGGAGGATCCAAAGGCTTTCCGGCTCCGTACATGTACTCGTATACCGAAATAAATGTAATCACCGTTATAGATCCGATGATCAATTTCGCTTCCGATACCATGTAGAAATTTGAACAATTTGCTAAGTTATTCACTCAAGATTATCCTAATTACACACTATTTAAGCTTCATGCATAATACATAACTCCTTCTACAATTGATCATCAATATGCGGAAATAAAAAGCAGCCGCATGCGCTCATTAAAACATAATCAAGCACACATATCAACACAAATGATGTAATGGAAAAAGAAATAGTTGAAAAAACCCCAACTATCCGTATATTATAATGATAGAGAACATGTAACAATACATAGCACAATACCTCACAAGTACCAAGATTATTATCTCCAAAAGTTACACACAACTAACCGAGATTTGAACAAGTTATGGGTTCAAATCTTCTCCACAAGCCCCATTTCCGCCCTACCGGCGCAATCCAAGTTGATTAATGATGAGATCCAAGTTCGAATCCCACTAGCTCCAACTCCGCAATCCTCATTGGCAATCTCCATCAATATGTGTGCAAATCTCATGCACAATCATGGTCACAACCGATAGTCACACTCACCCTTTCACCCACCTCTAACACCGGTCTCCACCGAATCGTCCATGCATCATAGCGAACTCGATGTGTTCTTTAGTTGATTTATGAGTTAATAATTAGTGAATTAATTAATAATTAATTCACACCACTCATCACTAGTGTATTTTTCAAATAGACTAAATACAACTAGTTCAACTAAGTTAAACTGCACAACTCCACCAACTGCCTCATCAACTCCTCCAAACTCGCCACATGAGTTCTAATCAAGTCAACCATGCAATAGCTCAACTAACCCTAGGAATAGTGTGTGTAATTCCTTTCCGTCACCTGCATGTGCCACATCCAAGCATCAAACTAAAGTGCTCCAAGAGGATAAGATAATGTTTATAGTCTAAATATTATTAAGGGTTAATAATATTTGACTGCTCTTATTTTTAGCCCCATAGCCTAAAAATAGAAACCTAAGCCAATGTCTAAAAATGTAGGTCCATCTATTTTTACCAACTCGACCAATCCATTAATAGCATCCCCGCAACTCATAGACCATGATCCATATATCTAAAAATAAACATAGTCTAAAAATAGACTTCTATGCCAAAAATAGCCCGCGGGCCCACTTAGTGAAGGCGACTTCATTTCACTAAGCTCCATCATCTTGTTGCATTTTCAACAAATACCGTATGAAAAATGAAAAGGATTTTGCAACAAAATACCTTAGGCAACTAATTCAATTAGATACACCAAACCATCGCCAAAGGAAAACGAGCTTACTCAAAAGGCAAGTGTTTACCTCCTTCGACAAAATTTTGAGTTCAAAACAAGGGCCTTTATTGTCTTGTCAATGCCCCTAGTAATTTGAACGGGGTTTGCACCCGCCGCAACAACCTAAACAAAAGGTTTCATTTCAATTTATTTTCCACAAATTTAAGATACAACCATTGTCATTTTTATATTTCCTAACAAGCTCATAAATTTTGACAAAAGAACCAAAATTTTTTTAATACCTTATAGCAATTTTTTCAATCAAAAACTATCTTAGACTCAATAAGCTCCAACCCTAAACTAAAAACCAAACACCATAAGACCCTACAAAAATGAATAGATGATCTTAATCCAAGCACTAATAACAAAAAAGTTACCTTTACACCTTCACATATTAAACCCTATGCCGTTGAATTTTAACTTCAATCGCCGTAGCAAGGACGGATGCAGCTGTTAAATATTTTTTTTTGAGGTTGTTTCGCACGCCATCCGTAAATTTAATTCAAAGATTTAAAATTCCCCGCAAGTTTTTTTTGTAGACGGCCGTGCCCATATTTCGTACACAGGATTGTATTTAAACACAACAACCAACATTAACGCAATTCACCAACCAGAATTAAACAAAACAAATTTAAATTTACCCGCCAATTTTGTAAATTCAAAAGGAGGACACGTGAGCATTAATATTGATCGCATGAAATTGAAGGAATCAAAACTCGAAAACCGGACCCGAATTTTTTATAAGGCACATTGGATTGAGAATTGCCGTTACAAATTGTGCGTACGCGCATCCCATTTTGGAACACGAATTTGGTTTGAAATTCAATCTATTCAGACTTTTGAAGTCCGACGGAAAGGGTTCTTTAATGTTTTGATAATTTAATTTTATGTATGCTTTAATATATACATATGTTTTAAACATATTTTATATATATATATATATATATATATATATATATATATATCATATGCGAAATGAAAGGTGGGCCATAGAATTTAGTTTTAATTTTTTTTTTTTTAAAAGAGGGTTTATTATAATATGTTTTATATGTTACGACATATAAACATAAAAAGGACAAAATTCCGTATTTCTTTTTATAGACAAGTACGTAAATTTTTTATTACACAAAGAAGGTGTAAAAAGCGAAAGACCGAGTGTAACTTTTTATGTGTATGCACAAGAGTGCGAAAGTGAAAACACAACAGAGTGTTTTAGAGACGTAGCATGTTTGTTTAAATGCATGCTGAGTTGGTTTTATGCAATCGCGTTTTCTTGTAGCAACATAATTTTGTAATCCTCTCGTTGAGGAAGAAGTGTAATAGTTTTTTTTTTAGTTATTGAAGGGAATAGAAGTTTGTTTTCAAAGTATTGAAACTTCATTTCTCCCGTCAAAGAAAATTTTATTTTCTTCCGTGTTAGAGGAAGGAGATTTATTCTCCATTCATTGTTCTAGAATTTTTCAATATTCCAACATAAAAGAACAAATGGGGACATGGGTTCCATCCTCAGCTACCATTGTCTTTGCCATGCTCTGCCTTAACAACTTGGGTCTCAATATTTTCAACTGGTCCTCTAATCCAACCAATAAAAAGGCCAAAACCATAGCATTGAGATACATTTCATTGCTAATCGTCAATAACAATAAAATTTAACTCCTACCCATAACCCTTCTATTGTTGTGAAAAGCGATGCATTACTCTAATGTGGCTATCCATAGGCCAAGTATACCACCGGGTAACAAAAATGTTTCCTTTCACCTTTGAGTTTTCAAATTATGCCTACCAAATCTAAGACATTTTTAAGAGGGGAACTAATACAACGTTAAAAAGAAAACTGCAGCACACATCTACAAATTACCTCCTTAGCTACCGTCACACCATCATTAACTATTTTCGGAGAACCATGCTTGCTCTCCAAGACAACATTTTTCCCTTTTCGCTTCTGCATGGGGAGGACTCCAACAAGATCGGGCCAGTTTTTTCACACCGCCTCGCAAGACAAATTGACAATGCTTTCGCAAGTGTATAATTTAATGCCGACCACATGCCAAAACAACCCTCCATGAAAAATTAAAATAACACATTAAAATTGAATATAAGTGGACAAGGAAAGATCCACCGCAAAGGAAGTTTCCACGCAGTGTGACCTTCCTTTAAACATAATTTTTTCTCCGACTCCGCAATTTTTTTGTCCTCGAGCCATCCTTGTTGAAGTACAACTCCTTCTCCATAGCTCTTTGCATTAACTACCTTATCCCCATCACGTAATATCGCAGTCCCTCTTCTCGCTGAGCGATTAAAGGAAATGGGTGAAAAACCTGTGAAAGAGAAGACAATTGTCTACCATAATTATCAAACATTGCACCCAACTTCTTCCCCTTTCCATCAAGTTATCTAATGAGGTAGATGTGGCAATTGTTGTCATACTTCCAAAGCAAGAGGCCATATTCTCTTATCCTAATATAGAATTACAATATCTTCATATTAGTATGAACTCTAGCAAACATGACTCCCATTACAAAACCACTTTTAAGTTGTAAATGTGCAAACTAAACAACTATCGCAAATTTTGGCAACTTTTGGAGAATTAAGAGAGAAACAACCAAAGAGTAGCTATAACCAAAATCCTCATTTTAATGAGACCTGACTATATATTTGCATTAAGATAATAAAAATAAATCATGACTATATTATTAAAGACAAAATAATATTTAACCGTTGTCTCTCACGGCCTTCAGCACATGTTGGGGAGAGGTTGCATATTTTTAATTTAAATTTTCGACCCTCGTGCCCATCTATGACTGCATCCAATGGGATATCTACATCAAATTATCCTTTATATCCCCAAAAACAAATTCTACTACAAGAGCACCAATATTGATGGATCACCCCACACCATCCCACCCACTAGAAACGATGAAAAAGGAAACCCGTGTACCTCTGGAAATATCTCAAGATGACTATATGGAGGTTCTTATGAATAACCAACTATTTAGAGCATGCTCATCAATCCAAACCATGAGCATTATGTGACGATATTCAAGCAGTAATCGAATCGGATTTTGAAGCCATGTTAGAGAAACCCTAAACTCTCACCGAAAATAAAAAGACACTTTAAACAAAGATGATCACACTGCAGCCTTGGAGGCTATTTGGGGGTGATGAATCCTGTAGGTCTCAATGAACTGCTGGTTCCCGCCGGGGAATACTATTGGCAAAGGAATTCGATACTATTTTGGATGTTGAATTCCACGATCCTATTCGAAACCAATACCTTCACTTCCGCATTCTTCACAAAGAGGGTGCCATAGTCATTCATGCGTGCAGAGAGGGTGAATTGCGGCATTGCAGTCAGAGGTGTTTGTTGTTGCATTGGCCACTAGATTGTTTGTCCGGTTCGTTACAAGTGCAGATTATTGAAAAGGACAAGACAAATTTAGTTTATAAATTCAGAAATTGCTCCGGAAATTCACCTACAAAGAGCTTCAAAGAATGCTACGAAAGACTTTTTTTAATGTGATCGATAATCGATAATTGCAAGCAAGGGTAATCCCCTTGTGAAACCCAAATTTCCGAGCATTTTCTAAAACCCGATGACAGAGTCATTGTAATGAACAAGCGCCTAGGTCCATATTACGTCCAAATCTACCAAGCACCAAGATCTATAAAAAATCCACAAGATTCCGCGAACTAAGAAGAAGAGTGCGTAAAATGTATTCTGGCTAATTGCTCAAATAAGGGTTGGGGTTTACGTCACGGCAAAAATTTGACAGAGCCCACAGCATTTCTTATCATTGAAATTCGGCGTATCATTCAATCGGGCAAGCACTCGCCTCAAAGCTCCATGACCGAGGATCCCCAAATGCTAGTGTAGTCTCCAAGAATATTTCTCAAAGCCCATACAGCCCTTACACGAACACCAGCTGAACTCAAAGTTGGGTACTAGTTTTTAAATCAAATTCCAAAATGCTGCATATAAAGATAGTTGGGAAGAATTGCATGCTCAAACAATGAGGTGATGCAAGAATGACACATGAGGGAGAAAATATCCTAGTGCCCCAACCGAGAACTAAAGCTCATCAACAACTCGAGATTGACAACTTTACATGATGTAACCTATGAAATCGTAAATGGAGAAATCATAGTAACAATAAAGTAACCTATGTAAAAATAAAGTCGGATTCATCCCGGGAGTGGTAATGGGAGAAAATCATAGTGAACAACAAGGAACATGCAGAGTTGCTTACAATCAAATAGATGAAAAAACACATACAAAAAACCTAGATAATAATCAGAACAAGCTTAATATTGAATTATGAACCGTAAAGGAACTTACAAAATGTGACATTACGAACCTAGTCAAGCGCACAAGCAAAATTATCCCTGACATGACCCCGGTCGATGTTGTAATGCCTCATGATGCAAGAGTATTTGTACCGCACCGCCAAGTCAATCAAAATTCATCATTATCTATACAATAAATAAAAGTAACGATGCGCATTTTACTCTAAGATGCATTCTTATGATAATGTTAGAACATATGTTGAAAATGTCAAAACATACCCGAATAAGCTCCTCTTCGTTTTCAAGAAAAATTTATCGAGTCGCATGAACTTGGAACAAGCCTCCTAATAATTTGAAAGAGTAGCAACTAAGTCAACATTGACCTTTTTGTTGCTAATACTGACCGAGGGAGGTTTGCCTCCAAGATTAAATCACTCCCAATAAATTATCTTCCCTTACTGTACAACCACATGAAGGTGGAATCTCTATGGACTTTCTCCTCCCCCCTCACATCACTCTCAATTCCCCAATACCCAATCTATATTTCATTTTTTACTTTCATGAGCATAAAAAAATATTCAATAACTAATAAAAACAATTCAAAAGTAATAAATGAAACGCTGTTGAAATTAATGCTTGACATAAAAATAGTATGATAAATGAATTTTTTATATAACGTAAAAAACGTTCCAAGTATGGTAACGTTTGTCTTATAATAATACAATATTTTACATTATCAAATTTTATTTTTCTTCTTCCTATTTCTAAAGCTCCTAATTACATCATCAATATCATCGTGCTCTACTCCTATTTCGTGCCTTTCGACCCGCACCGCCGACCTTAGTTGCATAGTCACGATGTTTGGTCTCATCCAAAGGACGGGCACGCCTACAAAAATATATTTAATGTCGCTTTTTTTTTTTTTTTTAGCAGAGATTACGGGGGGGGGGACTATTGTCTCCATTTTCCTCTAGTGGTAAGATCCTCAAGGGAAAAATTCTCCGTCATTTAAACAAAAACGCATAAGGACAACCATCAAGGTATAATTAGAAAAATTATAAGTGGAAATTAATTACCGTCACCGCCCCCCACCGATAGTAGCATTATCGGCTCCGGCCCCACTACAATGATCAAAGCCACATACGAGGATCATCTACATCCGCCTCTAAAATTAAGCATTTGCCCCACGGTGAGGTGTTGCTCCCCCGATTTAAACAAAGTTGTTAGACATTAAATTTATGGACGAAAAAAACTTATTGAAAGGTTAATGTCTTACCTTATCAAGCATTCGATCTTGGGACCTGCCCCAAGCTTCGCGACGTTCAACTACGGCTTGATAGCCGAAATGGAAAGCAATATTTTTATCTTCCTCTCGTAGTTTCTGGGTTCGAATTCATCACCCCACATTACATATGATTGTGTATTTTTAATCATATTTGATAGATTACAAAACATTGGAATGCGATACAATTAATTATAAGATGTTTAGCTACTTAACCAATTTCATGGCTAATTTCAAGTAGCCACCATGGCCTGCTTTCAGGATGGCCCGTTTTTTCAATCCTAGCTTTGGTTGCCTTCGAGGTGTCAGCAACCTTAGCATCAAAAGATTGAAGTTAGATGTACGTAGCACACTTTTATTTTAGACATAGAGAAAATTAAAGCTATTGAATTAAAGTTGTAATTTACCTTGCGGGTCCAATGGCATTTTTGCTTCTTTATTTGCCCTTTCTTTCCGTCATGGATGAGTGCCTCTTACCTTACCGGAATCGTAAGAGGACACTCGTATCTAGGGTTAAATTTCAATTGCATCCTATAGGTGTCCCCCGGTATATTTCCAAATATTTGCCGCTGCATCGAGAAATCATTGTTCTGGTCAAACAAGCCGACTCAAAAGGGCTTCTAGATAATCTAGAAGTTCTTTTTCAAAGTTGGAATTCCGGGAATTCCACCTTGTGCGTATGGTTGGGCCAAAAATTACCAATGTACCCGCTCAAAACCTATAGAACTCATCAAGCTCACGCATAAAAAAAAGAAAAAGATATTATCATTAATTTAAAAACAAAAATCATGATAAATGTTTTAGATAGAGTACATGAAATAGTTAAAATATTGCACTTCTACTCCGGGATTTGTACATGCTTTATAGGACACCTTTCATTGTTCACCAACAACGTGCCATTAATGGGTCTCGTGAGCCGACACGGTAGCTCCGTGAAACGCAATAATGTAGTTGGCCATATCAGCCTCATCACCGCCAACACATTCCGCCGGTTGGCCGGGTGTCTCGCTGGGTAGGGTGCAAAGCTGGCCGGCACCTAAATGAGTAGAAGGTGTAAGAGAGGGTTGCTGGCAATTATGGCTTTGTGTCCCACTACCACCAACACCGGGGTTCCGCAAGTGCCGTAAAAATGCTACATACAAAAGAACTTTTGTTAGTTTAGTCAATGTAAAAATTAAAAATCAAACTATCACACCATCTCATGCACAAAAAATATCCTTGAATTTTTATTATTACCCGATATGTTTAGCCGGGTCATAATTTTTTTTATCCTCTCTTTTGTTTTAGGTGTTTTAGGCGCGTCTATCAAAGTATTAAATTCCGACCTTGCATCTCGTGCCTTTTTCATAACAAGAGCGCTAGAGATAGGGATGAAGAAAGTTTCTCCTCAAAGAGGGA